>CM064483.1:53514167-53669167 GCA_032716605.1 Paralithodes platypus | reverse complement strand
AGTTAGATGATGTGTGTGTACACTTAAGGCCTTATGCGCATCAATAAAGCATTAGAAATATTTAATTTTATTATTTTCCCTATTGGCATCAACCGGTCCCCCCTTTCCCATTTTTGTTTCGATTTGAGCATTCCCCTTCTAGGGATAAATTATTACCATAAACATACCTTTAAGGAGGGATGGTTATTTTTTTCTGGCCTCCTATCTCCCTCATGTTTAGCTCCATTAGTTTTCAAATTTTAAGAAGTTCGACCCATTAGAATGGCGATATTAAGACCTTTCACCCTACTTCTTTGTCAATATTAGGACTTTTCGTGTCATTTAGGTGTCAATTATTTTCCTGGTGAACGATAACGAGCCTGTAATTATGGAGGGAGCAGCCTTCGGCAGGCCTATGTCTAAAAGTTGGATCTTGAGGATGTTTTTTTTAAAGTTTGATGGAGGTCTAGAGAGGAAACAAAAAATAAGAAATACATTAAAAAAACCGCCCCTAAAATATACCTTTCCCCTTAAATTGATATACTGTTATTATGGACAATTAAATGACCTTTTCATACTCAATAATTCCGTACAGTGTTGTTTAAATACCGGCTTTACTATATGAATGTTCATAACTGGGTTACCGAAAAAAATACTCTCCCACCCTTTTCCTCTCTCTCTCTCTCTTACAATTTAGTTTCACCTTTCGTGGCAGTAGTAGCACCAATAGTAGTAGTAAAAGCAGTGATAGTAGGAGTACCGGTAATAGTAATCGCCCCTAGTACTCCTCTCTCTCTCTCCATTTACAGTGAATATTCAGAACTAGGCTGGCAAAAGTAATTACTCCCACCCATGTGTTTTTTGTTCTATGTGGATGAGGGAGATAAGAGAGTTGCACAGAGTAGGGGCGGGATTGTGTTGCAAGACGGGTACTACGTACCCAACTTAGAAGAGGTGGTATACACTGAGAAAGCTCAGAGGAACACTGATTATTGTAGTAGCGATAGAATAGCGAGAGAGATGCAATATTGCGGCGAATAGAGAGAGATTGCAGAGAATTGGTGAGTGGACGGGAGTTAATGATAGGAAAGGCTTTCTTTTCCACTTTGTCTAGAAGTGTTCTGTGAGAGGATCCTCCCCACACATGTGAACAATACTCAATACAAGGACGCACTGTGCCCCTGTACAGAGCAAATAGCTGTGCAGGGGTAAAAACTCCTTGAGGCGGTTGAGCACACCCAGCTTCTGGGAAGCCGTTTTAGCAAGAGTGGTAACATAAGTAAACCTGGATACGCTATACACAGATTTGGTACTATACCCGGTACTTCTGTCTATATAAAGAGAATATTCAGAACTAGGTAACAAAAAAAAATCCCCCCCCCCCATGACGTTCCAGCCGTTCTATGCAATTGGGTGGGGACAATTTACGGTGGGCGCGGAATATTAGTAAACTTTCGTGAAATATGGACACTATCAATAGGGGCACATGTATTGTATTGTGTTGTCTTATTGTTGTTATTGCTGCTGTTATTATTATTGTTATTATTGTTTATTTGCTGGAGTCCCTATTTAAACTGAATACAATCGTATACTAGCTGACATACCGGTAATAAAGTTGAAAGGACGGCAGAGGTACTGAAAATGTTAATAATCTTCTTAAGGGGGGTGACCTGCTTTTTTTCTCCTTTTCTCTCTTTCTCTGGCTTGTATCCATTAGGCCCCATTCAGCCAACTATTTTAAGACGTTTATCCTCATCTACGTGTCGATTTCTTCCTGGCGAGCGATAGCGAGCAAGCATTAGACCTATATGAAGAAATCTGGCTTCGCAGGAGAAATTTTTCTATTGAAAAAATGTACAAATTTAGCCCACTGTCAAAAACATTTACAAAAATTGCTGGCTCGCTACCGCTCACCAGTAAAACAATTACATCTGGATGGGGATAAACATCTTAAAACAGTAGGCTGAATGGGGCCAAATGGATACAAGCCAGAGAAAGAGAGAAAAGGAGAGAACAAAAGCAGGTGACCCCCCCCCCCCTTAATGTTAAATCGAATTATAATACATTAACATAATTAGAAGGGCATTATTGATTTATAAGGTAATATAAGCGTCAGCAAATGTAAATAGGTAATTTGATATTCTTTTCATAAGTTAATTGTGATTAACTGACATTATGTGATACACTGGGATACATTTTAGATTACCGGTAACCCCTTCTGTACCGAGGATGTACTTTTCATTATATTCTGGCAACTATAACACGATTTTGTACAGCTTAGGAAGGACGTCTACTCATTAAAAGGCTACAGGCTCTCCTACTTAATCCTTTTAGCTAGCCTACCATATATTCTTACTAAGCTCCATAAAATCGTATAAATGTAGGAGAAATCAAATATAAAAGCCGTCGCTGGTAAAGAAGGAGTTAACAATGTGCAAGATGTATTGCGACCCAGTAATAATTGGTATGCAGGGATATAATATTTCTATCCCGTTACCCAGTCTTCACTAAAATCCAGTTCTGGACTTATAGACTGTAAATATCCTCAACAGGAACACGTTGAACACGTTCTTAATCACAAAATAGGTATTCAATCAGGTGCTACAATACTCAATGACAACACACATGTAAATTATACACATACAGTTTATTCAATGGCATAGGATTATATATAAATATTCATATTACTTTTTACGATATGCTCCGCACTTCTCAATGCATGCCATAATCATAGCAATGTTGAATGGTACTTGCAAAGTAGACAGAATGGATAACAAATACCATCTGAGGAAGAGCACTTTATTGACAACGTTTCGCAGATAGCTTCATCAGGTCACTAACAAATAATGGTACATAGGAGGCCTTAAATATCCGTCAAGACAGGTGGCGGGGGAGGAGTGGGATGTGGGGGTTGGGAGGGAGGAAGGAAGCAGGACAGGGAGGGGGCAGAAACATGGGGGGAGGGGAGGCGGAGACCAGAAATGGGTAAAATACATCAGTAGGCACAAGCAAAATCAGACACTATCATCACTGTGTTCATCATAATTGTTACGATTAATATTATCATCATTTGTATTATTATTATAAATGTCATTATTATTATTATTATTATTATTAGTAGAGTTGTTACCTTGTACGCATGTTTGTATGTCTGATTTTGCTTGTGCCTACTAATGTATTTTACCCATATCTAGTCTCCGCCTCCCCTCCCCCCATGCTGCTGCCCCCTCCCTGTCCTGCTTCCTTCCACCCTCCCAACCCCCACCTCTCACTCCTCCCCCGCCACCTGTCTTGACGGATATTTAAGGCCTTCTATGTACCGGTACCAGTATTTGTTAGTGACCTGATGAAGCTATCTGCGAAACGTTGTCAATAAAGTGCTCTTCCTCAGATGGTGTTTCTTATCCAATCATAGCAATGTTAATGTCACGAATGTACCGAGCTCGGAAGTGAGGGCTGAGGGTTAACTTAACTATTATAAGGAATGCATTTGATCATAGATAATCAGCCTCTAATTAATAACATGAAATATAAATATATTGTGGTAATATAAATAGGAATTATGCAAATATAATGATTAACTTGTGACCTATAGAATCAACCCTTGGTAATAATATTTATGTGAGTCGAGTGTCTAACGTATTTTTATTCTTTAAAGTAATATATTAATAAGGACTCCCCGAATGAGAGAATGAAACGAATTGAGGAATAAAGAAAAGTGCACGGATGGCTGGTTTGAGAAACGCTCACGGGGGTGAGGGGCGCTCACGGGCAGGTTAATTATCACGGGTAGAGATAAGTTGACCAGTTGACAGGTAGATAGTTCAGGTCATTCTAGTTACTGCGGTCTTGGAAAGTCTATTTACTATTTGTGCGATTGTAATCTTAGTATTCGAGATAATTAATTGAAATTAATGGGAATGGTATGCTGAATTATTTTTACAATTCAATCTATTCTTAACTTAATTTGAGTAAATTATAGTCTGATCATATACTTTTTCAATCGATTATAAATTATGTAACAATAATAACTCGGGTCGAGGAATTCAGATTTAATATTTAAACTCTGATCATGAATGAGCAAAAGATTAATCTCTTGACCGGAAATGGTAGAAAGTACAGTTAACAAAACTATCGTCGTCAACTTATACTGAAGAACGCTTAAATAAAATTAGCGTGTACGAATAATTAGTACAATATTAATTATAAGTAAATGACGCACACAACGAAGTTGTACTAATAAAAATGCCCCAAAAGGTATAACAAGATATCTGAACTAGTTAACAGAGTCTTATAAAGAATTCACACAATAAGCGGTGTATTCGAATGATGAATAATTAGATAACAGAATCTATGCAAAGCTAGAATTCCTAGACGAGAAGAATCAGAATTATCTACATCGGTAATCAAATGAACGAAAATACTATTCCTACAATGATTGAATTAACGCCTAAGCAAACAAGCATAAGTTTAGGATCTCGGGAAGAAAGTATATATATAATAATTTATAACAAATCTTCTCAACGAGGGGGGACTGAGATAAACAGAATATGAAATTGAGTGTAGGTTTTAGGTAACAGTTATTATTTTAAGAAGGGAATAATTACACGTAATACACTTCGACCTCAACTTGCAACATACATAATAGAATAGACATATACAAGGAAAATCTGTGAGTATTTGGCTAAGTGAATTAATTAACACAAGTATGTAACGTATGCGTAAGACGTTCTAGGAGTTATATATCAAAGATGAACACTAGATCTTAGGCACAGATCTATATAACACTTAATATAAATTCTGAGGGATTAACACATACGCAATGAATAAGGTTCTTGGACACAGATCTATATACAAATTAGCACTGTAATATTCACATATTTTTACCTTACCTTCACAACAATAATCACAACGTAAAATACTAAGAGACACTTAGGGTAATATAGGAGGATAGAGATTCAAGAGTAAGTCTGGCCGACATTGAACGTAGATCCACAGGGCAGCACTTCTTTTTATTTATTTTTTCTATGTGCACAGAGTAGGGGTGGGATTGAGTTGCAAGACGGGTACCATGTGCCCTACGTAAAGGAGGTGGTATACACTGGGAAAGCTCTGAGGAACACTGATTATTATAGTAGCGATAGAATAGCGAGAGAGATGCAACATTGCGGCGGAGAGAGAGAGATTGCAGAGAGTTGGTGAGTGGACGGGAGTTAATGATACGAAAGGCCTTCCTTTCAACTTTGTCTAGGAGAGCGGTGTTAGAGGAACCTCCCCACACATGTGAACAATACTCAATACAAGGACGCACTATGCCCCTGTACAGAGCAAGAAGTTGTGCAGGGGAAAAGAACCCCCTAAGGCGGTTGAGCACACCCAGCTTCTGGGAGGTTGCCTTAGCAAGACTGGTAATATGGTCTTTCCAACTGAGAGCAGAAGAAAAAGAGACACCAAAAATATTGAGAGAAGATGAAGGATTGATTTTTGTATTGTTGAAGAATAAGGGATAGTCCGCTGGGAGTTCCTTACAGGTAGATAGATGGAGAAATTGGGTTTTGGAAGCATTAAAGGTAACAAGGTTTTCTCTGCCCCAATTGGAGATAGTATTTATATCAGAATTTAAGAGTTCTATGGCTTCATTACGTTTGTCATTGAGGGATTGCTGGCTGGGGCGTTCTGAAAAACTAATGGAGTAGTGTAAGGTTGAGTCGTCTGTGTATGAATGGATGGGAATTGTGGTACAGTTGAGATCATTTATAAAAATTAGAAAGAGAATAGGAGATAGGACAGAGCCCTGAGGAACACCGGAGTTTATAGGGTGAGGAAGTGAACAATGGCCGTCCACAACCGCGGCTATGGAACGTCCGGAAAGGAAATTAGAGACAAAGGCACAGATGGAGGGATAGAAACCGAAGGAGGGTAGTTTAGAAATTAAAGATTTGTGCCAGACTCTATCCAAGGCTTTCGATATGTCTAGTGCAATAGAAAAAGTCTCCCCGAATTCCCGAAAGGAGGATGACCAAGAGTTAGTAAGATATGAAAGAAGATCACCAGTAGAGCTACCCTTAAAGAAGCCATACTGGCGATCTGAGAGCAGATTATGAGAAGAGAAATGCTCAAGAAATTTGGAAGCAAGAATAGTTTCAAAAACTTTAGAAAGACAAGAGATGAGAGCAATTGGACGATAGTTGGAGGGTTGAAAGCGGTCACACTTCTTAGGGACAGGTTGAATGTGAGCAAATTTCCAGCATGAAGGGAAGACGTTAGAGGATAGACAGAGACGAAAGAGTTTGCCTAGGCAGGGAGTCAGCACGGAAGCACAGTTTTTGAGAACTTAAGGAGGAACTGCTTCTGACAATCAGGACTTCAGGGTCCGGACTTCAGAGGGCACACCGCAGGTTCGGCATACTCTCAGGGGCAGGGGGAAAGGGCAAGACAAGGTTCCACTGCTGCTAGGTATCCCGGAATTTTCAGACTTAAAGACATTACCTCAGTGGATGTTTGCTTACTTTTCCTACAATTTCGTTGAGGCTATGTTGGACTTAATTCTTACCTCTCGCTTATAGGAATTCAATGTAAAAAGGATATTGTGAATTGTTGTGGTAGAGTTGTGACTGTTAATACTTACCGTAACTAAAACATACATGGTGAATATTGTTAGGTCCATACGGGTACTAGTTATTTTATTTAATACTTACTGTGTAGGTGGTAGTTACTTGGCTTAATATAGACATAATGTTGATTATAGTGATTACCTCATAATTGAGGTTCATTGGCAAACTTTGCAATAGTTCGCCTCTCATTACTTCTGCTATGTTTGATTGTTCTCCAGGACCATCATAATTTGGAGACTCGATTAGTTCCACTTCTTCCGGTAGAACTTCGGCCTTTGATGTTTTATTTGCATAAACATTTCTTCGTTATAGTGCAAATCTGGTGTCTGGACAATTGGTGGCTGGTGATTGGTGGGCATGGTTTGAAAGCTGTGTTGTGATAGGTTCTCAGAATTTCCTTTTTCCCGGGGTGACTGTCCTAGATGACCTGGCTCCGTGTTCCATAGAGTATGGGAAGTTCCTAAGGTAATGGGGTGCATGGATAGATGTGTTTCCCTCTTTTGCTTGTGTTCCCGCTTCTTCTTTCTGCTCACCTGTAAGCTAGCAATCTTGCAGGTGTCCATGGAGACCGTTCTAACTAACCCCGTCACTTCAATAATTAAGTAGGATATCAAGCATATGGTACCGTACGTGTGTGTGTGTGTGTGTGTGTGTGTGTGTGTGTGTGTGTGTAACCTAGGCAGCTCTGGAAACACACTATTTATACTCCGATTCTCCGTAGTCGGCAGATTAATCATGAAATAGCATAACGTATATTCCGTATATTATCTCTCTCTCTCTCTCTCTCTCTCTCTCTCTCTCTCTCTCTCTCTCTCTCTCACACACACACACACACGTGCGCGCACGCAAACACACTCCTGAAAATATTGTATAAATCAGTCACAAAAAATACACCCTAAAATTTGTATCTCTCGCTTTTCACGCTCCATTTAAAAAGCAAAATGCAATTATCGAATGCGATTGTATAACTAAAAATACTTAATGCAAAGGCAAAATATTAAAATGCAATGAAAGTGAAAAAATAATATATATATATATACTGTATAAACAGTGTATATGAAATTTGAGTGAAATAATAATTGTAACTACTGTATATTTAGACGATTTTGTAGAGTTTATGAAGGATCTGTGGTAGTAAAAACGATGAAGTGAGATAGTTCAAAGCCTGGTACGGTAATTGCTGCAGGCCCATTTTAAACTGAATAAAATTGTCTAATAATATCTATAATACAATTAAAATTACGGCACCGGTACTGAAAGGCTTAAGCAGTACGGCACATATATATATTATAAACAGTACTATACCTGTACGGTACTGCCGATTCACATAACTATTAACAAATAATAGTAATATAAATCTCATCAGGTAATAAACGCAAAACCAATACCGTATTAAAAACTTTTCCGCTGCGTGTCAAAACAGCGACACACCCACCCACACCCACACCCACACCCACACACACACACCAAACATTTATATTGTGATCCCGTATTTCAACAACCACCATACGCTTCAAGTACTTCCACCCTCACACAATATATATAACGTTTGTAATATTCTGTAATGCACGATAAACTACTTTCACATGCTATAAACTATACTGTAATATGGTACATAGAGAAACGCAGATTGAAATTCATGTTGAACGGAAAGGATTCAAATATAAATAAGTACATTTTCTAAAATGACCCATTAAGTGCAAGATAGGTCGGTAACTATGTACCGTACGTAGCCAAACATAAGTCGTTTACACACACAAGCACAACATACTCACACATACCTATGCCTACAACACACGCACACGCAGACACACACTTACTCACTCACTCTCACCCATACACACGCACATACCATCCTCACACCTACCTATACCTATTCCTACCACACCCACACACGCTACCACCACCGTTTAATAACCTAAGTGGTGTCAATGGGCGTAAGAGTGCGGGTATGGGTGTATTAAGGGGGCGGGGATGGGCGGGGGTACACGGCTGGAGAGAGAGTGAGAGAGAAAAGAGAGAGTGAGTGAGTGAGAGAAAAGAGAGAGTGAGTGAGTGAGAAAAAAGAGAGTGTGAGTGAGTGAGAGAAAAGAGAGTGAGAGCGAGAGAAAAGAAAGAGAGAGGGGGAGGGGGGGGGGGGGGGAGGGATGTTCTGGACCCGCTTCTCCCTCATGCTCAGCCTCATTAGTTTTGAGAATTTAAGACGTTCAGCCCTTTAGTTTGTCAATTCTAAGACCTAGCCCTCTATTTCATGGTCTATTTCAAAGGAGCCCACCTCGCTTTCTTTCTCTTGCTCTCCCTCTCTCTTTGGTTTTTATCCGTTTGGACCCATTCACCCTACTGTTTTACGACGTCTAAATTACCCCATCCAGGTGTCAATACTTTCCTGGCGAGCGGTAGCGAGCCAGCTTATATGTATTTTTGTTTTGACAGGAAGCTAAATTTGTACATTTTTCGATAGAAAATGTCTCCGGCGAAGCCGGATTTCTTCATACAATGCTGGCTCGAAATCGTTCGCCATGAAGAAAAAAATAAACCACACACACACATAGAGAGAGAGAGAGAGAGAGAGAGATTGATAGAGAGAGGGGGGGTTCCACTGTACATTCTTCTATAATGGGGATGGAGTTTTAATGTTCACGAAGGGCAACAAGATCATCCAAAAGAAATTAGTAAAAGGGGTGATTCCGCTAACACCCAAACCCGGTAATAACGTAGACGGTAATGGACGTAAGTGGGCGGGGATGGGCATACACGGCTGAGGGGGTGGGGGGTTGGGGGGGGGGGGGGAGAAGAACAAGTGAGAGAGGAGGGTGAGGGGAAGGGTTGAAGGTAAGTGGTAAACATGATTACACCTTATTATATTTATATTTGTTGTTCTATGTCTCAACCTCGGGACTGTAGGTTGTTCAGTAGCCTGTAACTCTTACGAGGCCCCAAGATAATCGATTGAATCTTCGAGATGCTAGTGTGTTGGTCCTGCTATGATTCCTACCTGTTCTCCGAAACAGGTCACTTCGTCAAGCTTAGCTTCTGCTCACGTCAACGAATATTACTTGGAAAAAGTAAAAACTATATAATAGAAACAGGCTAAACATGGGCTATTGGCAAAAAGTTCCAAAAACACACCCACACATACAGTACGGAAAATTTTTCATACTCTCTCTTTCTCCGGTGCTATCCTTTTCGTCCACTACGCTTTCTTTTACAGTATATTAGTGAGGGTAGCCTATACATAGAGCTATTGGAAAAACACACAACATCCACAATTCCACACACCACATAACACGCACTCACACATATACAAGGGAATCATCTCTTTCTCTCACACAGGTATACCCAGTGAACATATCCCAACATAGGCGTGGACTGAATTGAACTAAAACTATATTTATTTTTATATATTACATTGGCTGCCCAGAATTGTGTGTAAGTGTTTGTGTCAGAGTAATAATAATAATAATAATAATAATAATAATAATAATAAGTTTATTTCCACTAATATTGGTTAGTTTTGTTACATTATTTACAATATATACAATATGTAATGGAGAGAGTTTGTCTAAGAGACGAACCCTGTTACATGTGTGCAGTCAATATTGGACTGCCCTTCCTTATTATGCTAGTATAAACAATTGCATACATTACATTGATGGAGAAGAAGTAGAGCTAGATTTGTGGGGGGTGATCGAGGAGTGGAGGGCAGGGGTGAGAGTGGTGCAGGTGAGGGTAATTTTCAGGTCAACAAGAGGTCAGGTAAGGAGAGAGAGAGAGAATGTATTCCTAGTGAGTCTAAAGTTTTTCTCCTCCGCGTGTGTGTGTGTGTGTGTGTGTGCAAGAAAGAAAACAAACACTAACATACCGGTAATACAACAAATATAAAAATCTCAAACACACATTACCGAAAGAAACATAAAGAAACCGAACGAGAACCAATGAATAGGAGCGTGCGTATCATTGGAATCATTACTATTCATAAAACTCTTAATGGAGATTCATTTACTAGCGTTCAGATTTTCGGGGGAGTTATTGGTAAAAGATCACCGACAGGGGTTGTTTGGTATGTTATTTAGTTATTTATTAGTAGTCCCTTCATCATCGACGATGCGCCTTAACATTGTTTATGGCCAATCTTGAATTCTAGCTTGCTTGTTCATACTTCCCGCCCAGGGAGAGATCAAATATGATTGCCACACATCGTGAGCGAAACGCTCTTAAAAAAACACTCACGGACTCGTCTTTTATAATGTGGGTACCACTACTAGAAAAAACTAGTAAAAAATAAGTAAAATACAAAATTAAACATGATTCTAGCATTGCGCTTCCTGTGCGTCTGCTGTTTTGGGTACGGCACGCCACACTCCTCATCGCGGCTGTTCATTCTTATTCTCCCCGGGCCCGCACAGTGAGGACGTGTGTCCCTGGCACTCCTGCCTACCCTTGTTCATCACCTTTCCTCGGTGGTGGTGAGTCTTTACTCATTTGCACATGAAAGTGCTGAGGACAGGTTAGCTTTATCGACTAGGTGTAGGCTGAAGTGTTAAATACGGGCCCTGGAGACTGTTTTTCTGGGTCTAAGCAATCGTGTTAGGTGGAGTCATTGTTGTGATAAGGCAAGGCTCCCCACGTAATCTGATTCTTTATCCTAGCTCACTATTAGTTCACTATTTAGTCATGAGGCTTCTTTTAGTGTGAACTGGAGCCTGTTGCTCCGTTCTTTCAGGGTGTGCAACAAGTATGCTACGTGGGCTATTGCCTTTGGATTTTCTCACTTAGCTGAGGGGTCCGGCACGGAGCCATGCTGCTCTGCAATCTTCTCATCGTGTATTCTACGTGTTGTGTGGTCGACGCTGGATCGCAGGTTTGTGCTATATGACTGAATTCATCGTTACTTGCTCCCATCTAGTTGGCCTCATTAGGTTGCATATATATATGGTTAGGGTGTGTTATCATTGATTATTGATTATTATTCATGTATAACCATGCCATGTATGTACACATTGTTCATTCCTATATATTTGGAGGGTTGGCCCTTACGGCGGGATTTTTATTCAAGTGAGACTTTAATAACAACGTGTCTCCAGGTGTTTCACATGGTTTTTCCGCCGGGAAACACTCAGAGTTATGTTAAAATTCAGTTTTTCCACGTTTGGTGCTGGATTGCAATGGATTTTGATTGTGTTGTTTACGGCGTATAGTATGATCCCGGATGAACTGGCATGTTACTAAACAAATCGGGTTTCGAGGGGTTACGGCTATGCCTTCCCTTATAATCACTTTTTCCGCCGCATAAACTTCACAAAGAAAAACGTTCTTTGATTGGTACTGTCGAACGTTACGCTGGCTGGCATTAAGTGGGGAGCCACTGCCGCCGCGCGAATAACGGCTGAGCCGAGAAACTAACTCACCCATTCCGACCTTGTAGCTTTCAGTTAAACTGTTTTGCTTTAAATTTTTGGCGATTGGTCCGCCGGGGTTTCGAATCTAATTCCGTATTAGCGTCGGACGCCGGGGTTGATTCTTGCATCACAAGACGGGTCGGGTCAGTGTTATTCACTTAGGTAAGAAGTTAACAACTTTTAGTAGCACATGATCGGCTACGCACTACTCAATTACATTTCTGGGGAATGTACTTAACGTAAGGGGAATTAAGATTGTTTAGTGGTATTCAATTCTTCCTTGTTTTTTACGTAGATATAATATTTAATATTAGCTTTTCCAGCCTAGCGTGTCCTTATGAGCATTGATTCTTGGAATTTTCTCTCACAACAGGTTCTCATGTGGGTCACCTTTTTTTTTTTTTTTTTTTTTTTCTATGTGATTGAGGGAGGCAAAAGGCATAACTGCCTATAGCGAGTGCCTCCCCCATAGTTGAAAGAGTGACAGGGCCAAAATCAAGGGACGTTCGAGCCAAAATGCCTGGACACACGGAGTTTGAAGCAATTTAAGTCATAGGAAGAGGGAAAGACTGATTCTGGGAGAGAGTTCCAGAGCTCAGCTGTTGAGTAGAAGAAAGTTTGAGAGTAACGTTTCACTCTTGGGTTGGAGACTTGCACAGAGTAGGGGTTGGATTGAGTTGCAAGACGGGTACCACGTGCCCTACGTAAAGGAGGTGGTATGCACTGGGATAGCTCTGAGGAACACTGATTATTATAGTAGCGATAGAATAGAATAGCGAGAGAGATGCAACATTGCGGCGGAGAGAGAGAGATTGCAGAGAGTTGGTGAGTGGACGGGAGTTAATGATACGAAAGGCCTTCCTTTCAACTTTGTCTAGGAGAGCGGTGTGAGAGGAACCTCCCCACACATGTGAACAATACTCAATACAAGGGCGCACTATGCCCCTGTACAGAGCAAGAAGCTGTGCAGGGGAAAAGAACCCCCTAAGGCGGTTGAGCACACCCAGCTTCTGGGAGGCTGCCTTAGCAAGACTGGTAATATGGTCCTTCCATATGAGAGCAGAAGAAAAAGAGACACCAAGGATATTGAGAGAAGATGAAGGGTTGATTTTTGTATTGTTGAAGAATAAGGGATAGTCCGCTGGGAGATCCTGACGGGTAGATAGATGGAGAAATTGGGTTTTGGAAGCATTAAAGTTAACAAGGTTTTCTCTGCCCCAATTGGAAATAGTATTTAGATCAGAATTTAAGAGTTCTATGGCTTCATTACGTTTGTCGTTGAGGGATTGCTGGCTGGGGCGTTCTGAAAAACTAATGGAGTAGTGTAAGGTTGAGTCGTCTGCATATGAATGGATGGGAATTAAGGTACAGTTAAGGAGATCATTATAAAAATTAGAAAGAGAATAGGAGATAGGACAGAGCCCTGAGGAACACCGGAGTTTATAGGGTGAGGAAGTGAACAATGGCCGTCCACAACCCCGGCTATGGAACGGCCGGAAAGGAAATTAGAGACAAAGGCACAGATGGAGGGATAGAAACCGAAGGAGGGTAGTTTAGAAATTAAAGATTTATGCCAGACTCTATCGAAGGCTTTCGATATGTCTAGTGCAATAGAAAAAGTCTCACCGAAGTCCCGAAAGGAGGATGACCAAGAGTTAGTAAGATATGAAAGAAGATCACCAGTAGAGCGACCCTTAAGGAAGCCATACTGGCGATCTGAGAGCAGATTATGAGAAGAGAAATGCTTAAGAAATTTGGAAGCAAGAATAGTTTCAAAAACTTTAGAAAGACAAGAGATAAGAGCAATTGGACGATAGTTGGAGGGTTGAGAGCGGTCACCCTTCTTTGGGACAGGTTGAATGTGAGCAAACTTCCAGCATGAAGGGAAGACGTTAGAGGATAGACAGAGACGAAAGAGTTTGCCTAGGCAGGGAGTCAGCACGGAAGCACAGTTTTTGAGAACAACAGGAGGAACACCGTCCGGACCGTACGCCTTATTAGTGTTAAGCCCAGAGAGGGTAGAAAGTACATCTTTAGAAGAGATTAGGATATTAGGCATAAGTAAGAGAGAGGAGGGCGGAGAGGGAGGAATAGCACCGGAATCATCCAAGGTGGAGTTTCTAGCAAAACCTAGGGAGGATAGCATCTCCTTGGCGGGAGGAAGTGTAGTCATGGATAAGAGTACTTTCTCTTTCTGTGCGGCTCTGGGTTGTCACAAATTAGCTGTTATCGGTCACCTCCTTTGTGTAAGGTGTGTCCCGTGTCTAGACCGTTCGAGAGGTCGTTGGTTGTCCCAATCTTGTCCCAAATGTTCAGCCCTCCGCAACGCTTATGTTAACCATGAGAATAGTCAGTGTAAAACTGTCTTGCTACACATTACTGTAGATCTGAATTTATAATGTACTGTAAGATGGTAGCTCATAAGTCCCTTCAATTGGATGACCGAATTCTAGATGACTTGCTTAAGAGTTCATTAGTTACTTCACCACTTCCGGGATCTTCTTCAAGATAGATTGTGACACTTCCTCCCGCCAACTGAAGCGACCTCGGACTGAAGATCCGCCAGAGGCGCCATCGTCGTCCAGCTGGCGAGACAGGTCCCACTCACCTATACCAATGCCCAAGTCTCCGTCAGTTGACCAGGCTTCCAAGAGGTCTCGCTCGAACTTTGACGCCGCATTATCTGCCGGGGACAAGTCAAAGTCGAGCTGGTCTAGGAAGTCCTCCTCATCAGGGAAGAAGGCGGCTCAGGGTCCGTCAAAATCGGTCAAGAAATCTTCCTCTAGGAGTGAGGTATCAGGACACACATCTAGTTCTGTCTCAGGCTCTTCCCACCGATTTACTATTCCCCATAATCCCAAGCCGGAGCATGCAGCCTTACCAGTGTTAGGGAGGGAAAGAGGCGGTAGTGTAGTTTCTGACCGACGGGAGCATGATAGCTCCTCTGACCGGCATTCATCTGCTCTGGAATCCCCCTTGTATGACATCCCGGATTTAAATATTATTGACCTGTCTGAGCCCGGCGTTCCCGACAATTCACAAACAGATACACTAGAAACCGCTGCCCAGGTTGATGAGTCTCGGTCGGAGGCTGTACCAGCCCCCTCAACCCGGTCACCGGGTTCCAACATACGCCAACAAGGAGTATATACTGAGGAGCTGGCATCTGGCCAACGCCCAGCTTCTCAGCTATCTGGAACGAAGGGCTCAGAGATGTCACAGTCCGCGTCCGAGTCTCATCAGGAAAGTGGTGTTTATGTAGCAAAGGACCAGTTGCAAGAGCTTTTTGATTTTATGAGGCAGGTAAAGTATGAGCGACAGGCTGTTATTCCAACACCAGTAGCCCCGGCGGTGCGACCTCTTGGGCAAGTGTTAGTGCAACCTCAAGTTACTATAACTTCACCTCCCCCTGCTGTCACTGTCGATCCTGTGGTTCCTACTTCAGGTACCACTGCTCTTTTGCCGTCTGACTTGAAATTGTTTTCCGAGTTGTTACCCCCTCCACTAGACAAATCCATCCCGAGCAAAAAGGGCCTATGCCACTCTTGTATGGACCGAATACTTCCTGGTCAGTAGTCAAGCCTTTACGCCCCGAGGTCGCACAGCCCACGGTTACAGGTGAGTTACCTCTTCCTAGTCACTGGGTTATAGAGGCAAGTGAGGTGAAACAGTTACGGGCCAAGAACCAGTCGGGAGAGGTGTTTGATGTTGTTATTAAGGCTATCCCCACATTTTTCAATCCTGAATTCTTTGTCTACTCGCAATCCCCCGCCTTGCCTCCTACTTCCGCCGGAAAACTGTTTTCTGACTGGACTAAATCTGATGAGATGAATTATTTGAAAGTTTTACGAGGTTTGACCCCAGAATTAACCCTCATCTAGCGGGGGGTTTTGGGCTATTTTGGGCATATTTAGGCCCTCCTGAATGATCAATCAAGTATCTGCATGAAAAGATATTTATTCAGCAAAAAACTAGGCGCTACAAGCTTCAAAATGAGACCAGAACGAGCTACGTAGCACTCGTCGTTTTGATGCAGTGGTACCACCAACATGGGAGTTTAGCATATAGCGGCATATATTTTCCAGCTATGCTCACTACTGGCTACACTGCCGGCCTCTCGAGAACAGAGGGATCGTGAGTCAGTGGGCAGCGGTAAGCCCTGGGTGTAGGCCGTGTGGCCTGCTGCGCTCCCGGCCATTTGCACTCGATTTTAACCCTTTAAAAGCCTTAATAATGCTCCTAACTTGCTGCTTCTTAGATACGGACTTAAGTCGGGCCCCGCTCTTTAAGTGTTAAATTCCATTCCTTTCAGGGACTCTCATGGATCATCATTAGTTCATGTTCAGGGAGGGGAGTCTGGGCCTTGGGTTGCTTGGGGACATGAGACCCAGCTGTTTGCCAGCACCATTACTAACAAAAGTAGTCACCAACTTCGTTCAGAAGACAATCATTGGTTTTCTATGCCAGTAGGCAAGGCGGGTGGGATTCCCCAACATATTTTTTATTTTCTTGGGGCCCCAAAACTATCTTTGTGCCAGTTACCTGAACCATTTTGTCCTCCCACACAGGTCCAGATCGACAAAGATTATAAAATGAGACAGAAAGCCTGGAGACTGGCGTCTCAATACCTTCTCAGCCGCCAGCTTGGAGCCTCTTTGGCTCGGACGACTGAGTCGGTAAGGGACGCCGGAACCCAGAAGGCTCTTTCTATGACCAGGCGCCTCCTCCTCCAGAACTCTATTCAGTCTCTGGGCAATGTTCGGACAGCTCTCTTTGAGGCTGTTCAGGTATGCCAAGATCTGAGAGTGTACTTGGTGAAGAGGCTTCCGGCGGAGATTGGTAGGCGGCTGATATTATCTAATGTTTTTACATCCACCTTAGTCTCAAACGAAGCTTGGCGCACCGTTAATTTCCTATTAGACTCACAACCTGCCACCACTTCTAAGTCTAAGGGTGAGCAATCAGCTAAACCAAATTTCAAAGCTAAGAGTTCCTTTCGTGGCCAGTCACAGTTCAATCAGTCAGCCAAGACTTTCACAACCCCTGCTCATACCCAGATTTCTAGAGGGCACGGTCAGCCCAGGGGTAAAGGGAGGTTGTTTCGGGGTTAATCTAGGGGTAAACCCAGTAGCGATGGTAGCAAGGCCTCTCATCCCCCCATTCCAAAGTCAGAGTCACAATCCTCCTCTTCAAAAAACTGAGACACCACAAGCCTCTCTCACTCCCAGTGCCAAGGCAAGGCGAGACGGACCCGAGAGTAGTACTGCCGGACAAGACCAGTCGTGTGACTGGCAACTTCCGAGATTATTTCCGGGCATGGCCCCGGCGAACATGGGCAAGGACAGTGATCCGCAAAGGTCTCTCGTGGCGGTGGTCCCGGCGACCCCGTTTAGGTATCCCCACAGAATACAATCATGTTTCATTAGAGGTGGGAACTATCGTCAAAGAGATGGCCCAAAAGCAAATCATAATCCCCAGTCCTATGTCAATGCCAGTGTTCATATCCCGGTTGTTTTTGGTGCCAAAGAGGGACAGTGTTCAGATGAGGCCGGTGATCGACCTCTCATATCTCAACACCCACATTCACAATCAGTCATTCAGGATGCTGACGATGAATCAGATCTGGTTGTCACTCCCGCCGCAAGGCTGGATCTGTTCCATAGACAGGGCTCTCACTTTTGAGGAAATTTCCTTAGATTGGGAAATCTGATGCCATCTGAGGACATTTCTAAGGAAATGGCCTTTTCAAGGAAATTCTAAGGAAATTGAGAAAATTTAAGAGGTAAAACTGAGGTAATTTAATACTAATTTAAGGAAACAAGATTAGTATATTTGAAATATACAAAAGACTCACTGTACAGATTTTTACAAACCTCACAGAGTAGATAAATATTACGAGATTCAGTATTCAAATGTCCTGCCCTACCACAATGCCTGACATCTGGTAGCGAAATGAATCAACACGATGTAAACACAGCCAGAATTACTTCCCGCCAAGTTCGCCAACATTCCAACCTCTGACTGTTCTGAGTGACCTGTCCACTGTATACTCGCGGGCTACGGTAGTCGGCATTTAACTGGTTAGTGGTTAGCATTGTGCCAATGCTATTATCTCATTAACTTGTGTCGTATGGTATGTACCTGCTGCAGCTCTGGAAAGTCCAGATTGCAGGAGTCTAGCTAGACCTCTAGATCTCTTGGTTAGTGCCATGCCAGGCTAATGCTTGAAGTTTTTAGGGTAGGCCTAACCCTTGTTTCACTTTACCACAATGCCACAAAATGTCCCCCCAACTTTTCACGGTGGAGGACTGGTTATAGCAGAAATTAACCATGTATTGTTGCTATGAAAATGTGATAATGAGTGCGAGATACGGATGCATGGGACTAGACATTACTGATAATGGTTGCTTAATATGTAGTGTGGTGATCCTTTGGCCTACAATATGAATGGTAAAACACATATCTTACAATAGGCTAGTTAATTAGCATTAAAAGGCTAAAACATTGGTAAGGGGATGTCCAGGAATGCTAGACTACTCGGCCCACGGGACAGCTCGGCCCACGGCGAGACAGCTCGGCCCAGTGTTAATTGCGAGACAACTCTGCCTTTCACAACCCTTATTTGCTTCGACAACATAAAAACGATATAGAAGGCTATAGATGGCTATATTGATCATTTTGGAATCACTATGTCCCTATCTATTTATGTATCTATCTGTTAGTTTCATCAAACAAGTGACAATTCATTAACTTTAATTTCTCGTATTGATAATTTTGGAATCACTGTCCCTATCTAACCAAACCTAACTTAACCTAACTTAACCTAACCTAACCTAACCTAACCATAGCATAACATGGGGCCGAGCTGTCTCAAATAATGGGCCGATCTATGGACCATAGATCTGACAGATGCCTACTGGCATGGCCCAATCAACAAACGTTTTCAGAAGTTTCTAGCTTTGCGCAACGGGGATCAAACGTTTGTCTTTCAAAGAATGCCCTTTGGATTAAATCTAGCACCCCGAGTTTTCACAAAAATAGTCCGACAGGCTTTGCTACCATTGCTCGAACAGGGAATCATGGTTTTATGGTACCTAGATGATTGGCTAGTGGTAGCACAATCCAAGATAATGTGCCTTCATCATGTTCAACAGGTTTTAGATTATGTAGCTGCCTTGGGGTTCAGGGTAAACTTAGCAAAGTTTTCTCTAATTCCCACCAGGAAAATCCAGTGGGTGGGCCTTATCTGGGATACCGAGTTACTCACTCTGAGTCAGAGCGTAGACAACCGTCAGAGATTTCGCAAGAAACTCTTTCGGTTTCTTCATTATCAGACGACGAGGAGGATCTGGGAATCTCTGATAGGCTCACTCAATTGGATACAGCTGACGGTACCGTTAGCTGACGGTACCGTTAGCTGACGGTACCGTTAGGTCGTCTGAAGGTCAAAAGAATTATTTTGGAAGGAAACAGGTGCTCTCCACTTTTACCGGCAGAAACACTGAGGACAATTCCAACATTAATCCACAACCTTCTGGCAGCTTGGGCGAAGCCAGAAGTAATTCACTCCTCCTTGACTTGGACAGCTCCGCCTCCGACGGTTTGGGTAGATACAGACGCGTCCGGTACCCTGGGATGGGGTTACCAATCAAATTTAGGCCATCAGGGTCAGGGTCTATGGTCAATATCAAATCATCTTCATATCAATGCCAAGGAGTTGCTAGTCTCACTATTCTTTTTACAAGAGCACGGCATGAGCGAGACGGGAAAGTCCCTAGCCTTCAGAATGGACAATTTGACTGCAGTGACATGCATTCAAAAGCAAGGGTCAGCGAGATCTCGAGTGTTACAAGGTTGTCAGAAAAGATATTTCAACTAGCCGCGAGGCTCGGGATTTATCTTCATGCAACATATCTGCCCGGCGTGGCGAACGTATGGGCGGATGCTCTGTCCCGGAGACAGAGCACTCAAGTAGAATGGGCTCTCAGACAAAACATCTTTCAAGAGATGATTGCCGAACCCTACCATCCACAAGTGGACTTGTTCGCATCAGAGGCAAACCACAGGCTGCCTCAGTCCCTCACACGCCGGAGTCAGACGCATTTCTGGTCGAGTGGAACAAATGGAGCTCCATTTATCTGTTTCCACCTCCAGACGCATCCTTAATGTGCAAAGTAGTTCACAAACTACGGGATTATCGGGGCATGGTCTCATTGATCGCGCCTTTGTGGCCGGCTCAAGTTTGGTACAACCAATTGAAGACGTGCTGCGAGAACCCAGTGTCGCTCCCGATCTCGTGCTTCCACTTAGAAACAATTGGAAACCTCAAGACCTCGCTGACTTTTGCCTTGTGGATATTCAGAAGGCCAAGTGGCTAGGCCAGTTTGGGGAAACCGTGACTAAATAGTTGATTAACCAGTACGGTATGCCAAATCAACCAAAAGACAGTACCAATCACACTGGAAGTAATTTACTACCTGGATCGTAGAAACTGGTCACCAGCAGTCTTCAGTGGCTCTGGTATTTAATTATATAAATTACCTATTTGATATTCAGAAGTTTTCAGTTGTCACATTAAGGAATTACCTCACAGCAATTAAGACACCTTTTTTCGATTTAACTGGTCTGTCTGTGCCGGAGGTGGAGGAAAAGAGTTTTATGAGGTCTTGCTTCAGGCTTCGCCCTCCTCCTAGTCAACTCACACCCACCTGGTCTCTTGATCTGGCCCTTGAGATGCTTCACTCCTGCCAATATTGTAAGGACCCACCCTTTGAATTAAAACTTAAAAAGGCCATTTTTCTAATGGCATTGGCTACGGGTGACAGGGTGTCTGAGTTGGTGGCGATGAGTTCGGAGCCAACCTGTTTAAGATTTTCAAGGCGTAACATGAGTGTCCATATTGCTCCTGCTCCTAACTTTATCGTTAAGAATGAACATAGTAATCATGTTTTTACAGAGTTTGAAGTGCCAGCTCTGAAACAAGGTGATAGGCACCATTTACTTTGCCCAGTGCAGTCACTTATGTTATTTATGCGGGCTTCCCGGCCCTCACAGGCGGGAGCCCTCTGGGTTTCACGGGCAGGTAAACGTCTGCAAAAATGGCGGCTAGCTGCGTTATTAGTCGAAGTTAATTGTGAGAGTAATCCGGGCGTGTTGGCTAGGTCACATGATATCCGGAAATGGGCGGCATCACTTAGATTCCTCCATAATTACTCACAAGATGATATTAAACAGACTCAATTGTGGTCATCAAATCATACATTCCTCACACGTTACCTGTCGGTGAATCTCCTGAAACCTTCTCGTACATGTGTAGCATTAAGGCAGAAAGTCTAGTTTTAACCTATTTTTGTAAAGAAAAGGGGGGGGGGGGAGTATCCTAGCTAAGGACTCTGCCTGCGTCTTATGTGATGCAAAATGTAAAGAGTATTAATTAAGGTCATGTGATAACCTGTTCCTTAGACTAAAATAAGTCTAGTCAGGAAATTTCGATTTTTTATGTTAACTTTATGTACCGGTATGGCAATAGAGTTTCCAATATACTCAATAATCTTAAGGATTAGGATTAGAGTGAGAGTACAAATATTTTTGTAATACAGTACCTGGGGCCATAAATATATAGGCCAACATATCAATATTTTGATTAAAATGAGATTTAAATTATTTATGTATATATAAGCTAAATGAATAGTTTATATATATATATATGTGTTTCACCAACTGTTCTGTCAAACGTAAAGGTCTCCTTTAAGAGACGCCTCCTTTTTTTTTTTCTATGTGATTGAGCGAGGCAAAAGGCAGAACTGCCTATAGCGAGTGCCTCCCCCATAGTTGAAAGAGTGACAAGGCCAAAATCAAGGGACGTTCGAGCCAAAATGCCTGGACACACGGAGTTTGAAGCAATTTAAGTCATAGGAAGAGGGAAAGACTAATTCTGGGAGAGAGTTCCAGAGCTCAGCTGTTGAGTAGAAGAATGTTTGAGAGTAAAGTTTCACTCTTGGGTTGGAGAGTTGCACAGAGTAGGGGTGGGATTAAGTTGCAAGACGGGTACCATGTGCCCTACGTAAAGGAGGTGGTATACACTGGGAAAGCTCTGAGGAACACTGATTATTATAGTAGCGATAGAATAGCGAGAGAGATGCAATATTGCGGCGGAGAGGGAGAGATTGCAGAGTTGGTGAGTGGACGGGAGTTAATGATACGAAAGGCCTTCCTTTCAACTTTATCTAGGAGAGCGGTGTGAGAGGAACCTCCTCACACATGTGAACAATACTCAATACAAGGACGCACTGTGCCCCTGTACAGAGCAAGAAGTTGTGCAGGGGAAAAGAACCCCCTAAGGCGGTTGAGCACACCCAGCTTCTGGGAGGCTGCCTTTGCGAGAGTGGTAATATGGTCCTTCCAACTGAGAGCAGAAGAAAAAGAGACACCAAGAATATTGAGAGAAGATGAAGGATAGATTTTTGTATTGTTGAAGAATAAGGGATAGTCTGCTGGGAGTTCTGTACGGGTAGGTAGATGGAGAAATTGGGTTTTGGAAGCATTAAAGGTAACAAGGTTTTCTCTGCCCCAATTGGAGATAGTAGGCCTATGTAGATCAGAATTTAAGAGTTATATGGCTTCATTACGTTTGTCGTTGAGGGATTGCTGGCTGGGGCGTTCTGAAAAACTAATGGAGTAGTGCAAGGTTAAGTCGTCTGCATATGAATGGATGGGAATTGAGGTACAATTGAAATAATTTATAAAAATTAGAAAGAGAATAGGAGATAGGACAGAGCCCTGAGGAACACCGGAGTTTATAGGGTGAGGAAGTGAACAATGGCCGTCCACAACCGTGGCTATGGAACGGCCGGAAAGGAAATTAGAGACAAAGACACAGATGGAGGGATAGAAACCGAAGGAGGGTACCGGTAGTTTAGAAATTAAAGATTTGTGCCAGACTCTATCGAAGGCTTTCGATATGTTTAGTGCAATAGAAAAAGTCTCACCGAAGTCCCGAAAGGAGGATGACCAAGAGTTAGTAAGATATGAAAGAAGATCACCAGTAGAGCGACCTTAAGGAAGCCATACTGGCGATCTGAGAGCAGATTATGAGAAGAGAAATGCTTAAGAAATTTGGAAGCAAGAATAGTTTCAAAAACTTTAGAAAGACAAGAGATGAGAGCAATTGAACGATAGTTGGAGGATTGAGAGCGGTCACCCTTCTTTGGGACAGGTTGAATGTGAGCAAACTTCCAGCATGAAGGGAAGACGTTAGAGGATAGACAGAGACGAAAGAGTTTGCCTAGGCAGGGAGTCAGCACGGAAGCACAGTTTTTGAGAACAACAGGAGGAACACCATCCGGACCGTACGCCTTATTAGTATTAAGCCCAGAGAGGGTAGAAAGTAACTTCTTTATTATTTGTTATTAAACTGATCTTTTTAGTACATGTATATTTGGACCTTGTGTAATTTATTAGTGGTTTTTGATGTTCATGATGAATGTCCCCCTCCAGTCTTGAGATATCAGGCTCATCGTCAATGATGAAGGGGCCACTAATAAATTATAGGTTTGAGTCCCGAAGGGAAGAAGGAAAACCTAATATTTAGTAGTGGCCCCGGAATCATTGACGATTTTGGCCCTCTCTTCCATCCCCTTCCCATTCATCTGCTATATTTTGAGAGTCTTGATATGTCAGATTAAGAATGAACAGCCGCGACGAGGAGTGTGGCGTGCCGTACCCAAAACAGCAGACACACGGGAAGCAAGCGCAATGCTAGATCATGTTTAATTTTGTATTTTACTTATGTTTTACTAGTTTTTTCTAGTAGTGGTACCCACATCATAAAGGACGAGTCCATGAGTGTTTTTTTAAGAGCGTTTCGCTCACGATGTGTGGCAATCCTATTTTATCTCTCCCCGGGCGGGAAGTTTGAACAAGCAAGCTAGAGTTCAAGATTGGCCATAAACAATGTTAAGGCGCATCGTCAATGATTCCGGGGCCACTACTAAATATTAGGTTTTCCTTCTTCTCATCGGGACTCAAGCCTATAATTTAGGCTACACACTCAAGCACACACACACACACACACAGATGTACACACACACACAGATGTACACACGAATACTTACACATACAGACAAGCACACGCGCGCGCACACACTATTTCATAAACTCACACAAACACACTCAAACACTGCCAGACTACAATTGCCCTTAACAATTGACGGAACATTTTCTCACATCACACCACCTTCAGTAAAAAACAAAGCCACATTAAAACCAGATCGCATAAAACTAAGAAAATAAAAAAAAAAATAACAAAAAAAATCCCTGCCACCCACTATCTCACTTAACGTTTTTTACTACCTGGTACCTCAGATACTTCTCAAACTGCACAAAACCGTCTAAACACAGCAAGAATAAAATACAAAAAAAGACGTCGCCGGTACAGCATATTTGTTTTAAACCGTTATTAACACAAATAACCCCCCAAACGAAATTAATGAAAGTATGTGATGGGATTCGAACCTAGGATGCCACATACAGAATTTACACGCTCTAACCAGTACACCATCAAGACGGTAATAAAAATCCCTGCCACCCAAGGGATTACACTACAAAAGCTTTCCAAGAACACGGGAGCGGTGGCGCCACAATGGCCCCCCCCCAAAAAAAAAAAAACGCGTAACGTAGTCCAACATTATTTAACCTTCTCAAAAATAAGGTCTTCGGAGGCAAGATAGTCACTGCACACATATCGATAATTATTTACTCTTTCCACATAACGCATATGTTTATGTTATCTGGCTACTATTAGATGATTATATTCAGATTAGAAAGAGTAGCCTATATGGAAGCTACTACACAGACACACCATCATCGTCAAGGCACAAACAGAAACGCGCCAGCCACGCACAACACACAGACAGACATGATGGTTATTGCATTACTATGCCATCCCTACAGGGGGCTACGTAACAGGTTGTCAAACGAAAGCCGAGTCCATTCATTTTAGTCTTTATTAAAAGAAAAACAAAATAGGTCCCATTCTTAAGTAAGCTATTTTAGACTTACAGAGGAGCGACCATTACTTGTATTACTGCATTTCCACAAACATTTCAGTAATGTAAATATGTTTTCTTCTATTTAATTTTTAATTTGCATTAAAGTGACAATTACAAAGTGGTGTATGCTGTCTTTATTACCGTATAGGTATAACGAAAATTATGGTTTATTGTTCTTCTAAGTCTGTCTTTAGAAGTGATAAAATTACCAGAACAAAGCTATTTCACAATAATGTTCCTTCTCATATTCATTCAAGTCTTCAAATAAAATTGCTTCGGTTCGACCCCTTGGGGTTCGTTTTTGTGGCCCTCATTCTCCTTCATGTTTATCCCCATTAGTTTTGAGATTATAATACTTTCGACCCGCTAGTTTGGCGATTTTAAGATCATTCGGCTTATTACTTTGTCAGTATTCAGGCTTTTCGTTATATTTAGGTGTCGATTAAACTCCTGGCGAGCAATAGCGAGCACAGGTATTAAATTATCGAAAAATGTAATACAATTATCTTGAAGGGGGGGGGGGGGGGGGCAGGTTAAGTCTGATGGAGGTCTAGGGAAGAAATTAAGAAAATATTAGAAGGATACGTCATACATAAGCAAATCAATATGCCCATCTCCCTCGTAATACAAAAAAAAACTCCTTCCCCTCTGTGTTCTGAAGGTACCTCAAGGGTGCGCCGCTCCTGACGATCGATTGTCACCGCCAAGGCCACGTGTTTAGTTCAAGGTTAACCCTAACAGCTACGGTACGTTCTCAGATACAAACAAAAGAATCGTCTGAAGGTTACGCGGATACAAAACATGAAACAGTGGAAAAGTTAATGTACCGGTATGTATGTATGTGTGTATGTCTCTCTCTCTCTCTATATATATATATATATATATTATATAAGGGGATAAGAGAGCGTCCAGTAAATAACCCGCACCACCACCAACCCCCTCATCCTCCCGTCACTGGAACACGCCAGCCGGAAACAGAAGCTTAATTAACCCTCGTCTAGCAGGGGGGGGGGGGGCTTATTTGGGCATATTCAGGCCCTCCTGAATGATAAATCAAGTATCTGCATGAAAAGAAATATATTCAGCAAAAAACTAGGCGCTAAAAGCTTCAAAATGAGACCAGAACGAGCTACGTAGCACTCGTGGTTCTCATACAGTGGTACCAGTAACATGGGAGTTTAACGTACCGGTATAGCGGTATATTTTTCCCAGCTACGCTCACTACTGGCTACACTGCCGGCCGCTCGAGAACACAGGGAGGGTGAGTCAGTGGGCGGCGGTAGGCCCTGGGAGTCGGATGTGTGGCCCGCTGCACTCCCGTCCATTTGCACTCGATTTTAACCCTTTAAAAGACATAATAATGCTCCTAACTTGCTGCAAATTGGTGCCCGGCAATAGCCGGGCGCCGCTCTTTAAGGGTTAACACCCAAAACCCTAAATCCACAGCCTTTTCAACTAACACTATTTTCCCCTCCCCTTGCCCCACCAACACCATACACGATTTACTCAGACTCAAACATACTCTCTGCTATCTACATTTTAAGGGGGGATGGTTATTTTGTCAACGATTGTTTTCATTTATGTATTAAGAACATAAGAACATAGGAAAATGGGAGCCTGCAAAAAGCCGATCGGGCCACACAAGGCAGATCCCTGTCACACCCAACCCAAGTTACAAGGCCCAATTATAGGCCCAACTCACTAATACCCTGAGTACTGACTCCACTAAAACGGTCAGAGATTAACACAAGATTACGGGGTCTGCTGAGCGCCGATTGGCCCACACCTGGCAGATCCCCCTCACACCCAACCCCTCTCGTCCATATGCCTATCTAATTGTATCTTAAAGCTCCCTATCGTTCTTGATCCCACTATATCACCTGGTAGCCTATTCCACCCACCTACAACTCTGTTACCAACCAATATTTGCCTAAATCTTCTCTGAAACGAAATTTATCTAATTTGATAAAATTTGTTCGAATTCTTTCGCTATCACTGAGCTTCAGTACATTTTTCATGTCTCCTTTATTTATTCCACTAACCCACTTGAACACTTCTATCATATCCCCTCTAACTCTGCGTCTTTCTAACGAATATAAGCCTAATTTTTTCAACCTTTCTTCATATGATAGATTTCTAATATTATGAATATTTGTTGTCATTCTTCGCTGTACTCTCTCCAACGAATCTATGTCCATTCTGTAATAAGGACACCAAAATTGAACAGCATAATCCATATGAGGTCTCACTAATGACAATTAAAGCTTCAAGATAACATCGGCAGTTCTGTTACCGGTACTCACACTCCTTGAGATGAACCCTAGAATCCTGTTTGCCTTGTTACGAACGCTTATACACTGTTTTCTAGGCTTCACATCGTTGCTAACAAACACACCCAAATCTTTCTAGTAGTCTGAGTTTTCTAATTCAGCATTAGCTAGTTTATATTATGATTTTAGTTTCCTCCCGATACCTCCATCAAACTTAAAATAACAACCACAGCATCCACCTTCAAGATATATTTGTACATTTTTCTGTAGAAAAGTTTTCTGGCCGAAGGTTGGTTCCTCCTAAATTACAGGCTCGCTTTCGCTCGCCAGGAAAAAATCTAAACCTAAATGACACGAAAAGGCATAATATTGATACAGAATAGGGGCGAAAGGTCTTACAATCGCCAGACTAATGGGCCGAACGTCTTAAAATCAGAACACTAATAGAGCTAAGCATGAGGGAGAAGAGGGGTCAGAAAAACCGAACATCCTCTCACCTCAGCTGTAGAAATAAACAAGAGGGGAACTCGGGAAAGCGCGTAACGGTACCTCCGCCTAAGCTGGCGGAGGTATGCACTCTACCGATCGCCCCCTATATTAAATAACTTCTTATTTGGCGCATACCAGTACCCTATCTGTCCAACAAATTTCGTTAAAATCGTCTGTTAACTATTTGAGATCTTGTTTACAGATAAACGGAGGCAAAAGCATAACCTCCTCCAACTTCGTTGGTGGAGGTAATAAATAACAAATAATAAAAGGAAACCTCATCCACACACACACCTCTATATTGTAAAAATAATTTTGGAGAATTTGAACGAACAGGGTGAACTCGGGTGCGATGGTTAAAAAAAAAAAAAATAATACTGAAAATAAAAGAGAGAGAGAGAGAGAGTCTTCAGCATTAAAGGAAAATTACGATTGAAAGTCTACATTCATAATTAATTTGAAATGTATAGCTTGACTGGTATGTGTGTGTGTGTGTCTGTTGCTGGTGGATGTAGTAAGTGTTTGTGTGTGTGTGTGACAGTTGCATGTAACAAACCTCCCCCCCCCCCCTCTCTCTCCACAGACACACAGACACACACCGGAATCATACCACCTGTTGAATGCTGGTTTCGTCCTGGGTTCGTGGGTATCGTATGCGTGTGTGTGATTATGTATGTGCGTGAGACAGATGGATGTCACAGGTGGATGTGTATGTGATTACACAGTTCCCTTCAAAATTTCCGTTCTCCTCCGAGATGTAGGCTATGTATGAATTATATATGTATATGTGTATGTAAAAAGCTCCGTTCTCCTCTGAGATGTATGTATGGTATGTATGTACAAAGGAGTACAAAGGAAATCAAGCAACAACATATCTAGTGACCCTTCTAGGCTGCTTGTCCTCCAAAACACTGAGGATCAAGTGTCCAAACAGTGGTTTAGAGTGGGTAAGGGAACATTGGAAAGGGAACTACTGCCCTGCCACTAACGTGGCAGGACTAGGAAGTTAGTAGGGGACATATGGGTTAGTAACTGAGGGGAGGATAAAATAAAGTTATTCATTTACAAACGCAGTCAGTCGCGGGTTTGATGCGAGATATTTGTCTAGGCCGAATTTAAATGAATCAACGGTGCTGCAGTCTATAACGTCTCGGGGAAGCCCATTCCACAAGTTGACAACTCGATTGAAGAAGAAATTCTTAGATTCGTGTGAGTTAAAAGATTTACCAATAATTTTGCAACCGTTTCCCCGCGTGTAATTAGATTGGTCGATAGTGAAGTACTTACTACAGTTCATATTGTCGATGCCTTTGATGATTTTGAACACTTGAATTAAGTCACCTCTTAATCTGCGCTGGGTTAAAGGAAATAGATTTAATTCTCTAAGACGCTCTTCGTATGGTTTGTTCTTTAGGCTAGGTATCATTTTGGTAACTCTACGTTGAACTCGTTCTAGCTTGTTTATGTCTTTTTGGTAATAAGGGCACCAGCATTGAACGCAGTATTCCAGAAGAGGGCGGACTAAGGAATTGTAAAGGGTTAGGATTACGTCTTTGGATTTATGCTCAAATGATCTGCCTATAAAGCCAATTATTTTGTTTGCCTTCTTAACAACTTCTGAACATTGTTGACTCGGTTTTAGGTTACTCGATATTGTTACTCCCAGATCGGTTTCTCTGTTTACATTCTTAAGCTGAGTGCCATTCATCGAATAGTTTGCTTTCTCATTTAGGTATCCGATATGTAGTACTTTACATTTATCCGCATTGAAACTCATTTGCCAAATTTGGGCCCAATGTGACAATTTATCTAGATTATGTTGCATATCGTCAACTTGATCTTTTGAGAGTACGCTATTTGCAATTTTTGTATCGTCAGCAAATTTTGAGATTGTACAGGTGAGACCCTCATCTATGTCGTTGATGTAAATTAGAAAGAGAATTGGTCCTAGTACCGATCCCTGGGGTACCCCGCTACTTACATTGGTCCATTTAGATGCCTTACCGTTTATGACTACTCTTTGCTTTCTGTCGCTGAGCCAATTTTCTATTCATTTCAACACACCGTCTTGTATTCCATGCGCTTTTAGTTTTAGCAGTAAACGTTTGTGGGGAACTTTGTCAAAGGCCTTTTGAAAATCAAGGTATATAATATCTACAGCTTTACTCTCATCGTAGAGGTTGAGGATATCGTGGAAGAAGTCTAAGAGGTTTGTTAAACAGGAACGTTTTTTACGAAAGCCGTGTTGAGTATCTTTAAGTATGTTATTTTCCTCTAAGTGATTTACGAGTCTGTCTCTTATGACCGTTTCTAGCATTTTACATACAACTGAGGTTAAGCTAATTGGACGATAGTTACTGGGTAAGGATTTGCTGCCTTTTTTTAATATCGGTGTTACGTTGGCTATCTTCCACTGATCAGGCATAGTTCCAGACTGCAATGATTTATTGAATAGTAATGTCAGTGGTTTGGAGAGCTCATCCTTAGCTTCCTTTAGAACTCTAGGCGAGATTGTATCAGGTCCAGGCGTTTTATTTACCTTGAGTTTATCTAAACAATTCAATACTTCTCTCTCTGTAACGGTGATATTGCTTAGAACATCTGAATTATCAATCTGAATCGGCGATGGTGTAGGGATATCACTGAGGTCTTCTGTTGTAAAAACTGATGCAAAGAAGGTATTGAGGGCATTACTCATTTGTACTTCGTCTTTGGTGTATTCTCCATTTTCATCGACTAACGGTCCAACAGTTGAAGTAACTACTTTTTTCTTTCTGATATAACTATAGAATTCTTTCGGGTTTGTTTTACTTTGATTCGCAATATGTAACTCTAGGGTCTTTTTACTTTGCTTAATTAACTTTTTGGCTTTGCGTCGTAGCTCTACAAATTTCACCCGTTCTTGTCATTTTGTGAGGATTTTAATCTATCATTAGCAAATTTTTTAGCAAGCAGGCAGTTTGAAATATCTTTATTCCACCATTTGGGCTTATTATTATGGCCTGGACGCCGTATTTTCGATGGTATGCAGTCTTGCACTGCTTTTAGGTAAGTGGTTTCGAATAACTTCCAAGATGTATTTATGTCGTTATTGTTAATTAAAAAGCTCCAGTCAGTTTCTTTAAACATAGCTCTAAGTTTATGAAAGTTTGCTTTCTTGAAATTAGGGACTTTTTCGATGCTACTATTTGGTTCGTTACTAGTAAAGTTTAAAGTGAAAGTTATCGTACGATGGTCGCTGTTACTGAATTCATCACCAACATTCAAATTCTCTATTAATTCTTCTTTTGTTGCAAGTACAATGTCAAGAACGTTATTACCACGGGTCGGTGTTCGAACAAATTGATAAAGCGAACTCTCTTGCAAGTTCGTATACAAGTCATAACCGGAGTGTGAAGTAAGAGTATCGCCCCACTTGGTCACAGGTAAATTAAAGTCGCCAAAAAATACGGTATCTTGTGAGTTACTTACATCTGCAATTTGTTCATAAATTTCTCGGTCAGTTTGCACTGATTGAGCTGGAGGTCTGTATATTAATGCAAGTATTATGTTTGTACCTTTATTATTCTTTATTAGCACAAAAGATGTGTCGACGTTCACAATTTGAGGTTTTGACAAGAGGGTCGGGTTAAGACTTTCTTTGATATAAAATAAAACGCCACCTCCATTTTTATTTATTCGGCTTTTCTCAAACATTACATAACCGGGAAGTGAATACTCTGCTAAAAAGTCTCTATCTACTGTATTGAGCCAAGATTCTGTTATACCAATCACATCATAATTTTCAGTAAACACTAGCTCCTCTAAATCTGAAAATTTATTGCGTATGCTACGAGCGTTTGCATAGAAAACCTTTAAAGTTGCGGTTTTAGAACTCACAGAACGTTCTTTAATCAAATTGTTGGTTCTGATCGGATCTACATATGCGTGTGACCCGTGCCCCACCTGTCAGACCTGTCTTCCCCCCCCCCCCCCTCCACCCCCCCACAATGGAATGGTCCCACATGTTGAATATTGGGAGAGTTCCCTGGAATAAATATGAGGGGGCGCTCAGACGTCACATCTTGGCCGCAACTATCCAGATCGATACCGGTATTTTATTTTATTTTTGTTTTCCTCCCTAGAACTCCATCAAGCTTAAACTAAACACCCCCATACATGTGTAAACCTTTCGGTAGGAAGAAGTATATATATAAAATATATATAAATATATATATATATATATATAAATATATATATATATATTTTTTTTCTATGTGATTGAGGGAGGCAAAAGGCATAACTGCCTATAGCGAGTGCCTCCCCCATAGTTGAAAGAGTGACAGGGCCAAAATCAAGGGACGTTCGAGCCAAAATGCCTGGACACACGGAGTTTGAAGCAATTTAAGTCATAGGAAGAGGGAAAGACTGATTCTGGGAGAGAGTTCCAGAGCTCAGCTGTTGAGTAGAAGAAAGTTTGAGAGTAACGTTTCACTCTTGGGTTGGAGAGTTGCACAGAGTAGGGGTGGGATTGAGTTGCAAGACGGGTACCACGTGCCCTACGTAAAGGAGGTGGTATGCACTGGGATAGCTCTGAGGAACACTGATTATTATAGTAGCGATAGAATAGCGAGAGAGATGCAACATTGCGGCGGAGAGAGAGAGAGATTGCAGAGAGTTGGTGAGTGGACGGGAGTTAATGATACGAAAGGCCTTTCTTTCAACTTTGTCTAGGAGAGCAGTGTGAGAGGAACCTCCCCACACATGTGAACAATACTCAATACAATATATATATATATATATATATATATATATATATACCGGTATATATACATTCTTCCTACCGAAAGGTTTACAAATGTATGGGGGTGTTTATTTTAAGCTTGATGGAGGTCTAGGGAGGAAACTAAAAACAAAACAAAAAACATAAAAATACCGGTAACTAACTCGACCGACCAATAAATATACCTCACTTAAAGACAAAGACTTAAAAACAAACAACAGTTTAATTCTGCAGTTACTAAGCAAGAATTGATCCTAAAATAATGCCGGAAAAAGTGTTCATAAGACACACGCTCTAAATATCAACACAGGAATCTTATTAAACCGTTCTGTACCGGCGACGTCTTTTTAATCTTATTCTGTTTATATTTTAGATGATTTTGTGTAGCTTAGGAAGGATCTGTAGTACCGTACAATAGTCAAATGTGTTAAGTAAGAAGCATGTTAATTTCTGGAAGCCCTTTGAAAACTGAATACGATTAGTTGTAACCTAAGAAGGATCCTTGGTAGTGCTAAGTGAGATAGCTCGAAGCCAGTTAATTGTTGGGGGCCCTATAAAAACTGAATACAATCGTCTAATAGTAGCCAGAAAAAAGTTAAGGGGAGGTGGTTGGTTTTCCTGGCGCCCCTTCTCCCTATGAATGCTAAGCATCTTTACTTTTTTACATATTATAACGTTCGGCCCATTAGTTTGACGATTATAAGACTTTTCGCACCATTTGTTTGTCAATATTAGGACCTTTCATGCAATTTAGGTGTCGATTTTTATTTGGCAAGCAATAGCGAGCCTGTAATTTAAGAGCATCCGGCCTGTGACCGAGATATTGTCTATCGACAAATGTATACACATTTATCTTGAAGGGGGGTCTTGGGTGATTTTTTATTTATTTATTTATGTAGTTTGTATTTTTTATATATTTGTTAAAGCTTGATGGAGGTTTAGGAAGGAACTATACAAAAAAATAAATACATAAACAAATCAATACGTACATCCTCCCTTTAAGGGTAAAGATCACTAATGATATTGTCTATGTCCAAGTTAGAGGACCGGTACTCTAGACTGAAAGGACAAAAGACAAAGTTAAGCTTATGATGTCCATAAAATTACCCCGCTAATTAAAGATTGAAAAGGAAAAAAAAAACGGATTTACTTGCTTATTTATTCATATTGTTATTATTATTTTTAGTTTCCTTCCTAGACCTCCATCAAGCTGAAAAACAAAAACAACAAAATTATATATTTTTCGGTAGAAAAAGGTCCCGACCGGAGGCCGGTTACCTCTACCGGTTACCACTCGCTTTCGCTCGCAAGGAAAAACAGGAAAAACACAATCGACACCTAAATTGTACGAAAGGTTTTAATGTTGAAAAATAAATGGGGTGAACGTTATAACATCGCCAAACTAATGGGCAGAACGTCTTAAAATCTGAAAAATAACGGAGCTAAACATGAAGAAGGGGGGGGGGCAGAAAAACCAACCATCCCCTCTGAAACGAGCTAGTTTCTTTTTCCCAAAACAATGGCTGTATATATTTTGAGCGAATATTAATCAGCTTAGGGAAGACCTTTGGGATGGTAGACAAAGGGTTCAACTTAACATTGTCCACGGTTATAATGATCTCAAACAACTGGCGTTAAGCTTAGGAAGGAGTTTTCTGTGCCCAACATTACCGGTATCTATCAACTGAAAATATACATATTTTATAATCTATATTTTATAAATTTCACCCCAACATATGCCAGTTTTGTGAATAGATCATTTATACAATATGCTTAAGTGTCGGATAAATTTCGTCTATATATGCAGGGAAATTTAGACTAAATTAAGTAGTCTCGTTGGCAATATAAGCAAAATACATCATAGTCTTACCATTTGAATGCAGCAAAATTATATAAATCTGAACTTGGCTCTTTTACCAACCATTGGCGTGCAACAATATCAAACCTACCTAAGAATTAACTTGACTAACGGTTTATGATATATATAGTTTATATAGTTCATATAGTTTATGATATTATACAAGTGCGTTTCATCTCCGCAGGTAGGCTAGACTTCGTGATGAATCATATGTTATCTAACAGTGGAAGGTAAATGGATAACTGGATTGTGCAAAGGATCGATATAAACAGCTTTGTAAGGATGGAATGGTCGAAAACACAGGAACAATTTCCTTTATATAAACTCATCCACCCACACAAACACTAGCTTGTGTAAAATTCATCAATTTACAGTTAGTATTTTTAAGTCTAGCCCATATATAAGGTGATATTTGGTGTAGGTTTTAACTTTTGAACTTGTTTGACATCAAATGTTGATTAAAATCCAAACTCGATCGGTTATATTTTGTCAACTCTGGTATTTCTATGGTTGCGGGTAGAGGGTATTACAATAAGCTAAATACATCGGAGATTTGACCATATTAATTAACTAAACCTGTATTATGCATCACTGAAATTATAAGTAGGCCTAGCCTATGTACCGGTAGATTGTGTTACGTGCCTTCTGTACCGGTGATGTACTTTTCATTATATTCTGGCCACTATTAGACGATTTTGTACAGCTGAGGAAGGACGTCTACTCATTACAAGGCTACAGCCTATCTTAATTAATCCTTTTATATATCATATATCCTTCCCAAGCTTAAACAAAATCGTATAAATGTAGCTGAAATCAAATACAAAAAGACGTCACCGGTAAAGAAGGGGTTAATATTCTGTTCTCAAACATTTCTGTACGGTATTCATGCGCAGTTCTGCTGTTGTAACAAGGCTTATAATCTTTATAGTATATCTAATTTCCAAAACGAAGACATTAATTGATCTCTCTCTCTCTCTCTCGATATATATATATATATATATATATATATATATATATATATATATATATATATATATATATATATATATATATATATATATATATATATATATATATATATATATAAACAATAAAAACACATATATTACATAAAGGAAGTGAGTAATGGAATGTTGGTGTCTTATAACAAACTTTTGTTTTCTGCTTCGCCTTCGCTCGCATAGTAATCATTAAAAAAATATACGGAAAACGGATAAATATCAACATACTATGGTGTAAAATTATAAATGTAAATAATGATAATACAGTATTTAAGTTAGCCCAGTACGGTATATATGGAGACATAGTCGGTGTTGTTCACTCTTCATACACCCTGCTTTTATCACAAGGCAGCAATAAGCCTTCATTGTCGTAATTTCCCTCTATTTTACCCTAGGGACCCTCCCCCTTCAGAACACTAAGAATGTATGGCGATAACTCAATTTCCATAGTGTTCATGTTAGACACGGCATTACGAGCATATAAAGTAGAAACCGATTCAATCGCATAGAGTTCAACGTGTTTATTTACGCGGGAGAAGGGCCAATGATGCCCCACGCCATCTGGTGGAGAAATCGGAACTATACCCCGTGCACACTATGAATAGGAAGTAATTTCTAACTTTAGGATCTCTAGAGTTTTCCAGACAAAGTAACCTAGCTACTGTACTTAATATTATACAATTGAAAAATCTCAAGAGGGCTTAGTACCGATATCAATGCTACACACCCCGACAGTCATGAAGTTCAGTGGTAGGCAGAATGCTGGGAATGCGATATCCCCCGGATGAAAAATCGGGTGCTATGGACGCGCTGCGAGAGGGTTGGTTATCACATAGAGGAACACGTGAACCGCGTCTCTTTAACAAACACCCACGGCGAGTAAGAACCATGAGGGGCGTCTCGTTAGACATTAACTTCAAGAGAGCCCTCGATGTCGAACTGCTTAAAGTGCCAGATGAGACCATCTTCGCAGGGGAGTACTCCGCCCCGTCGAACAGTCTGCTGCACCAATTTTCAAACCACAACTAAGGGCGGCACGCTCCTCAGTGCTACTAGCAGAATGACGAACCCGACATAGGTCAGCATAGGTAGCCTACATGAATTTCAATCATAGTGAATATTTACGATTTGACTATGGAAGATCTTCCTGCATAACATAATTGGCTAGTAATTAATAATAATAATTAATTCCGGTAATAATAATATATACGGTAATAAATGAAACTAATAAGTCATAGGACTTTAGGCCTACAAGCTAAGAGTTATTGGTGATAGCTTTAAACCTCTTTACTGTGAGAGTACCAGTATAGTAAGTTATAGTTTAGTTTGGTTCTACTTTTGGGACCTTTACGAGTCCCATTCCGTAAGGCGATGTCACACGAGCGCATTTTCCGGCAATTTTCGACGAGCAAGTTTTTTCATGTGCTATTTTGAGGCTCTTTCACGTTGTAATCGGAAACTAGATCGACGGTAGATTATAATAGGTACTTATGGAACATATATTTTCAAAAAATTCAAAACATTGACGGAAAAATCGCTCGTGTGACCACAGCTTTAGACTGAGATCTCTCCAAAGATTCCCCGATAGTGTTACAATAATCCTGTAATAACAACCACGCTATTAGGTGAGCTTACCCGGATACACGCTCTTCCGGAAGTTTTTAAGGATTCAAACTCTCACCACTACTCTACTTTTACCGCAACGACCAAGGTACCGGTACCGGCAATTTATTGTCCAGTCGGTCTAATAAGTGATGTCTCGGCACCAAGTATATTTCGATCAATAATTGGTATCAGCATTGTCCAAAACTTGATTTATTCGTTTCGAGCGAGATATACAAGCACGTTCCTCTACTTACCCACCCAATTCAACATCTGACAGACAATAATACAGCCCAGAGCGAGCCAAACGTAATGACAGCTGAGACAGGACTTGTTAGCGCCACTGTACAATGTATGCAATCAAAGATATAAAAAGTATCTGAAAAAGGTATAGCCTACATTAATACCTTACATAATTATTAGGTATATGCTATTGATAATGATTAGTTACCGGTACTGGTACCGTACTAGGAATAAGCGATAATTATAGTATATAGTTTACAGCCTTCTAATTCCTAGACGTCCTTTCTAAGCGGAATAAAATCGTATATTAGTAGTCAGAATATATTGAAAAGCCTTACCGGTACGGAAAGGGTTAAAAGCTTCCAATATTGTCCTGAGAAAATTTTGAAAGCAGCTTGTGGATGAACTTTGCCAAGCTTCGGGAATAGTAATAAAGTTACCGTGCCAGAATACAGTACCGGTAGCTATTGGTAATTTGGTATTTTAACCTCTTCATTACCGGGTGACATCTTTTTATTATATTCTAGACATTTTGGACGATTTTATTCAGCTTGGAAAGGACGTCAACCAATTAGAAGGCTACAGACTATCTCATTAATCCTTTTAGCTATCATATATCCTTCCTAAGCTTAATATATTCTCCTAAAAATGTTGTCACCGGTACTGAACGGGTTAAGGGGAAGTATTTATGTTTTTCTAAACCCCTTCTTCATGTTTAGCCTAATTAGTTTCCCAATTTTAAGACTCGCCCATTTCTTTGTCAATACCTTTGGTGCCATTTAGGTACCGGTATCGATTTTTTCTTGGCAAGCAATGGCGAGCCTGTAATGTAGGAGGAACAGGCCTTCGGCCGGTTCCATTCTTTTAATATTATTATGGCTACTATTCAACGATTTTCTTCGGTGTTAAAAGGGCCTCCAATAAGTAAAAGGCTTCGAACTATCTCACTTAACCCTTTACACTACCCCAAATCCTTCTTAAACAACACAAAATCGTCCATATATATGCCTAGCTAGAGTACCATTAAACAGACGTCCACGGTACATAGGGGATAATAATACACATATTCAGGACTATACCGTACCGTAGTTCATCTAATATACCGGTACCGGTACCTATTACAAAACAGGGTTTTGCAATATATATTTTATACCTATGACACAGTTGCTCAGATAAATTGGAACGGTACCAATATTTCAGTAATTTTATGAACGGTTCGGTAGCCCTATCCTATAATTAAATTAAGACCGTATGCTTTACCGGTATTAGGACTAAATAAATACGCCAAAAATCAATTAATGATATAAAACCAATTATTCATACACGTCTATCACACTAAATACGTACATGAACCCTTCCCTGAATACAGTACCGGTAAACACAATCCACGTCCTTAAGGGAAGATTTTCAAGTTTCCTTTCTAGACTTCCATCAAGCTTTTAAAAAATGCCCCCAAGACCACCCTTCGATATAAACTTGAAATTTTGTCGGTAGAATAATGTTCCACCCAAATTGGCTCGCTATCGCTCGCCAGGAATAAAAATCGACACCTAAATGGCACGAAAAGTCTTAAAGCTGACCGAAATAGGGCAAAATGTCATAAAGTCCCCAAACTACTAAAAATCTTAAAACTAATGGGGCTAAACATGAGGGAGAAGGAGGTTTACAAAAACATTCTTTGAGTTAAAATCTCCCCTTAATCTGACATGATCAGTCTATTGATTGATTACCGCTACTAAAGAGCAGATATGTAATTTTTGTTTTTATTATATATATATATATACAGTATATATACAGTATATACCGGTACCGGTATATGTCCTTTCCTATTCCAATTATTTGAGCTTTAGCTTTTTCTGGTCCTGCATTTTATTTGATTCGCGTCATTTAGGTGTGAAAACAAAATCCGGCTGGGAGTATAAAACATATGCATACATGTATGTACCGTAGAGTTATAACTCCGAGAGAGAATATTAACTTGTCTATCTTTAAATGTATCTTGAAGTTCTATATCGTTGCTGATCCTACCATAGCACCCGGTAGCCTATTCCACATAGGCCTACCCGTATATAAAACTCTAAAGAATACCGTACCGTATCAGTTTAGGGGGGATGGGCCGGTTTGCTGGCCCCCCTTCTCCCACGTGTTTAGCACCATTGGTTTTTAGATATTAAGACTGTTACGACTGAGGTTTAAATATATCAGGGCTCTTATTCATTGGACTAGTAATGGCATAAATGCTACAACGGAAAGCGCTAGATCCAACCTCTGATGTATATTCCCAGTGAACAAAGAACACAAATACTCTCCAGAGTTCTATATGCAATAATAGGTTATTAAACTCTCAATAAATGTGCGTCTACTCTAGGCTTAATGTTATGTGAAAACAGCCTATTACTACCTATAACCGAAGGTGCTTGGTTATGGTATGCAAAGTAAGGTGGTAAGAGAAGTTACAGCTTACGTTACTTTAATCAATAAATGTCAGGCACTCATGCATGAAAGAAAGTGCACTAAAGTCCTTCAACACCAACAAGGAATCTTCTTTAAATGTTAGATGCTATAAAGATGATCGAATCGGAAATGGAACCCCAAAAAGGCAGGCAGCGGAACAATGCTCGTGCAGGCTATACACACAAAAGGCAGGAGATATAATGCAGTTGAAGCCAAGAATATCCTAAACGCCACAACAATAATAATAATCGCCACGACAATGCAGTATTCCTATCAACAAAAAGAGCCTAAGTCGTTTGTGTCTCAATACATCAAACTAGGCTGCGAAATGCTTGTGTAATCATAAACGGGTATGCATAAAAAGAGTAATTGGTTTAATATACTTAATGTCTACTGTAACTGATAAAGTCTAGCTAGAGTCAATGATACGAGATACTGGTGCGCATGGCATGCCGCATAGCCTAGTGCAAATCTCAAGTCTGTGCGTCAAGTATTACGTTATAATGAAGGGTAGCTCTCTTGAGAAACCTTAATACCGAAGTATTAAGCGTTCTCCTGGCGTACCTCAAAGACAAACAACGAGCTTAGAACAGTGCAGAATGGTATAGGCAAAAAACCCTCATTCGTGCATGCTCTATTCTCAATGGCACACAGACTAGAATTTACCCAATCAACTCCAGTTCTCAGGTATGTCGTGCAGCTTTTAACTAAAGCCAACACCCATCGGAAACAATACCTTATAGTATCAGACTCCTAGTCTAGCATTATCTAATCCAGCAGAACACTAATAATTATAGGAAGCGGTACTGAACAATATGAATGCCAACCAATGCTTCGTGATCAACTTATCTTAACAACTAACATACATGGGTTATATCAGACCTTAACGCACAATACAACTGGCCAGCATGAAACTGATTATGCAGAGTTAACCAGAGGGGGTATAACATTAGTAAAAGGTGGTGAAAGATATGGAAAATGAGAGAGATAGGCAGAGGAAAAGGTTCTCAGGTGCATCTAGGAGGGCAGGTATCAAAGGGATAAGAGGGATGCGTTCTAGAAACCAGATCTGAGGGAGAAAGTGGCGAGAGGGCTGTATATATACTAGCACTAGCTCGAGCCGCGTGGGAAAAAAGCGGTAACAAGTCCTCCAGCCAATACTAAAGAAGCCAGCCAAACATGACGTCACAAAGCATGGTAAAAAACTCCCTCAACGAATCCCCACGAGGCCCGCCAGCTATGATGTCATCGAGTATACCCAACCATTACGCGCCTCCTCTCACTCTGTTCTACTCTCTCTCTCTCTCTCTCTCAATTCCTATCATTACTACTTAATGATAAAACATATACTTTGCAATTAAATATATAAAGCCTTGACGTGGGCGAAAACAAAGAGCCTTTCTGGACTGCCCATGACACGAGCTTTCATATGAAATAAAGGACACAATAATACATCAACTGTAGCCACATCCACTGCCCTGGCGATCCTAGCGAGTCACTGTAGGACAAGCCATGCGGTTCTAACGGAGTGGTTAACGTCACAAGACGTTCGGCCCATTACGGTACTTTGGCGATTTTAAGACTTTACGCCCCATTTCTTTGGCAATAGTTATACCTTTCGTACCATTTAGGTGTCGATTTTGTCTTGGCGAGCAATAGCGAGCCTGTAATTTTAAGAGGACCAGCCTTCGGCCGGAACATTTTCCTACCGAAAAATGCAAAAATTTATCTTGAAGGAGGGTTTAGTGGGTATTTTTATGACAGGTTGATGTAGGTCTATGGAGGAAACTAAACAATATTAAAACGATTAAACAATAAGCAAATAAATACGCCCATCTACCCATAAATCCTACACCGGTACCGGCATACATTGTATTGGATATTTTATACCGGTAACGAATATTTGAATATAATACCGGAATTCCTACTTAAGTTGGTAATAGCTGTATGTACCGGTACCATAACATTTGGTGATACCGGTATAGCCTTGTATGGTACCGGTAAATTAAGTGGGGGATGGTCCGTTCTTTCTGGTCCCCTCTCTTCCTCATTCTTATCCCCATTAGTTATGAAATGTTAAGACGTTCGCCTCATTAGTTTGTCGACTATAAGACCTTAAGTCCCATTTTTTTCTTCAATATCAAGACCTTTCGTGCCACTTAGGCATCGATTTTTTCCTGGCGAACAATAGCGAGCCTGTAATTTTAGAGAAAGCAGCCTTCGGCCGAGACATTTTTCTACCGAAAAATGTACAAATTTAACTTGACGGGGGTCTTGGGGTGTTTTTCTAAGCTTGATGGAGTTCTAGGGATTTTAAAGTATAGCCTAATCCTTCTATAAGATGGGGATAAGTAAAATTCTCGCTAACTGTAAACAAAATAAACAAAAAATATAATAATGAAAAAAAGGGCTATAGGTCCCTTAACAGATGAATATTCCGCAGAAGCCTCCATCTCTTGAATACTACATGATAAACCTTAAATCACTCCTATAAAACTCTGCCCCAACCCGTTGTATACCACAGGTGCAGATTCCAACGGAGATTACATAATTCTATCCCACCCTCTTCTAAATCTGGCAGGTGGACAGCTTACCGATCAATAAGGATAGCCCATAAGGAAATTTGAACCTTAGGACACATTACGGGGGTAGTACTGTTTTGTGGTCTATATAGTTATTTATTAACCCCTTCTGTACCGGCGACGTCTTTTCAGTTATATTCTACCCATATTTAGGCTATATGATTTTGCGCAGGTTAAGAAGGATCTGTTATAGTAAAAAGGGTTAAGTGAGATAGTTAGACGCCTGTCAATTGCTGGATGCCCCTTTTAAATTGAATACAAGCATGTAATTTAGTTAGAATTCAATTAAAAAGGCGTCGCCGGTACAGAAGGGGTTAATATAGATTTGTTAGTTTCCTCATAGACCTCCATCAAACTTTAAAAGAAAAACACCTAGACCCCCTTTCAAGATTAATTTTGGCATTTTTCCGTAGAAAAATGTCACGGCCGAAGGCCGATTCCTTAAAAAATTACAGGCTCGCTATTGCGCGCCAGGATAAGAGCGACACCTTAATGGCAGGAATGGTCTTAATAATAACACAGAAATGAGGCGAAAGGTCTCAAAATCGCCAAACCTTTCAGTACGGGTGACGTTCTTGTAGATTTAATCGGACTACTATTAAACGATTTAATTCAGTTTAGGAAGGATCCTCAGCAAATTAAAAGGCTATAGACTATCTCAATTCGCCCTTTCAACTACCACAAATCCTTCCTAAGCTTCATAAAATCCTCTAATATACAGTATATACAGAATTATATAAAAATAAAACATACCCCCGTACCGAAAGGATTAAACCGTTCACTACCGGGGATGTCTTCTTTATTTCAGCTATACTCAGATGATTTTATGCAGCTTAGGAAGGATCTGTGTTACCGGTACTTAAATAGGGCTAACCGAGATAATGTGTGGCCTCCTAATGGCTACACGTCCGTCCTCGGCCGAATAAAATCGTCTAATACTTTCCGGAATATACCGTAATGAAAAGGACGTCACCGGTACTGAATGGGTTAAAATCTCACCGATTCCCACATTCGAAAAAAAAATTATATACTGTATTTATACAGGGGGAAACTTAAATGTAAACTTCAAGATGTGATTAGGAACTAAACTTTATCAACCTAATATTGTTTTATCCGTATTGATTTTTGTTGTCAAATACCACTCAGATCTAAGAGTGTTAATGCTTCCTGTACCGGCGACGTGTTACATTTTATTCTAGCTATAGGCCTATCTAGACGATTTGATGCAGTTTAGGAAGGATCTGTGGTAGTTAAAAGGGTTGATTGAGATAGTTCAAAGCCTTCTAATTGCTATAGATCCTTCCTAAACTGAAGAAAATCTATTAGTAGTAGCCAGATTAAAATAAAAATGATGTCCAAGGTACAGAAGGGGTTTAACTAATGAATCTTACGACACAATCATACTATCACCTTTTAACTAGCAAGATTAACCAAATATATATATTAAGGGGGGTCACCGGCTTTTATTTATCTTTCTCTTCTTTTCTCTCTTTCCCTGGCTTGTATCCATTCGGCCCCATTCAGCCTGTTTTAAGACGTTTACCTCCATCCAGGTGTCAATATTTTCCTGGCGAGCGGAAGCGTGTTCAGCGGTAGAGTGTAAAGGCTATCAGCCTATGCTCGAGATGGAGTAGTTGGAATATAGAAGAAAACAAAAATATATATATATATATATACCGGTATGTATATATTTTTGTTTTGACAGCAAGCTAAATTTGTAGATTTTTCGATAGAAAAATGTCCCGGCGAAGTCGGATTTCTCCATACAATGTTGGCTCGCTGTCGCTCGCCAGAAAGAAATCGACACTTGATGGAGATAAAAGTCTCAAAACAGTTGGCTGAATGGGGCCGAATGGATATAAGCCAGGGAAAGAGAGAAAAGGAGAGAAGGGTAAACAAAAAACGCGGGTGACCCCCCTTAACGTAAACGAATGTTATCCCACCCAATGATTGTTTTGTTTTAGTATTTAAGGGATGCGGTCACGAGGAACCTATTTACCCTGGCATAGACCTATTTTACTGCTAGGCGATCAGAACAGAGGCAAGGGGTGTGAGGAGATTGCCCAACTATCTCCACCAGCCGAGAATCGAACTCGGTCCTCCCGGTTAAAAACCGAGCGCTACCAATGTCGCTACTGGTCACCGACCCCCCTCCCCCCCCCCCCCCCCCCCCCAATGATGTTTAAAATTGAGTGAAATATCGGGTGCCAGTGATCGGCCCATGGTGACTTCAGCCTAGTGATCTCGGACCAATATCCTCGGTGACCTCGGCCCATTCTGGTGACTTCGGCCCAATATATTGTTGGGCCGAAGTCACCGATCTCAAACTACCGCTTCCTTGCGAGATTCGGCAATAGGTAAACAAATTGGAACTTATTATAGCTGTATTATTCCTCCTCCACACCAATTCCTTCTCTATTTATATAGGATGTCGGGATTTATTGATATTGTTCTAGTGCACTTATACGCTCGGTGCATGCGGTGCATACTATCGCGTGTGTTGTGTTTGTGTGTATGTATAGTCTTAACCATAGATAAATCGTATATATCACTTGGTGTATTTTGGAACTGTTCATTATGGATTTGTGTAGGCTATAATCTTACTTCAGCCTGGTTCACAGATCCACTAATATGAAAAGAGTTTTTGACCTTCATAAAGTACGGTGTAGCTCATAATGTAATTATTAAAACTTAAATGCTGCTTTTAAATTATAATAGGCTACTCATTATCTCTACTGAATCCTATTAGATTTAATTACAATCATTAAACTACCGTAATAGATACAAATAGACCAAAGAACTAAATAGGAGTCATCCACTGAACTAAAGTTATACATTTAGATTAACCAATTAATTATACTAATGAATATGGGGTAACAAATTAAACTTACGGGTGAATTATTATATTCACATGAAATAATCGGCATCCTTTTCCTTATATTAGGCCTATACAATTGAATACCGGTATCTGCTCTTAACCCTTCTGTACCGGTAACATCATTTATATTTGATTTCAGATACATTTAGACGATTTTATGAAGCTTATGAAGGATATATTGTAGTTAAAGGATTCATTGACATAGTCTGTAGCCTTTATATTGGTAGACGTCCTTTCTCACCTGAATACAATCGGCTAGTAGTTGCCAGAATATAATAACAAAGGACGGCACCGGTACTGTATGGGTTAATCTAAACTATTTTATTTAGAACATCAAAAATATTTGATTACTGATACTATTGATCAATACCAATTATAATGTCTACATGACACTCCCTTTTCTTGCAGTAAGCAAATGAATAATGGAATACTTTATCTACTCCAATACTTTATCTACTCCAATACTTTATATACTCCAATACGATTATATTAAGAACATTTATCAAAGTTCCTAAACACCCTCTCAATATTCTAGGACGCATTACGGTTGTGTGACTATAATCAGATTAGGAAAGTTATAAGGAAGTCAGAGGGTTGATTGAGCCAGTCTATAGCTTACCCGTTTAACTCCAAAAGATCCTTCCTAAACTTTACAAACAAAATGGTTTAATGATAGCAGGAATAAAGTGCTACCAGGCGTCTTAACTCATTTTGTACCGGGGATGTCCTTATAATGTTATTCTACCTATATTTAGACGATTTTAAGCAGTTTAAGAAGGATCTGTGGTAGTAAAAAAAAATTAACTTTAAAGCCTGTCAATAGATGGAGGTCCTGTTTAAGGGAGCCCACCTCGCTTTTTATTATCTTTCTCTCCCTCTCTCTTTGGCTTGTATCCATTTGGCCCCATTCAGCCTACTGTTTTAAGACGTTTACCCCCATCCAGGTGTCAATATTTTCCTGGTGAGCGGTAGCGAGCCAGCATATATATATTATTGGTCTGACAGCAAGCTAAATTTGTACATTTTTCGATAGAAAAATGTCTCCAGCGAAGCCGGATTTCTCCATACAATGTTGGCTCGCTATCGCTCGCCAGGAAGAAATCGACACCTGGATGGGGATACACTTCTTAAAACAGTTGGCGGAGTGGGGCCGAATGGATACAAGCCAGGGAAAGAGAGAATATGAGAGAAAGATAAGAAAAAGCCGGTGAACCCCCTTAAACTGAATAAAAGTGTCTAATAGTAGCTAGAAGAAAGTTAAAAGGACTTTACCGGTACTGAAAGTGTTAATCCTCCAAGGGTTAAGGGGGTCAACTGCTTTTTTTCTCTCCTTTTAAATTTCTCTCTTTCTCTGTCTTGTATCCATTCAGCTCCATGCAGCCTACTGTTTTAAGACGTTTGTCCCCATCCAGGTGTCGATATCTTCCTGGCGAGCGATAGCGAGCCAGCATTATATGGAGAAATCCGGCTTTGCCGGAGACATTTTTCTATAGAAAAATGTACAAATTTAGCTTGCTGTCAAAAAACATTTTGAATTATATGCTGGCTTGCTAACGCTCGCCAGGAAAATATCGACACCTGGACGAGGATAAAAGTCTTAAAACAGTAGGCTGAATGGGGCCGAATGGATACAAGCCAGAGAAAAGGAGAGAAAAAAGCCGGTGACCCCCCGTAAGCATTAGAAGCAGAGGGACCGAAAACTCCACCATTCAAGTCAATAAACTACCGGTGCTCACGATTGACCACTTGCGAGTTTCAGGTTATAAGGAAGTTGAAGCCGTAAACATAGATATTAAACATAAATGCAATGATAATGTAAGTTTTTGGTGTATAGAAAATATGAATATTAATATTGTTTGTATTTATAAAGGTATTACAAACGTACCGGTATTTTATCAGGTAATTCTGCTAAATATCGATGTCTACTGCTCCAACTTCCTCGAAACTCGCAAGTGGTCAACTCACAGGGAAAGAGAGAAAAGGAGAGAAAGATAACAACAAAAACGGTGACCCCCCTTAAGGTGAATATCCGGGCTACCCCTAGACGATTGTACCGTGTTCATTATCAAAGGTTATATAGATTACCGGTACCACTGATTCCTTGAAAATTATGTGATATACCGTAACCACTGTCACCCATTGTCTTCCATCTTATATGTGAAAATAAATGCCCTAGCCTACGTCTATCTATAGATCTATCTATCTATCTATTTAATCAGGCCCAATCCCCACTTTTCCTATTTTTATTTTATCGTATTCTATTTTTTTATTTTGTTTTGGGGGGGGGGACTCAACACAGAGCAAGAACAGGGACAACACCAAATACAACAGAAAACAATGAACACACAGACAAAATACAAATTGACACACATCTAGGTCATCTAGACGATATTATTAGGATAGGATTTAGTATTGAACCTTGTGGGTGAACATATGTAACACCTGTACACACACCCATTGCCATTCTTTTGTATACATATTTGCCCAACCCTCAGACGATTTTATTAAGGGGAGATGGGTTACTTTTCTGGTCCCCCTTCTTTGTCATGATTAGCCCCATTGTGTTTCAGATTTTAAGACATTCGCCCCATTAGTTTGTCGATTTTAAAACCTTTCGTAACATTTCTATATCAATATCAAGACCTTTCGTACCATTTAGGTGTCTATTGTTTTCCTGGCGAGATATAGCGAGCCTGTAATTCTAAGAGAAATCGGCCTTCGGCCGGGACAGTTTTCTATCGAAAGATGTATAAATCTATCTTGAAGGGAGTTTTATTTTTTAAGCTTGATAAAGGTCTAAGAAGGAAACCAAAAAAATAAATATATATACCGTACATATATATATATATATATATACTGTATATATATATATATTAATTTATTTTTTTGGTTTCCTCCTTAGACCTTCATCACGCTTAAAACATAAAACTCCCTGGACCCCTCTTCAAGATAGATTTATACATCTTTCGATAGAAAAATGTCCCGGCCGAAGGCCGATTTCACTTAGAATTACAGGCTCGCTATAGCTCGCCATTATACATTATATATATATATATATATATATATATATATATATATATACTCCAAAAAATAACCAGTGTCCCCTTAAGAATATATCAGTGTTTTTCGCTGAACCTTGTGGATGACAAATGTAATTGTGCATGCAATGTGCATCAATTATCTACATGCAGTCATTAACTCCTGCACCGGCTGTTTTATTTATTGTATTTTAGTTATCTTCAGACGATTTTGCGTAGTTTAAGAAGGATCTATGGATTTAAAAAGGGTTAAGTGAGATAGTTCGAAGCCTGTTTATTGCTGGAGCCCCTTTTTAAACTGAATAATATCGTCTAACAGTAGCCAGAATGAAGCTACAAGGAAGGCATCGGTACAGAAAGGGTTAATATATCTTTCCTTGTACCATAAATGTGAATATTATTTCTGCCCTAACTGCAAAAGATTATATTTGACGTTATAAAACCCTCTTATTCAACTGATCTCAATGAATTTGCATTGAGTTAATTTTACGCATGACTCAATTTGCATCCTTTATCTTGCAAGTGAGATCGGAAACAAAAATATATATAAGATTTAATATTTGGACCAATAAAAACTTAACAATTTATATATAAAGATTAAGGTACCGGTAATTCATATATAAATATTATCCAATGAACATAATTGCACAAGCATTCATCAATCCCTTTTCACTCTTCGGGCTACATTTAAATATTTGTTCTAATTATACGAAACTACTAAGATTATCTCAAAGGATTTAGTTATGGGTGAAACGTCGACATGTACAGTAGTCTGTTCATTGCAATATCCTCCCTTGCCCTTTAACTTCAGACGATTTCATCCAACATATTAAGAACCTCTGAACTAAACATCGAAGGATTCCCAATGGACTTTTCGGGTGAAAACTAATATTGTACCGTACTGATATTTCTTTCCTTGCATCAATATAACTCCAAACGATTTTATCCAGCATAAGGAGAATTTCTCAATTAACTGACATCAATTTCATCAAAGGATTGTCTATGGATCTTAAAAGTGAAAACTAATATATATTGTCATCTTTTTCCTTATAATACTTGTCACTCCAAACTATTTTTATCTGACATGATAAGAACCATTAGATTAAATAACATCAAAGGAATACCAATGATTAGCCTATACGGGCGAACAAAATTATTGTCATCTCATCTATGCGTCACCTCTAACTCCAAACGGTTGTATCCAACGTATGAATTAACCGACATCAAAGGATTACCAACGGATCTCACTGGTGAAAATAATATTGTCATAGGCTATCTTTCCTTGCATCACATCTAACTCCAAACGATTTCATCCAACACATTCAGAACCTCTCGGTTCTTAATTGACATTGAAGGATTAGTGAAAAATAATTATTATCTTTTCTTGGACTTCTCTAACTTAAAACGATTTTACTCAACGTGTTAAATAACCTTTAACACCAAACGACTATATTCAACATATTAACAACCTCTTAACCCTTTCAAGATCCGGTTACGTATTTCTTTAACATTTTCTGGCTATTATTAGACGACTTTTATGTAACTTAATCAGATTAGGAAGGGGTGTGTAAATGTCAGAGGGTTAAGATAATCTTTACCTTTATAATTTCCACACCCTACGGTACGATCCTTCCTAAACTGTAAAAATTCGCCTAGGACTATTGATAGTCAGAATAAACTGTCAAAATGCGTCATAATCTTCAAAAGCTTAAGTAAATAATAAATAATTATCCATGGATATTAACCCTTTGAGTACTGGTGCCGCCCTTTTATCTTTATTCTGGCTACTATTAGACGATTATATTCAGTTTCAAAAGAACCTCCAGCAAGTAACAGGCTTCGAAGTATCTCACTTAAATTTTTTCACTACCGTACCACAGATGCTTCTTATACTGCAAAAAAAAATCTAAATATAGCGAGACTAATATTTAAAAGACGTCGACGGTACAGAAGAGGTTAAGGGTGAAGAATATTATCCACATACGGTACCGGGTATTCATCCCCAAATCTTACCTTCTCTCCCTCACCTAAACGATTGTATTCAACATAGTAACAACCTCATGTGTAAATAATATAAACCACATTATCAATGGATTTTACAGGTGAACAAAATATATTCACATGTACACCCTACTGGTACCTCGCATCACCTCTAACTCCAAACGATTTTATCCAACATACATATTAAAAAAACTCAAATTGCAAGAACTATTTCAAACAACATATTAAATTATGGATTAGGGATTATTACATTAAACCATTATACTTTATTCAACATATTCACAATCTCTTCAGTACATAATATCAAAGAATATATCCACATGTATTTCTTTCCATCCTTTTTCTCTAACGCCAAACGAATGTATTCAACATATTCACAATCACTTAAGTACAGTTGCCCACATAAGTTCTGTTCCTATCCCAGATCTTATACATAGAAGTATAATGCGCATGATTGAATAACGAGTGTAGTTTGTTTTATACGCAGTGATTAACTCATCGGATTAGTCTACTGATAATGAAAAGAAACCACACTCGAAATTCGTACATACTAATTTTACTGTCATACATAAGAACATGAGCAACAGAACTTATATGGGCAACTGTGCATAATGTCAAAGAATACATTTATTTACATGTATTCTTGACTTAGGCTATAATTATGGGCAACTATAAAGCTACTGACAAATGTTCGTGAGCTCTTGCGATTTTCTTTATGCAAGTAGGCCTATATCTATTTAGATTGATGTTCAGATCAAATCAGCTATATTTATTATGAATCCTCTTGCTCTCACCTTGTATGTCCGGTTTAGAAGCTGTGGTGGTGGGGGGGTGGTGGTGGTGATGGTGGGGCCGAGTGCTAGCCGTGGTGGTGGTGTTGGTGTTGTTGTGGTGGTGATTGTGGTGGTGTTGGTGGTGCATCTTGGTGGTGGTGTTGGTTAGCATCACCCCTTTCTACACCAACACATACATCCCCTGCTATTCACACTTTAAAGCTAAAACGCCTCTTTTTCCAGCGCTTATCAACTCAAACCTGTGAAAGATTTGCTTATATTTTCTAACTTGGGCTTTATTTTTTGTGTAATCACCGCACTATACCCAAAGGATCGTGCAAACTTGTATATCTTCCACGGTCGGGCTTATCTCCGGAGGGGGCGCGGGTAAAGTATTATCACCGAGCGCACTAAACTCGGTAATCATCGATATCAATCACCGGATGCAATGTGACAGGAGGCTGGACACATGCGGCGGTAGCTTCCCGCGAGACGGACGTATAACCCTCCACGTTCACTGCCTGAGGAACACTGAATCTCATTCGGTTGGCTCGGACCGTCGGGACTTTGCACACCTGTAAAAACAATGTCGTACATTGTGGTTGGTAGGACACAGGTAATTTTGCAGACTATCACCCATACAAACACTACATTCCTTTTTATTTACAAATATATGCACATAGATAATAAAATAAAAGACTTGGCGTATATTTATCAAACTCGTGCCGTCTTCTTAGCGCCGCAAAAAGGAAAAACCGCTCGTACATCTGGCACATGAAGTCCCGCCTCCCTACGCGCATGCTCCGCCCTATTCTGACGTTGGGCCTTCTCTATGGTCATGAAATGTCGCATCTCCCATTTTACCATTAAACAAGCAAAGGAGAATCGGACACATTAACAGCTACGTGGACACGACGGATAAGTATCGACCGAAGCAGGGAAAGGAGCGAACGAACGTACGAGCTAGCGAAAGTAAAAGAAAAGCCCGGCGAAAAACATTGGCATTTTGGATTCCAGGGTGGGGAAGCCGATCGCACTTCTCCCTCTACGCGTATGAAAAGACAATAATATTAGACAATGATAAGTCAGCGCTGCCAGTCACACACACACACACTCCTCCCAAGCATTTCGGCCTTTGAGTTATGCCCGATATTTCAGCGAGGCGATTAAAAGCCACTGAAAGTAAACAGGAAATAGACGGAGTGGAGGAGGGGGGGATAGAATACAGTTTGCGGCAAATTATATCAATCCCACGGTTAAACTCGGGGAATTCAATGGCTCGCGGAACGATTCTCGCCTCTACGGGTTTCATCACTTTTGAGACTGAATACATTCGTCTAATAGTAGTCAGAGTGAAGTTAATAGGACGGCACTGGTATTGAAAGGGTTACTAAACTACCACTTAATATATGAAGTCAATTTATGTATCATTCTGACTAGCCCCAGAGCCTAGACGAAAACATTCAATATAGTAAAGATCTGTCAAAACTAGAAAGTTCCCTTTTAGACGTGGATGTATATACTCAGGCACATACCCCATTGCTGAGGGTGGCCGACTCAAGACAGAACCCAAACAGAAACAACATTAATGGGTTTCAATTATCAATGTCCTTGACCACTTTCGCGTACCCTCGCCCCTCTCTCTGTCTGGATGAGTAGGAGAATTTTACAAGGGGAGCAGGATTTCTAGCTATATTTAGCTGGCTTTGTGCATTTTAAAAAGGATCTGTAGTAGTAAAAAGGGTTACATAAGAAAGTTCGAAGCCGGTTAACTACTGGAGGCCATTTTAAAGCTGAATCAAAACGTCTACTATTAGCCAGATTAAAAGTAGAAGGACGGCACCGGTAGAGAAAAGGGCTACGAAATTCTAATCCATATTTCGTCAACAAATGTCGGTAAATCTATTCTAATGTTGGTACTCCCACCAAATGGCTTACGTCTTCGCCATGTCAAAATCAAATGAGAAACATGGACAAATACCGATAACCTGGCAGAAATATGTTTAATTCAACACAACCAAAACATAAAAGTACTGGGATACAGAGCAATAATAATAATAATTATCATCATCATCATCTTCATTTCGGCATAAAGCTATATACAAGGACAAGTTTAATTAAGAAAATATAAATTCGTCATAACACCAACCATCAATTAACTAATAAATCAACGTAGATAATGAAATCAATGAAATTATTTAAAATGTGTGGTACTCCTAGGATTCGCGAAATCCAGCGTACTAACCATTACGCTGTCAAGACAGTTAAAGGTTTATGTACAAGCTTACGATATATTATCCATTCTCGAATACTGGATATTAATCTAAGCATATACTTATACCCAACTGCACTATGATAGCCCAATGATTAAACGATATAGATAGATAAGGTAAAGTTAATAGTATATGCAAAATCGATCCTAAATATATATATATATATATATATATATATATACACCCAACTGCACGATGATAGCCCAATAATTAAACGATACAGATACATATAAGTTAAAAGTATATGCATCATCGATCCTAAAATAACAAAATAAACAAAACTGCACTATGATAGCCCAATGATTAAACGATACAGAAATATAAAGTAATTAAGTGAAAAGTATATACAGCATGGATCCTTTAAAAAAAAAAAGTATCCAACTCTCCCCACATACGTCCGCCGGTAACTGAAGCGCCACACCTTTCCGAGCGTGTGAAAAAAGGCAAATTGTTGATGAATTGATGAGTGTGAGAGATGGGAGGGTTGGGATTTACTGATATGAGGGTAACTTATTTATATTTATATACATATACACATATATACGGTACTGTATATATATATATATATATATATATATATATATATATTTTATGTAAAGCATGACAAGTTACTTTTTCAGATTAATACTTTTATCTCCTGTTCTCTTTCTAATTATCATAAATGATCTTCTCAACTGTACACTCACGCGTACTAAAAGTTGCTCAGGGTTGGGGCCCTTCTTCCCCTACTCCACCCTGGGCAGGTGGAAGGGGGGAGTCGGGTCCAAGTCTACCCCCACCTCCCACCCCCAAACTATCCCCAACTCCCCCACCTTCCTTCTCTAGCTGTCAGTTAGTGATTTGCGACGATTGTTCTCATGTATTACAAATTTTGTTAAACTATCATTGCACATGCTTACAATGGTAGACATTTAAAATTTATTAGTAATATATAAATACAATATACTGTATAATTGTATTCTCAAAATGAGTTTCTATACACAACGTGGGTTACACGAATCTTGGCTGTAGTGGTCTTCTGCTTCTATCTCTCTCACTGCGTGTGTGTGTCTCTCTCATTGCACTACATTCTACGATCAAGACTTAATGTGATATCAATGTAACAATACCGTAATTAAATCCAATCTCATACAGTATTCAGGATATTATGTTCACCATTATTGCAATACACATCAACGTGACCCCTACAATCTACTCCTAGGTTCTCAAATTACTTACACAGTCGGGCTATTATATCATAAAAAGGAAAGGACTAAAGGCAAAGATTGGCTGGAATAGTGTTGCGACTGTTATTGATTGTTTCGGTTATTATTTCAATCAGTTACTCCCATTTATTCAATACCATGCATAATATAAACGGTCTTCATTTAATTGTGTGTGACCTATACACTTTTCCAATCATTTAAATGTAGAACTCGATATAAATTACTATCAGAGTCGGTGTTAACTTTTTAGTAAGGTTTGAGTACCGGTATAGGACTACACTCCATACAGAGTGTGCAAAATACTATCTACTGTCTTCTTGAACTGTTCAACTGAGATGTTTACAACTTCTGAGGAAAGTTTGTTCCAGGTAGAACAGATCTTAAATGGGAACCAGTTTCCACAAATACTAGTGCTGAACCTTTTCAATTCTAACTACCAGCCATGGTTGCATATTATAATCATAATGAGGCTAAACATTTTGCTATGATACACATTATCAAACCCATTACATATTTTAAAAACTTGAATGAACTGACCTCGTAGCCTGCGTGTTAAGAGAGAGAGAGAGAGAGAGAGAGAGAGAGAGAGAGAGAGAAAAAAAAGAGAGAGAAGAGAGAAGATAACTACAGCCGAGATTCTTGTAACCCACGTTGTGTAGAGAGACTCATTTTGAGAATACAATTATACAGAATATTGTATTAAAAAATTCCTAATATTTGTTTACATGTTGGCCATCCATTGTAAGCATGCGCAATGATGGTTTAACAAGTTGTAATACATGAAAACAATCGTCGCTAATCACTAATTGCCAGCTAGAGAAGGAAGGTGGGGGAGTTGGGGATAGTTTGGGGGTGGAAGGTGGGGGTAGACTTGGACCCGACTCCCCCCTTCCACCTGCCCAGGGTGGAGTAGGGGAAGGAAGGACCCACCCCTGATCAACTTTTAGTACGCGTGAGTGTACATACAGTCCCATCCATTCATACGCAAACCACTCTACCTTACACTACTCAATTCGTTTTCCAGAACGCCCCAGCCAGCAATCCCTTAAAGACAAACGTAATGAAGCCATAGAACACTTATCTTCTGAGCTAGCTACTATTTCGAATTGGGGTAGAGAAAACCCTGTTGCATTTAATGCTTCCAAGACCCAATTTTTCCATCTTACTACCCGTTCGGAACCTCCAGAGGACTATCCCTTATTCTTCAACAATACAAAAATCAATCTTTCATCTTCTCTCAATATTCTCGGTGTCTCTTTTTCTTCTGCTCTCACTTGGAAGGACCATATTAACAGTCTTGCTAAGGCAGCCTCTCAGAAGCTGGGTGTGCTCAACCGCCTCAAGGGGTTCTTTACCCCTGCGCAGCTCCTTGCTCTGTACAGGGGTACAGTGCATCCTTGTATGGAGTATTGTTCACATGTGTGGGGAGGATCCTCTCACACCGCACTCCTAGACAAAGTAGAAAGGAAAGCCTTCCGTATCATTAACTCCCGTCCACTCACCAACTCTCTGGAATCGCTCTCTCTTCGCCGCAATGTTGCATCTCTCTCACTATTCTATCGCTACTAGCCTACTACAATAATCGGTGTTTCTCGGAGCTTTCCCAGTATACCACCTCCTCTACATCGGATACGTAGTACCCGTCTTGCAACACAATCCCACCCCTACTCTGTGCAACTCTCCAACCCAAGAGTGAAACACTATTCTCAAACTTTCTTCTATTTAACTGCTGAGCTCTGGAACTCTCTACAAGCATCAGTCTTTCCCTCTTCCTATGACTTAAATGTCTTCAAACTCCGTGTGTCCAGGCATTTTAGCTCGAACGTCCCTTGATTTTGGCCCTGTCACTCTTTCAACTCTGCGGGAGACAAATTATGGTCATGGTGTTACGGGTTTATAAGTTTAAATCCCGTGCCTTCAGTCAGCTGACTGTCGGGCACAGTGGCTGTTCAATGGAACGTTATCCTCCCCACATTCTGGAGCTACTCTTGTCCTTATTTATTTATTGCAAGACTTAATTGGCTCGATGTAGGGGTGTGAATTGATGCTACAATAAAAATAGAGGTTATACCAGCGCTTATATTTAGCAAATTTCCTCCATATTATGATGTTTTATAAGACTCCAAACATTGTCCGAATGAGCAACTTGGCTTCCTGGCTCGATGTAGGGGTGTGAATTGATGCTACAATAAAAATAGATGTTATACCAGCGCTTATATTTAGCAAATTTCCTCCATATTATGATGTTTTATAAGACTCCAAACATTGTCCGAATGAGCAACTTGGCTTCCTGACTATGACAACTGATTATATATATATATGTCTTTCAATAATTTGGAAACTCGTTTGTCGATTTACCTACTAAATTATCATTTTAGGGAACAATATAAATGGCTTACTAATGCTTTTGATGATTGTATTGTCAAAACAATCATTATCACGTCTGTTGTTGAATAGAGCATAGCTGTATATAGCGACGAAATCGAACAGTCGTCAACAGCCTATCACGATCCCCGAAGGTTCAGTATTGCCATACAGGCCTGGTCAGATTAATTGGTTCCAACTATAGTAAAGTTGATTAACACCCCAACGTTCCACAACTCTGAACACGGACTATGCATATTTAATTAAGATACGAGGGCCATCGCACTTATTCCACATATATGTAATCTTAAACCCTCTATTATTTATCGAATACTAATGTTTTTGTCATTTATATCATTGATTTCACTATAAATTCTTAGAAACCCAATTATTTTGTAATATTAACTACAAACTCTGTCTCGAGTCGGCCTCTCCCAGCTATGAGGTATGTGCCTGAGTACATACATACATTCATACATACATACATACATAGACATATGCATTATAATTATATTCAACTTAGGAGTCATGAAGAAAGATTAAAGATAAATATAAAGTAAAAATCCTAACCTTTGAATAACCGTTTATATATATTTTTGTTTTAAATCAAAATAGTTATTAAATTATCAACCGAACTCTTTAACTATGCAATGTTAATATCAAATTCACATTCCCTTAGTATTACGACTATACAATACTAGTTATCACCAAACAATTTTAATCAGCTCACGAATGAACTCTTATGGTCAAATGTACCTAGATTTTAAGAGGTTTCACCTTATTTGTTTGGCGATTATAGGACACTTCACTCCAAGTTGGTGAGATTGTAGGCACTAATTGAGCAGGGCAGTGCCCAGGGGAAGCCACATAGGCATATGATAAGGAGTTGCTGGAACTCCTGTTTCATTTGCTTGGCTTTCCCCATTGTTTCTATTTGTGCCAGCCCTACACAGAGAGTAATCAAGCAAACTCTCACAAACACCCCTTCCTCCTATTCATTTCACTACACTTAACAAACACACCAGACATCTTTCCAAAATGTCTAAAATACCTCTAATGTACCTTGATTTTGACTCTGTCACTGAACCTTTGGGGGATACACTTGTTACAGACAGCTTTCTCTTTTGTCTCCTTTATACACAAAAATATGCTATCTATTTTTTCTGGGCAAGCGTTAGCGTGGGCTGGAACTCCTGGCTAGGAATCCTCTTTCCCTTGTATAATTCACCTAGTAGACGAGACAGAGAAAGGGGCAAGGGAACGCGAAAGTGGTCCCGTACCCTAAGAATTGGAACATGAAATGTTGTTTCAGTTTGGGCTCTGGCTCGAGTCGGCCACCCACAGTTATGGGGTATTTGCCTGAGCATATACATACATACATACAAGCGTTAGTGAGCCTGCAATTTATAAAGAAAACGGCCTTCGGTCGTGACACTGTTCTACCGAAAAATGTACATATTCACCTTGAAGGGGGACTGAGAGATGATTATTATTTTTCGTTTAATTAATTGTTTTCTTTTTACTCTCACTAAAAATACAATGCTCGAAAGGGGAAAAACAATCAAATCTCTCTATAGTAAATCAACACAATATCATAATAACTTCCAATACGTTGCTCAAGACAGTGATAAGACGAGATATTAATTGCCACAACAATTTGATTTCGTTGCTTAGACCAAATCGACGTTGTGTGTGTGTAAGTGTGAGAGTCCGAGTGTAGGGGATGAGACAGTGAAGCACGGGAACGAGATGGCTTCAGAGATGGGGTCGTTTCGGGCCATGAGTGAGCACCGTGCCTCATGTGAAGGCAAGATGGCAGGTGCTCGTTGTACTCTACATGCTTCACATGTCTCACTCCCTAGACTGGAACAAGACCTCACGGGCTTTACTGTTCATTGTAAAGCGGTGAATGTTAAGGCTCTCAGCCTATGCCCGAGAGGAAGTAAGTTGGAATATAGAAAAAAAAAAAAAAAAAATTACAATCTGGTCTATATAATAAGTTCGTATTCACTCATGTTATTCCGATATGTTTAAGGGGATAGTTTCTATGTTTGTGGTATATTCATTCATTCATTTATTTATTTTTTATTTTCCTCGCTACGCCTCCATCAAGTTAAAAACATTAAAACAAAACAAAACTCTAGACCCCCTTTCGTGATAAATGTGTAAACTTTTCGGTAAAATTACATGCTCGCTATCGTTCGCCACGAAAAAACCGACACCTAAATGGAACGTAAGGTCTTAATATTGACAAAGCAATGTTGTGAAAGATCTATATATCGCCAAACTAATGGAACAAACGTCCTAAAATCTCATAATTAATGCGGCCAAAAATGAGGGAGAAGGGGGTCCAGAAAAAAACAACCATCCACCCCCCTTGATCAATCAATCAATCAATCAATCAATCTTTAGTGTATACCATAGAGATATATTGTTTATTATAGTGTACATGAGAGAGAGAGAGAGAGAGAGAGAGAGAGCAGGTGAAAGAGAGCAGGGACGGAATCCTCAACATCCTAGTTCTCTCTCTCTCTCTCTCTCTCTCTCTCTCTCTCTCTCTCTCTCTCCTCCTCCCCTCCCCCCCCCTACTCCTCCTCCTCTCCCTCCCATTCCTCTACCTCCTACAACCCCCCTCCCTCTCTCCCATAACCACACACCCTACTACATATTATATTACTATCGGCATGTAAACTTCTCCACTTGTCATATTCCGCTTACTATCCCCTCAATAACCATTATTGTAATAAGAATTTGAACCATGTCACTCATGATTGTAAAATATTTGTATTACTATAATTGCATTATAACTACGGTAGTTGGCAATATTAGTCACATTATGTATGTGACTCTTGTATTCAGCTAACTCTGACCTCATAACCGTTGATGTAATGAAGAATGTGAAGTGTCCCTCACATGATTGTAATATATTTGTGGTACTATTATTGCATAATAATTTAGGTAGTTGAAAATATTAGTCACATCATGTATGTAATAACTGTATTCAGCTAACTATGATCTCAATAACCATTGATGTAATGAAAATATGAACAGTCTCCTCATACGATTGCACTAGTTGTGTAGTGCTATTATTTACAACCTGTCAATTAATAATTCAGTCACTACAAGCTTGCTTGCTTTTTTTTTTTTTTTTTTCATGAGATACGTATATACAGACCATGTGACAATTAAATGAGGAAACTATAATAACATATCTGATTAATGCCACCCGGATTTATAAACACAAATATGAATATAACCAGACGACGATGCTGTTGTTTCAGTGGAATAATGGCTCTTTGAGCAGTATGTATCGCCTTACCAGTGGTTGTCCCCTCACAGGATGGGGGGCGCTGCTCAATAAACTCGCCCCTCGGGGCAAAATCAAATGAAAATCAATCTCTCTCTCTCTCTCTCTCTCTGGTGGTGGGTGGGGAGAGAACCATCTGCTTTGCAATCCTTACCTTCCACGTTGTAACAAGTTCTATGTTAGCATTAAGTCCGGACTTGAGGGGAGGTTTTTAGTTACTTAATTAGACCTCCATCAAGCTTAATATTACACCCCCTAGATCCCCTTTCAAGATAAATTTGTAAATATTTCGGTATAAAAATTTCCCGGCCGAAGGCCGGTTCCTCTTAAATTACAGGCTCGCTATCGCTCGCCAGGAAAAAATAGACACCCTGATGGCACGAAAAGTCTTAAAATTGAGAGAAATGGGGTGAAAGTTCTTAAAATCGCCAAACTAATGGGGCGAACGCCTTAAACTATCAAAAGCAATGGGGCTAACCATGAGGGAGAAAGGGGTCAAGAAAATATTCCCTCAAGTGGAAATATCCCCATAAGTAGGGACCGTAAGCTCTGTGCAGTCTGTGTATCTATGTAACTCACTCTCTTTCACTCGCACAATAATTCAATATACAATCAACTCTTAAAACAACAACGGAGTGAAAATCGTCCTTGATATAACAGTGCAGATTAATTTACTAATGGGAACAGGTGGGATTTGTAAAATTTGTAGTTTATTGATCATTCCTTTGGAGCTATTAATTCTACTGCCTCGACTTCCGTTCTACTACAGGCACACACAAACACATACACACACACACACAAGCACACTCATTCTTTCTATCTTTCTAAATAGATAGCTACATAATTGAATTGATATATACAGGTGAGGTCGGTCCTCAAGGTATTATTGAGTTTGGCCTATAATTAGGCCTTGTAATTGGGGTTGGGTGTGACAGGGATGTGCCTTGTGTGGGCTGATCGGCTTTCTGCAGCCTCCCATTTTCTTATGTACTTATATATATATATATATATATATATATACATATATATATATATATATATATATACTGTATATATGTAGTTATATATAGTATATAAAATATATATATATATATATATGTATATATATATATATATATATATATATATATATATATATATATATATACTGTATATATGTATTATATATAGTATATATATATATGTTTCCAATCTCTCAGTGGGGTTCGAACCGCCGACCGTCAGGACAATAGCCGACGCTTTAATCAACAACACCACGGCAGTTTATATATATATATATATATATATATATATATATATATATATATATATATATATATATATATATATATATATATATATACACAACATGCCACGCAAATCGCCCCCTCCGACTTCACAGACACCATGAACACCAAAAACATCGGGACTGTGAAGTGGTACAATAAAAAACGTGGTTTTGGCTACATAACTTGTGATGACAATGCACAAGAAATTTTTGTCCATTTTTCGGGAATTAAACATCAACATAACACTAAAAGATCCCTGGAAAATGGCGAACAAGTCGAGTTCATTATCAGAAGAGGAAGAAAAAGCCAAGAAGCACACGAAGTCACGGGACCAACTGGCAGTAGGACACAGGGATCTACCATCAAAACACCCAAGAAAGAACACAGCAGAAATATAGAACATGACATTAATGCAAAAATGTATGCATGTATTCAAGCTGCAGTGGCAATTTTTGGCTCAAATAAACATCAATTAAGTCGGATAATTCCATTGATGCTTAACTACAATGACCTGCCAACAATCAAAGATCCCTCCTGAAGCTCTGAAACCTACCACTCAACATGGAAGAACGAAAAAAAACACCAAGGAAGGAGAACAAGCCAACTTTTCAAGAAGACGAGACAGAAGTGGACCTCCTGGACTATGAAGAAGAAGACGAAAATGAAGTAGATGAAGATAAATACGAAGAAGAGGAGGAAGAACAACACACTCCAACTCCTGCTCCATCTCCGAAAAACACCAGATCACGAACGAAGAATACAGAGAAAAAACAAGAATACCCAAAGGACCTACCAAACACTGATCACCTGAACTTCAAGAACCTCAAAAGCATCCTTACAAAAGAAGATGAAACACGAATAACTCCAGACGTCTATGAGTGCATCAGAAGAATGGAAACAGAAACAACAGGCTACTTCTTCACGGCTTTTCGCAATGTAGCAAGAACAAAGAAACCCAACGATAACTGGAGATGGGTGGAGATGAAGGAAAAATATGACATCAATAAATACTGCCAAGTTAATAACCTCCCCCCTGTAGAATATAACACACAATGATAGCCAACACTATAATATTTCAACTTAAATGTTAAATAGACTCAAAATTAACTTTTAAATACAGAATAGACTCAAATAATAACTCTTAACTTCATTAAATAATGTAATATAGTAATACCTTTGGTGTATTACAGTTGCCCTACCCTGAATAAAGCAAGGTGGTATGCCCACTAACTTTTAATCTACTACTTTCTTTCAAAATTTCCTACTTTATCTTCCTGACCAAACCCTCTACTTTTCCTCCCCCTTCCCCCGCTAGGAAAAAAATAAAAAATAAATACAAAATAAAAATAAATAAATAAAACTATATATATCAAAACGTCATGTTAATTTGATTACATTTCTCCTCACAATCATTGTAGTATTTAACCTAACCGCTCCATACTGGCACAGTCATTTTAATTTTATTCTGGCTACTATCAAACGATTTTATTCAGTTTAAAAAGGGCCTCCAGCAATCCAAAGACTTCGAACTATCTCACTTAACCATTTTTACTACCACAGATCCTTCTTAAACTGCAAAAACCGTCTAAATATAGCTAGGATAAACTTAACAAGACGACGCCGGTACGGAAGGGGTTAAATGTTTTGGTTTAATTGGCTACTAACCAGATTTACTGACTAAATTATGAATCATACGTAGTGGTACTATTCCTTTGTAACCTCTCTCTCTCTCTCTGTGTATGTGCATGTGTGTGTGTGTGTGTGTGTGTGTGTGTGTGTGTGTGTGTGTATATAGGTGTGTGTGTGTGTGTGTCTGTGTACCATACCTAACTTAACCAATAACCAGCTATATATAACCCCACAATCAGGGTACACATCTGCAATATATATTAAGGTTGTTATTCAAGGTGGCCTATTACTGTAAGGGAGTAGTACCGGTACTTGGTTTTTGGTCCATCTATATATTTATTAATGTATTTTTGAGTGTCTTTGCTAAACCTCCATCAAACTTAGAAAAACACCCCCTAGACTCCCTTTCAGTATAAATTTGTACATTTTTCGGTAAAACAACTGGTTGCTTCTAAAACTAGAGGCTCGCTATCGCTCGCCAGGAATTAATCGACACCTAAATGGCACTAAAGGTCTTAATATTGACTACAAAATGAGGCGAAAGGTCTCAAAATCGCCAATCTAACGGAAAGAACGTCTTAAAATCTCAAAACTAATATGCTAAACATGAGGTAGAAGGGGGTCCAGAAAAGGCGAGTACTACCCACATAACAGGTTATGATCATCTACTAATACAATATAGCTTTACTTTACATATTATAGATTAGTTTAGTAAGATGGATAGATCAATACGGATAGCTATATACATATACTTCTCCCTCATGTTTAGCATACCGGGTACTAGTTTTGGAATTCTAAGACGTTCGTTCAGTTAGTTTGGCGATTTGTAAACCTTTCACCCCATTTCTTTATCAATATTAAGACCTTTCGTGCCATTTAGGTGTCGATTTTTTCCTAGTGAGCGATAATTGTAATTTTAAAAGGAACCGGCCTCTACCGAAAAATTTACAAATTTATCTTGAAAGGGGGTCTAGGGGATGTTTTTTTAAAGCTTGATGGAGGTCTAGCGAGGAAACTCAAATATAAAATTATAAATAGATATATAGACCAAAAAACAAGCACTACTCCCTTAATGGAGAAAACTGCCATATCTCTGCGGCATAATAAAGGGAGATTTTGGCCTAAGATTTTTGTTTTTGTTTTTTACCCCTTTCTCCCTCATGAATAACCTCATTTGTATTGTGATTTTAGGACGTTCGCCCCATTAGTCTGGCGATTTTAAGACATTTCGCACCATTTCTGTCAATTTTATGACCTTTCGTGCCATTTAGGTGTAGAAACCTTCCTGGCGAGCGATAGCAAGCCGGTAATTTAGGAGGATCCGTTTGGCCGGAAATTTTTCTACAGAAAAATGTACACATTTACCTCGAAGGTGTATCTTGGGAGTATTTTTAAAGCTTGATGGATGTTTAGGGAGCAAGTTTAAAAACCTGCCCATAATGCGAAGCTTTCGTAAATATCAACACATTTCACCATACAATCTACATCATAGCTCAGTAATCAAGAGACGGGCATGACAATTTACCATCAGCTGGAGAGAAAACAGAGTATAGATATAAAGGGATACACACCTAGTCTCCTTTACATATATCGATACATTCAGATACATTATACAGTCCTCCATCTCTCCCCCCTACCTCCTTGTTCCTTCTTTCCATAAAATACTAAAGCAAAACAGACAGATGGCTAGATAGATAGACACTGGATAGAGGAGGGTATACATAAATAAATATATTTACAATAAATAGGCATACTGATTTATGTACACACACCCACACACAAAACACACCCACACAATATATATATATATATATATATATATATATATATATATATATATATATATATATATATATATATATATATATATGCAGGTATATACATTTCTCATAACATATTCACATACACACTAAACCTCTTGGGCCTTTTCTCCAATCCCCACCTTTCAGAACCTTCTATTTGTCCATATTTTTTAATAATAGGAACAAACATTGGTGAGTACCCTATCGATACACTGGAATATATAAAGGGTATAAAAAAGATATATACAATCATAGGAGCTATTGCTAAAGTGTTTATCATTTCTGAAACGTTTATTACTACCACAATACAAGGGTGTAGAATTATGAACACATTAATTACCTACTTCATACATTTCTTTTCACAATATGATTATACACATTGCAAAAGGTGTGTGTGTGTGTGTGAGAGAGAGAGAGAGAGAGTGTGTGTGTGTGTGTGTGTGTGCGCGCGTGTATGTGTGAACGTGTGTGTGTGTGTGTTTTTTTTTTTTTTTTTTTTAAGCAATAATATGATATACATGTTCCCTATGTACCCGTATATCTCAACCTGTTAATCTCAACCCCTGCCAAACCAATCAGGGCCAACCATACCAGTGCCAAATGATAAACCTAACCTAAAATAAAGGGAAATGGGTCGGTTTTCTGGTCCCCTTTCTCCCTCATGTTAAGTCCCATTAGTGTTCATATTTTAAGACGTTCGGTCCATTAGTTTGGCGCTTTTAAGACCTTTTGCCCCATTATTTTGTCAATGTTAAGACCTTTCGTGCCATTTAGGTGTCGAATTTTTCCTGGCGAGCGATAGCGAGCTTGTAATTTTAAAAGGAACCGGCCTTTGACCGGAAATTTTTTCTACCGAAAAATTTACAAATTTATCTTGAAAGAGGGTCTAGGGGATGATTTTTGAAAGCTTGATGGACGTCTATCGAGGAAACTGTAAAATAATTAAATAAATTTATACATAGACCCAAAAAAAAGCACTACCCCCCCTTAATCTAACCTAACCTAACAATATTGGTTGAGGTGGCACTGCTTGAGAGCTACAGGATTCGAACTCAGATCCTCAGAATCTGAACGTATATTGATTATTTAATGGTAACAAACAAGATAAATATGTAAGAGCATTCGTTTAAGGGGAGATGGGCGTTTTTATTTGCTAATTTATAGCGCTTTTTGTCAAATATTTAGTTTCCTCCCTAAACCTCCATCAAGCTTCAAAAGACACCCCTAAGACCCTCCTTCAAGATCAATTTGTAAATTTTTCGATAGAAAAATGTACAGGCCGAAGGCCGGCTATTCTTAAATTACAAGCTCGCTATCGATCGCCAGGACGTCTGAATGATACAAAAAACTAAATATTGACAAAGAAATGGGGCGAAAAGTCTTCAAATCGCCTAACTAATGGGCCGAACGTCATAAATTCTGAAAACTAATGGGGATAAACATTAGGAAGAAGGGGGACCAGAACAACGACCCATCTCCCCTTAAACACATACGGCTACGAAGCCTTTGTTCGTTTTAGTAATCTTGAATTCCAAATGCAAAAAAAAAAAAATGTGTTGCTTTAGAGGGGATGGTTCGCTTTTCTGGCCACCCTTCTCCTTCATGTTTGGCCCCATTAGTTTTCAGATTTTAATACGTCCGGCCCATTAGTTTGGCTATGCTAAGACCTTTCGCCCCATTTCTTTGTCAATATTAAGACTTTTCGTGTCATTTAGGTGTCGATTTTTCCTGGCGATCCGTAGCAAGCCTGTAGTTTAAGTGGAACCGCCCATCGACAGGGAAATTTTTCTATAACAAATTTACAAACTTATCTACAACGACGGTCTTGGGGGGGGGGGGGGGGGGGTGTTATTTTTAAGCTTGATGGAGGTCTAGGGAGGAAAATAAAAAAATCTATAAATACATATAAATGAGGAAACAAAAACGACCCATCTCCCCTCACGCAATTTACAGTATATGCTCATTATTTATAAAAGTGCAAGGGAAGGTATTTGCAATTTGGCTGGTAATATAGGAAACAATTACAATGGCATTATATGTGGTCCAAAAATGTGATCTATATTATTACATACCATTATCATTGTTATTTATAATATCAATATAATTATTACCATCACTATTATAATATATTTATCATCCTTATTTTCATCCTACAGATAAACATACTCTATATTATTATTATTATTATTATTATTATTATTATTATTATCATTCTCCACATCCAGCAGGCCAACACCAAAATACCCCTTTACCTTTATCTGTGCTATTTGTCTGTATATATGTACATAATATTTTTAGTGTGCAGTGCGTTCGTATATTTATTTTACATGCCGGTTTGTTTCTTGCTTTTTATCGGGGTATATACTGTATATATTTTCAGAACTCTTAAGGGTTTTCTGTCTGTGCGTTTGTGTCGGATTGTTTCGTTCTCGCATATACGCACATCCACGCACATACACACACACACACACACACACACCTTCTCTCTTTATATATCTTACTTTTATATATGCACATTCTTTGTTTCAACTTTTACAGCATTTATGTATATTTAGTCCATTAGTTTGAAGATTTTAAGACTTTTCACCATATTTGTTTGGCGATAATAAGACGCTTCACCCCATTCAGGTCTCGATTTGTTTTCTGGGCGATCGATAGCGAGTCTGTAACTGAGAAGAAATCGGTCTTTCGACCGGGATATTTTTCTATCGAAAAATTTACAAATATAGCTTGAACGGGGAATGGGTAGGCATTTTTCGGTAGAAATGCCCAGGCCGAAACCCGGTTCTTCCTAAATTACAAGCATGTTATCGTTCGCCAGGAAATAATCGACAACTCAAAGGCATAACAAATCTTAAAATAGCCAAACTAATGGGGCGAATGTCTTAAATTCTCAAAACTAATGGGTCTTAACATGAGGGAGAAGGGAGGCCAGAAAACTCGCCCTTAATAATTTTCGCCCACATCTATTTTATATCATTTTCCTTTTTTGTTCGTCCCTAAATTCTCTCTCCCTTTTTCAATCTTATTTATAATTAATTTCCCTCTCGTGGGTTGGGTGTGTCTGTCTGTCTGTCTGTCACTTATATATTATGTATTTTTCTCTCGCGGGATCGGTCTCTCTCTCTCTCTCTCCTGCCCCTTCTTTCTATTCGCTCGAGTTGGTATCTAGACATCTCCATTTCTCTCTCTCTCTCGCTTCCTTTTCCTGAGCCTTGCAATTAATTACCTCTCTCATTTCTTGTCTTGTTCTGACTCACTCACTCACTCTCTCTTACACACACACACACACACTCATTCTCTCTCTCACATTCGTTCATTCCTCTTTTTCCCACTCTCTCTTACACACACACACACACACACACACACACACACACACACACACACTCTCTCTCATATCCACCCACTTCTTCTCTTCCGCCTTGCTATGTATCTTTTATTATCGGTGTATTGCCTTTTCCAGCTTACTTTACTTCTGCCCAGAGTCGTTTCGTGCAAAATTCTCTTCGCCCCACGTTCAGGAGTCGATTCGCTCACTTAAAGGGAAGAGAGTTGTTTTTGTACTTTTCCTTCATGCTCAGCCCATTGGTTTTCAGATTTCAAGACGTTTGAACCATTAGTTTGGCGATTTTAAAACCTTTCGTTCCATTTATTTGCCAATATTAAGACTTTACGTGCCATTTAGGTGTCGATTTTGTCCAGGCGAGCGATAGCGAGCCTGTAATTTAGGAAGAATCGGCCTTCAGCTGGGTAATTTTTTCTATCGAAAAATATACACATTTTTCTACAAGGGGGATCTTGGGGATGTTTTCTTAAGCTTGATGGAGGTCTAGGGAGGAAACTAAAAAAATAAATACATTATTTAATCGACCAAAAAATATAGCATCTCCCCTTAACTTATGCTAGTATAACTTGACAATTATTTAAGCTTAAAATAATCTAACCTAAGTTTATCCTTAATCCCTTCTGTACCGGCGATGTCTTTTTAGCTTTATTGCAGCTACTAATAGACGCTTTTATGCAGTTTAAAAAGGTTTCAAACTCTCTCACTTAACCATTTTTACTAACACAGATCTTTCTTAAACTGCACAAAATTGTCAAAATATAGCTAGAATAAAATACAAAAAATGTCGCCGGTACAGAAGGGGTTGAACTAATCTAACTTCTTACTCTAAACTAAACATGAACAACTTTAATTTAGCCTTAAGCTAGATGAACACAAACAATGTTTGCAAGTCTAACAGTCCGATACCTTTCTTATTACTCGTATTGTTTTTATTACTACCTCGTTGGGGGTTACATCCAAGTATTATCTCTCTCTCTCTCTCTCTATATATATATATATATATATATATATATATATATATATATATATATATATATATGATATAAAGTAGATATTCAAGGCCTATAACTATAACTTTTTACTTTTTCTTATACAGTATTAATTCACAAGGCCGTTAAGTACTTAAAGGACTATGATACCCAGTCTATCCCGTCAATGTGTAATGGATGAATGGGGCGATATAATTAGGGGGATTGGTGTTCCCTTCCCAGTGTTATTAGCATTAACGGAGGGGGAGTCCTTTCCTATGTTTAGTGCCAGAGAAGAAATAAACTTGTACAGGGTACTGTATATACAGTATTTATGTATGTACTGTATATACTGTACTGAGGAACATACCCCATAGCTGGGGGTGGCCGACTCGAGACAGAGCCTGAACATGGAAAACAAGACAAAAAATCACTCACATCTAGGTTGCCCAGGAGAAGACCCAGAGACATAGGCACATTAAGGGTCTCCAGCAAAGATTGCCAGGTCCAAGACCTCCACCACCACCACCACCACAATGCCTGCCCACCTCACATCCTTGAATGACCCTTCATATATTTTTGTTCTATGTGAGTGAAGGAAACAAAAGGCAGAACTGCCTATAGCAAGTGCCTCCCCTATAGTTGAAAGAGTGACTGGGCCAACATCAAGGGACGTTCGAGCCAAAATGCCTGGACACACAGAGTTTGAAGCAATTTATATTAATACCGGCTCCACGAGCCAGGTGCCTAACGGACTATTATCTAGATTCTAGTCCAACTGGCACCTAATTAACCCAATCTCCCAATGACCTCATTATCACTCATCTTTTCACAAGCATTCTCCACTCATTCCTATTCATTACCACTTCTCTTGCCTGTTCTTCAGTCATCTCTCTAATTTCAAACGCTTTTACTACACTATTTCTCCATCTCATTTGAGGTCTTCCTCTCCCTCTACCTCCCTTTGTTTCTGACTCATATACTCTCTTTGTAAGCCTTTCATCTCCTATTCGTTCAACATGTCCATCCCAGCACAGCACCCTTCTGTCCACTCTGGCCGATAAGGGATCCTGTTGTCCCACTCTCCTAAGTACCTCTTAATTTCGCAATCTGTCTCTACGCGTCACTCCACACACACTCCTCAAGCAGCTCATCTCCATTACATCCAACTTTCTTCTCTCATGTGTCATCAAAGCCCATGTCTCAGCCCCATATATCACTGTTGATACAACTATCCCTTTTGATAAATTGTACTTTTAGCTTTCTTTCCAAGATTTCTCACCTTCCACATACTTCCCATTGCTCAAAAAACTTTCCTTCCTTCACATACTCTCTGTCTTACCTCCATTTACACACCTGTGTCCCTGCTTATCACTCCTCCTAGATATTTAAAATACTACACTTGTTCCAGAATTTCCCCATCCAGTCGTACATTTAGATTTACCCTATGAGCATCTCACACACCATCACTTTACTCTTATTGACATTCACCCTCAGCTTCCTCCGCTCACATACCACACCAAACTCTTTACTACTCGCTGCAGCTTCTCCTCAGAATCCGGAACCAATGCTGTGTCATCAGCAAACAGAAACTGATGCAACTCCCAATCTCTACCATTCTCTCCTACTAAACCCAATCCTCTACCCATAGTTCTCATTTTACCTCCCTCACATACCATCCATATAAACATTAAACAACCCTGTCACAGACCTACATTTACCTCAAACCATTCACTCAACTCAGTTCCTACTCTGCTCTCTTCATAAAAACTGTTGACTGCTCATAACAAATTTCCTCCAATTTCATGAATCCTTTGCTCCTTCCACATTGCTTCTCAATCCACACATCATACGATATTTCCAAATCCATATAAGCCCAAAATATCTTCTTATGCTTCTCTAACTACTTCTCGCATAGCTGCCTTACTGCAAAAATCTGATCCACACACCCTCTTCCCCTCCTAAAACCGCACTATTCTTCTCCTATTGCAACTTCTGTACCCTTTTACTACCCTCTCTATAAACACCCTGCCATACAGCTTTCTAACAACTGATAATAAGCTAATACCTCTATAACTTGAACACTCCTGCCGGTTTCCCTTCCCTTGTACAAAGGCACAATACATGCACTCCTCCAGTCTAGTGGTACCATTTACACAACAAAGCAAACACTGAATAGTCTCACCAGCCAATCTATTATCACATATCCACCCTTCTTAATACACTCCACAGCAATACCATCCATACCTTTTGGGAACTGCAGGGACCTGTACATATATTTATTTAGACTTTTTATTTATTGTTTTATTAATTTATTTTTTTAAATACCGATATCATCTGGTATCATCAAACAATATAATATCAGGGATCCCGAAAACATAGCTAACTGTCCCAACATTGTCGGAAAAATAATCTGAATTCACACTGACCATTATATTTTTATACTGGCAATAACAGCAAAGCGAGAAAATCTGAAGCAGAAAAGATTTGATGTTATCTAGGTCCTAAAAAAAAGTATCTTGGGAAAAAACAAAAAAAAACAAAAAAAAACTTGGAAATAAAAGCAAGTCTTTAAAGAAATAATCGGCCACCTTTAAGTGGAATTGAGTTCTTCAGCTTGTGTTGCAATTTTTGTTTTTCGAATTTTGATACTATACTCTGTTCCAAATAAGTAGGGCAAAGCTCTTGAACATCAACCTCTATAACTCACAAACGACTACGATACCTGATATAATACTTCTACCATTCGGAAATGGTCAGCCAGGGAATAAGAGTGGAAATTTACAGCCAATTTGTTCTAGCCCATTTTCGAATTATAGAGGTTAGGGGTCAGGATTTCTGGCCTACCTATTTGGAACAGGGTATAGTAATCTAAATCTGTTTGTATGTTATACTTCATTAGAGAACGCTATTCCAATTAAGCTTTCTCATGAGATATTCAGACATGTTGATTACATAGTCAGTAGTATTTTCTTAATAATCATTTGTTTATCAAGTTAGGGAGGTGTGCGTGTGTGTGTGTGTGCGTAGGTGTATGTGTGTTTGTACGCGTGTGTGTGTGTGTGTATACATCAGGTGGGATAATAAGACAGCAATAGAACATCGGGCAACGTTAATATTATTATAAATAAGGTCTATCCTCTATTTCACCTGAGTAGCCTATGTAGGTTCGAATCCTAGTAGGATTCGAACCTACATAGGCTACTCAGGTGAATACTGTAAGCGTTACTGGTTCCTTATGACGTGTACCCTAGGCCACCACCTCCTCTTTCAATAATTTTTCCTCGTGTGTTTGCTTTTTATTTTTTTATTTTTTTTTTTTTTTTTTTTTTTTTTGGCGGGAAGGGGGGGGTGGGGTGCGGGGGGGGGGGGTGGGGGGGGGGTGGGGGGGGGGGGGGGGGGGGGGGGGGTGTGGGGCGGGGGGGGGGGGGGGGGGGGGTGTGGCGGTGTGGGGGGGGGGGGGGGGGGGGGGGGTGGGGGGGGGGAGGGTTGTTTGCTCGTGCAGATTACTAAGGGCTAGTGATTATAGAATACCCATAACACAATATGTCAGTGAGGAAGTATAATGAAATAATATCCATGGGAATATATATATATATAAATAGTGCCAGACTGAGCGCCCTAATAATTCAAAACCCTAGCAATTACAATGATCAACAATGGCCTTCTCCGGCAACCCTTCCAGACTTCCGCCCGCCATCTTTCCACCGCAGCGACCAAGTAAATAGCGGTGAATGGGGCACCCGTTAGTGTCGCGGGGTTGTTTGCGGGGCGAGAGTTATATGATAATTGTTGTGGTTGGCGGAGACCTGTACAATTACCGCCCCAACACCGATAATATTACCCGCCTTATTCACGGCCCAGGTAAACTAGGCCAAGGGAAAGGGAAGTTTGTTAATTTTTGGCAGGCGTGGAAAGGAGGATTTTATTATTATTATTAATATTTTGTTTTATGTTTATTTTTGTTATTTATATATTTTTTTTGGCGCGCGCGGGAAGGAGGATTTTTGGCGCCCTTGAGATGATTTTTGGCGCGCACAGAATGGTCATTCTCGGCACACACAGGACGATTTTTTAGCGCGCACGGCAAGGATATTTTTGGAGCCTTTTGAAAATATATGACACGCACTAAATGGTCCTTCCTAAGAGCCCTCGGGATGGCATGATTACATCTCAAACCAGCGACTTGACGTGAAACTTATGCAAGCTATAAGAGTTGCGTGATCCGTGAACTATAACTTGGGCTATATGGGTATGTGGTTCGCCTCCCTGATGCTGACCTTGGTCAACAGGGGTTCTCTACAGAAGACAACCCTTAGTGGAGGACACCTAGGGGAAGATCACGGAACTCATGGCTGAGGAAAGGCGACCAATGCGATAGGATAATTGATATGGGCCGGGCAGATGCCTGGGGTCTAATATCAGTGAATATTATGTGATGTGAAAAAGCGTCTTCAAAACCTGAGAGGATTAAGTAAAATTCGGATAACAATTAAACGATAGCATTTCCTATAGTCTGTTCATTATAATTTGGCCAAAAATCTTGACCAATAACCTCTATAACTTAAACAGGACTAGAGCAATCGAGCTAGTATGTCTGTCATTTGGGAAGAGTCAGTCAGGGAATAGGTCTGGAAATTTAGAGCCCATTTGATCTAGCCCATTTTTGAGTTATAGAGAAGTGGGGTAAAACTGTCTAGCCTAATAATAATGAATTGACTATACTTACCGTTGAAGTGATCGTTCCTATACACACACAAGCACCTCACCTGTGAAGAAATAGAAAAAAGTAGGTGTTAGTGTCGTAAATCAATATACTATTATGGTGTGAATGAACAAATGCAGTCATCTAGCAGCCAATGAAACTATAGTCTGTTAATTTTCAGCTGACGGTAAATTCTCATGTCCTATTCATATTTTTTTTTGTTTTGCTGCTGATGCGTGTATGCAGGAGACAAAAGACGAAGTTGCCTGCAACAAGTGTCCCCCTCAAAGTTGAAAAAGTGATAGCGAGTAAAATTCATAAAACTGTGGAAAATATTTGCTTATTACGGCACAATCAGAGACCGACTCTCACTAATCCCCTACCTTCGAAATGTGTATTATTTCCACGTTTCTGAGTATAATCAAGTTTTTAATATGTTCAGTAATTATCAGGGCTCAACTATAAGAGACCACCAATATACTGAACTATACTGAACTATACTGAACAATTTGTAATTTAACATAGTCAACACAGATCTTACTTGGAGAACGTTTACGAGTTTCGGTTCGACTGCAAACCTCAGAGTTGTGATGAGTTTTAGACACAGGAGCGAGAAGCCATTACTGTAACAAGATAATAATACATATATATATATTATATTGTCTTACGTTAAGTTAATTTTTTTAATTCCATAAGCGAGATATACTTATTCAGCGTAATTATTATTCTATTAAAATACGCGGCGTGTAATTACCTTTACTTTTCTGTTGTTGTGCTTCATAACGAGGATACATATGAGTTTTAATGTCATCCCCGAACGCAATAGTTATATTCGTCCTACCTAACCCATTGGCCAACAAGCTAAGAAACAGACGTTGCCTAACATATAAATAGTCCACAAATGAATGAGGACAATGATAGACTTAACTATTATATGAAGTTGTTGATGGAGAATAACTGCACTGATAATATTCCACGAGCACTAGTGTTGTCGTGCGTAGTTAAACGGCTACTACCTTTTCCTGCCCCTCCGTCTCTAAGCAAGGCTCGTTTTCCGTAAAGGATTGCTTCACTCAGTCGTTGCTTCATTTAAACTCGACTGGCCATATTTGATTTACCCCCAGTTATAAAACAGAAAGGAATTATTTATTTACTCACTGCTTTATTTAGTCTCTACTCGTGAAATATTTAATTTACTTTCAACAAATTACTGTATTCGAAATTAGTTGTCATATTATTTAAATGCTATAGTTTGTTTTATGTACCGATACCTCAAATATACGGTATACACTTATATTAAATATTCATGGTGTTATATTTTGATTATCGTCCCTTTTCATTTTATGTATAAAATGAAAATTATCCTCTCCTTATGAGCTTTAAAGGAGTAGCATTTTTTCGCATTGGGATTCAATCAATTTGGTTAAGGTTTCATATAGGCCTAATGTCAATATTTTTGACATGCTCTAGGAAGAGAGAACAAAAATGAGATATGAATTGCATCTCATTTTGCTAATTTAAACACTTACAACTAAAATATACTAATTCTAATGTATTGATATCCCATCACCTAATATAGTTACATTATACATAATCCTAATACATTGATATCCCACCACCTTAGATATTTACATTATATACAAATGTATCTACAACAAATCCATTTCAGCTAGTTTCTTAATAGCAAGCTCAGCGTTTTTTCGTGATTGTCTTGCTGGTTGACGTCGCTCTGGGACTTCCTCCAACGTCACTCTTGGCTCTGGAGTAGAATGTAGTTCTAATGGCATTAGTTTATCTAATGTTCTGAGAAATTTACCGCTTTGTGATTGTACTTCTACCGTTCTTATATTGGATTCTGCGTCAGGAAATACTTTTGTAATCCTGCCAAGTGGCCATGATGTTCGTGGTCCATCTATTTCGACAATTACAATATCTCCAATCTTCAGCTTAATGTCTTGGGTAGGATTTTGAGCTCCATAAAAAGATTCTCGCAGCGATGACAGATATTCTCTTCTCCACACAGTCTCCCAGTGCTTCAGTATATTACATAAAATTATATTTAGCTCTTCAATTTCAATAGTTTTATCTGCATTTATTAGTCAGCTTGATGGTTGTCTTCATGATTTCAATTAATTTTTAATATCTCCAAGTGAGATGAAGTCAAAGCTGATGGGTGATTGATGTCATCATCCATGTATGTTATAGGTCTGTTGTTTATCCTCATTTCTATTTCTGTTAACACTGTTCTGAGCTCATCCTCGTCCATTTTGCTTTTGAATAGAACTTTCCGAAGGCAATTTTTGACAACCCCAATTATCCTCTCATAGAGGCCTCCCATCCATGGTGCTCTAGGAGTTATAAACTTCCATTGTATGGCATGGGAGTCTAGATACTGTCTTACTAGTGGATCATTATACAGTTCTTCATTTTTTTTTGAAGGGGATACACAATTAGAGCCATTATCTGAGATTATATTTTTTTGTGAAGATCTACGTGCTAAGAACCTTCTAAACAGCTGTAAGAATGTTAAAGCAATTATGTCTTTGGCTAATTCTAGATGCACAGCTCTTGTTGTTGCACAAATAAATAAACATACATAATATTTCCTTGGTAGATTATTTTCCTTAGTGTTATCGCTCCTGTGTAGTCAATCCCTACACTATGGAATGGCTTTACATGTACCACTCGTTCCTTTGGTAGAGGTGGTGGGCCTGGATTCTTTAGTGGTTTTCCTTCTATTACCTTACAGACCACACATTTCCTTAATTGGGTTTTTACTATTTGTCGACCTTTAGGAAGCCAGTAATGCTCTCTCAACTCAGCCAAAGTGTCTAGAATTCCTCCATGCAATACTTGTTTATGCTTTTGTTCAATAAGAAGTGTTGTCAACCAAGATCGACGGGGTAGCAAAATGAAAACATTTCTGTCGGTTATCTAGCTCACTGTGATGAAGTCTACCTCTACAACGGATCAATTGTGTATTAGGATCCATGAACAGACCTAATTTCTTGACCAAATCTATTTGCATCGTTTCCTTTGGTTTACCGGTACTAAGATGTTCGTATTCTTCTGGATAATTTTCCTTTTGAACAACCTTCAGCCAATACTCTAAACCATTTGGTGGAGTGAAGGTGGGTCTAAGTTTCTTGATGAACTTGAACATGTTGTCAGTTATGTTTATTATTTTTCTTAGTGATGCTATATTGGATGCCTTAAAAAGGGCTTGCTTTGGTTCTAATAATATTGTTCTTCAATCTCAGTGGTGGCACAGTTAATACTATGTACTTCATTCTTTACCATGGGCCACTGTTTTGGTTCACATATCCAGGATGGTCCGTGAAACTAGAGGTGGACCGGATATTGATTTCTTGATATTTGCGGATGCGGATGTAGATGCGGATATTTATTTTCAGTATTTGTGGATGCGGATGCGGATGCGGATAGTCCTATTTACTTCTTAACCCTCTGAGGATCCATGAAAAGGACCATGATGCACTTCTTTTTTTTGTTCTCTGACTATTATTAGACAATTTTTTTCAGATTAGGAGGGGTACATGGAGTCAGAGGGTGATTGGGATAGTCTTTAGTTCTTTACCCTTTTAATACCCACATATCCTTCCTAAGCAGCATAAAATCGTCTAATGATAGCAAAAATAAACTGCTAAAACGTGTCAGAGCTTCAAGGGGTTGATAGTTAATTAGTTATTCTGTAAAAGTGTAAATATAATAAGTTTTTATTACTTATTAGTTACGAAAATATCCGCACTATATCCGCATTATTGGATGCGGATGCGGATGTACATAATGATGCAGATATCCGCGGATGCGGACGCGGATACGGATATCCGGTCCACCTCTACGTGAAACCATAACTGGTTGCCATTTAAGGTGATACTAGTTACACCTCTCGAAAGTAGATCAGCTGGATTTTCCTTGGTGGGTACATGTCTAAAGTGAAACTTGGATGCTAGTTCTCTTATGTCCGCAACTCTATTTTGTACATAAGGTATTTTGCTTTTATTATTCATTATCCATTGTAAAGCTACTTCAGTGTCTGACCACAAGTATACATTTTCACATTCTAGAGTGAGAGTATCCATCACATATTTAGCTAGATGTGTACCCACTTGTAAAGCAGTCAGTTCTAATTGTGGGAGTGTACATTCTTTCATGGGAACTACTCTTGCCTTTGATGCTACAAGATTACTTTCATTCCCCGTCACTAGGTACGCTACAGCTCCATAAGCATGTGAAGACGCATCACTGAATACATGCAAGTCATACACATTATTGTTTTGACCAATCATTCTTGGAAGCTTGAATTCACCAAGTTTACCCCATTTAGTTCTTGCCATTTTCCCAAAAACGAAGAAGGTAAATGATCATCCCATCCTACTTTAAGTTTCCATGCCTCCTTTACCAACAGTTTTCCTCTGATTGTAATAGGAGTTAGAAGACCAAGGGGATCAAATGCTGAAGAGATTAATGATAACAGTTTCATCTTAGTAAGAGGAGAGTGATTTTGGTCCATTTCAGGACGCTTGATACTAATGGTGTCTTCTTGAACATCCCAACATAGGCCTAACACTTCTGTTGTGGAAGGTACTTTGTAATTTGGGAAATCACCTGCTATCTTTGAATATAGTGTAGGTTCATTACTTACCCACATTTGTAAAGGCATATTAGCTTTCATCAGTTCCATATTAACATTCTTATATATCTCGTGCAGTTCCTTTGCACAATGTGTTGTTCCCTGGAAATTGTCAACATAGAAGTTTCTGCTGATTACGTCTTTATAGACATTGTCTGTGCTCTTCAGATGTGTATCTAATGTTGCTTGTAGCAAGAATGGACTACTAGTTGCTCCAAACAATACTGACTTAAATCCATAGGTGACCAGCTTAGGTTCATCGCCTAAAGGATCATAATACCATAGGAATCTAGTGTAATCCCTGTCACAGTCTTGCAAACCAACACTAAGGAAAGCTTTACTGATGTCTGCTGTGTAGACAATTTTTTCTGTCTGAAGGTCAGCAATATGTTGCCTAATTTTCCAGTTAGCGATGGTCCTGTCATCAAACAATCATTCAATGATGGATTCTTCTTCCTTTTGGCACTGCAGTTGAAAACAATGCATAGTGGTGTTGTTAAACTGTCCTTTTTTACACCATGATACGGTAAATAGTGACTTCGATCATTGGGTACAGGATTCTTGACTAGTTCAATGAAGTCATTATCTAACTGAGCTTGAATTAACTCATGGTATAGCTTCATTTAATTTTTTTCTTTAAGCTTATCCGTTAGACTTCTTAGTTGTCCGAAAGCCATGCCATAATTGGTAGTCAAGAAAGGACGATTCACCTTCCATGCTAGTCTTACCCAGTATTGGTTGGCTTTATACTCTACTGTTTTAAGATATGTGTGATATGCTAGGTCATCCTCTGGTGGTGGCTTACATGGTTTAATTCCAATGGTGTCTAAATCCCACAATTTGTGTACTTCAACATCAGCTTCTTCAATTATAGGATTTAGTTCAGTCGCAGCCATATCTGTACAAATTCTTGCTACCACAGCATTCTGTATATCACTCATACCATCAATAGGAATCTGGCCATAAATCAAATAACCTCCTGAACTTTGACAAACGTTTACATTTTCTTTGATGGTGAGACCAGTGATGAAGTCTCCATAATAGTCTCCACCAATTACTATTTATATACCTTTAATTCTGTCACTATCCAACTTCTTATCTGCCAGCCGTATTCCTGATTTCTTGAGTTTAGTCACAGTTTTCATTAGACCAGGTACATTTATCTTATCTGGGAGATCCTTTGTCACCACAACAGTGATTTTCTTTCGTCTTCTTCCTAGTTGAATGACTGGTCTGACGACACCGTATTCTTCATAGTCCTTAGCTTCCAAGAACCCAGACACGGCTAGTCTGATAGTACCTGAAATGACGGGGTTGCTACCACCACATGCAACAACCAGTTGCAGAATAGCCAGTCTGCAGCTGGGTCCACCAGCCAAATCCATCACCAGAAAACAGCGAAGAAGTAAGAAAATGCAGGAGACACCCCTATCACCCAGAGCCCCTTGTTTCCTTTCACACACACAAGCAGTTATGCGCATGGGAAACTGCACCAACCAATCACAGCCCTGCCTTCAAACGACACCAACCAATGACGGACCAGCATTCCTTCCTTCACCAGACCTACACTACGATGAAGCAATGTTTATGCAAATTGCACATCTACAATCTGAAGATTACAGATACAAATGGACCTGAACAGGAGTATTGGTTACAACAACCAGTTGCAGAATAGCCAGTCTGCAGCTGGGTCCACCAGCCAAATCCATCACCAGAAAACAGCGAAGAAGTAAGAAAATGCAGGAGCCACCCCTATCATCCAGAGCCCCTCATTTTCTTTCACACACACAAGCATTTATGAGCATGGGAAACTGCACCAACCAATCACAGCCCTGCCTTCAAACGTCACCAACCAATGACGGGCCAGCATTCCTTCCTTCACTAGATCTACACTACGATGAAGCAATGTTTATGTAAATTGCGCATCAAAGACCAGAAGATTACAGATACAAATGGACCTGAACAGGAGTGTCAGTTATGCCGGTCCGGTAGATCCAATAAACTCCAGACAAGAAGCACTAATAGGCCAGCAATACCTCAATATGTCTAAGAGTCTGGAGGATAATGTAATCCTAAGAAGTAAGAATTCTCCCAGAATAGGATAAATAAATGCTTTATATGATATGAATATGTTACCTAGTATATAAGTACACCTATATAATATATGCCCCAACCATGTCTACTATTAGTATTTAACCTCACAACTCCATCACAACGAATTCACAATACCCCTATTGCCACGAGACTGTATAAACGAGAGACAAGAATTAAGTCAGATATTGCTTCAAAGCTTTAGGAGAAAAGTATGTAAACCAACCCTGCAGTTCTGTACTTAGCCTGAAAAGGACAGGACAGCTAAAGCTTGCCCCAGCCCTTCCCCGCTGCTAGTGAAAGTGCTCGCTCTGTGGTGCCCTCTGATGTAGGGAACCTGAAGTACTGCTCGAGTGACACCCTACATTCCTGAGGTGCTGCCCTAGAACCTACGCTCTACGTCGGCCAGCCCTGTGCTCTCACTACCCTCCAAACTTACCCTAAGTGTCTCTGTATATCTTGAAGTTGTGATTATTGTTGTCGAGGTATAGGTTAAAATATGTGAATCGTGTAAACGTGTGATTATAAATAGATCTGTGCCCAAGATCCTTGTAATTGCGTACCTGTTAATCCTTCAGAAATTAATAGTAATTCTTGCCTAAGACCTGTGTTCAAGATCCTATATTATTCCTGTTTAAATACCCTCTAGAACATCCGACGCATACATTATATATTTGTGCTCATTCATTTATTACGCCACATACTCACAGATTTTCTTAATATATGTATTCAGTTATGTGTGTTGTAAGTTGAGGTCGACGTGTATTTCGTGTCTTGATTCCCCTTCTTAACCCCTAAGTGTCGGCGCGCAACATAAGTCAAGTATAATAAATCTGGACTATCTGGCGGCGCTCGACATAGGTCGTGTGGCAATTTCAGCACGTAATGTTGCTGAGAGAGAGAGACAAGTGGTGGCAGGAGAGTAGCGAGCGTATGACTGCTCCAGACCACCGCGGCGAACCTACTGACACGAATCCCACCTCCTCCCTCCTTCTCTCACTCGCTATATACGGAATTGTATGGGGAAAGTGCCGAATTACATGCTTTTTGCACTCGCGTTGCGCGGTTGTTGCAAGAAAACTAGCCATCATAAAAGGATCGTTATGGTGTCATTGGAATGCTCTGTTTATGCCTTTTAAAGGATAGATACTTGTTTTACGCTCTGGGTCTTATTTAGGCATGAAAATGATCACGTAAACAGCCCTATTTTGGCTAAAAACACCCCGCTGGGCGGTACATATAAATAAACCGCTAGCCCGCTAATCTAGTGTTAATTCATAACTAATTTCCTAGAAATTACGCCCAATTTCATATTTAACTTATTCCAGTGCAAAACTTATCATTCCCTCAGTTATATACTTTCCAAGTTCCCCCATCTCTTATACGATTACTCAATCGTTGTTGTGATTATTGTATGAACTAGTATTATCGTTCATGCGAGTATTGATGTAGATAATTTTGATTCTGATAATCTAGGAATTCTAGCATTGCATACAGTCTTTTATCTAAATTTTCCATCCTCTCGAATACACCACTTGTCAAGGCGAATTCTTCATAAGACTATGTTAACCTGTTCAGATATCTTGTGAATACCTTTCTGAGTATTTTCATAGTACAACTTCGTCTTGTGCGTCACTATTAACATAATTAATATTTTGTTAATTGATTTATTACGCTATCGCCATTATAAGCGTTGCCAGGACATCTACTAATTAATCGCATCTGATTGATTAGACTTTGTCTTTATACACAGTTAATATTTATTTTTCCTTAGTTCAGTTATAAATATATTAACAACTTTAAATCTGAATTCCTCGACCGAGTTCGTAATTATTACATACGTTCGATTGAAGTGAATATACCAGTTCAACTCATAGATTACTTAATTTGAGTTACATACATAGTAATCTGTGAAAATAAATAAGCAATCCTTTATTCCCAATTTCATTGTAATATCTCTGTGAATAGGTTCGTATTTACACTAACCAGAATTGTATTTGTCAACTGCGCAGTAAAGTTATTGACCTGGCAAGCTAGCTGATTAAAGGTCGCGCGCCCCACCTAGTACACTCGCTCACTGCTAGTGTATTTGTTTTTACTCTAAATTCCTTCATTCTCTTGCATATCGAGGCTTTTAATATTTATCTTTACTGCTGTTTCATTCACGTAAGACACTCGACCCGCATCATGATTATTATTAAGAGTTGATACTATAGGTCACGTGTTTATTTAATTGCATATTTCCTGTTTGTTTATTACCAACACTGATTTAATATTGATATTATCTTGGTCTACTCTATTAGTATACATTCGCCTGTTACCTTATAATTCTCATAATTATTAAGGTAATACTATAACCCGAATTATCTATATAAACCAAGCCTATAATTATATGAACATATCTTTCTATGCTTTTGAATAAACTTGTGTGTATAACTCTCCTGTGTGTTGTCATTGAGTTCTGTAGTACCTAGTTGAATACTTATTGTGATATTAAGAACGTGTTCGGGGAGTTCCTGTTGAGTTTATTTACGGTCTATGAGTCCATATCTGGATTTTAGTACAGACTATATCACGAGCTATAATTACAATAGCCCGGCAAAACAGTACCGCAAGTCTTCAAATTCAGTTTCTTAACCAGTGATTGTTTAAAAAATTTACACTGGGATCCTTGATCGAAAAATGCTCTGGTTTGCGAGTTTGAGTGACCATTTTCATACACTTGTACCGTACCAGTGGGTAATACAGTGGATTTCCCTCGTGTCTGTCCTTTAAATGATAATACGGTTTGTTGAGTAGTTTCTTCTTTGTCCTTCTTAGGTGGATTTCTGAAGTACTGGGTTTAAGTTAGTAACACATAGTGCAAGGTGATGTTTTCCCTTTTTACACCTACCACACATGAGTAATTCAGTGGTACAGCTGTGGAATTCATGCTTAGAACTTAAAACATCTAGTGCATCTCTTTAGTTCCACTAACCGATTCCTTCTTCTTGTTAGAGTGCCATATGTTTCACATGTACTAGAATTATATTTTTCTTCACAGTATATGCAGTTAAGGTTGTAAGTGTGTTGTGAAGTTTCCTTATCTTCTATCTTTAGAGAAATAAGTACCTATGTCTTTCTGTGAAGGTCTTTCGTCAAAGTGTTCTCTTAGTTTGTACTTCATTTCTGGTTTGACTGGTTTCATTACCCTTGATATTTCTCCAGCCTCCATATGCATTATATAATCTCTAATGCCTTCATTTATCTGGTCTACAGAAAAGAAATGTGTTGCATATTTTAAGAAAATTTGTTTTATTACAGTACTCGGCAATTTCCTTTGAAACATGGAGGCTACTATCCACTCACAGCATGAATAGTCGTGTTTGTTGCTAAGACTTTTAGTGAGGTTCAACACGGATATTCTGTAGTTTTCTAAGTCTGCCTTAATGCGACGACGACGTGGTATTTCTAGATCCATTATTTTGTAAAGTAGAGCTCTTTTTTTGTCTGTCTTGGTCACCGTAGGTTTCTTTCAAGATGTCTATTGCATGTTGATAGTTTTCAGATATGGAAGAAAATCCCTTTATTAACTCGAAGGCACTTCCCTGTAGTTGTGACTTAGATAGTGCAACTTAGTAACTGGTTCTAGGTCGCTTCTTAGACCAATCTGTGCTTGAAACTGATCCAGTAATGGGTCAAATTCTGTATAATCACCAGAAAACACAGGCAGTGATATGTTGGGAAGCTTTGGTTGTGCAAAAACATTAGGCACCGAGTTAGAACTTGTTGTATCACCTTGGGTCCTTGCACCTTTCATAAGAGACTTGTACTTCGACAATGTATTTTGATAAATATCCCAGCAATCATATTATTCCTGTTGTAGCCTTTCTATATCTAGTTTTGTCTTCGCTTTCTTCAGTGAGTAGTTTTGCTTCAGCTACACCATATGCTTGATTATATGTGGCCATTTTTCTTTCAGGAACTTTACAGCTAGTTCGAGTTTTTCGTGATCTATTGAAGGTTCAGTCACAATACTCTCGCAGTTATTTATTGCTCTGGTGATATGGGATTTGAAGGCCCGCAAAGACGATAAGGATTTTGATAGAGACATAAAATACTGAGTACTTATGTGATGGCGAATACAATATTCTTGAACTTGAGTGATATACTGTATATGCAGCTGTTAACGGAGTAAAATTAACTCCATCTTGTTTGTGTCCCAGTCGAAAGGGTCGAGCACCAAGTTGTAAGTTCCTAATAGAAGATTTCCGTAAAATCTTTACTAATTTCTTGTTTATGCTTCTAGAAACTAGGTTGTAGGTTTGTGAACTGACATTAAACCTATTGTTCTCCTGGTAGCTCCTTGGTTCTAGTGAGACAATGACAACATTCGTATTTAGTTTTCGTAGGTGTTCAGCTATTTTCATAATATCGTTGAATATAGCTAAGGCCTCACAACCGTCATATACGTCATTGCCTCCTAAGAATACAATAGCAAGGTCATGTCTATCTTCTCTCATACATTCAAAGGAAGAATGGGTCCAAAAATGCCTACATTTAGCGCCTCGCAATTTACAAATGGTAATTTCGGTGTTATTTAATTCGGAAAAATCTTCAGGAAGATTCGAGTGTCCGCCAACAACAACTTTAAATTTACTCATCACAACAAAGAGGATCCGGTTCGAAGTACCATAAAACTGTGGAAAATATTTGCTTATTATGGCACAATCAGAGACCGACTCTCACTAATCCCCTACCTTCGAAATGTGTATTATTTCCACGTTTCTGAGTATAATCAAGTTTTTAATATGTTCAGTAATTATCAGGGCTCAACTATAGGAGACCACCAACACTATACTGAACAATTTGTAATTTAACATAGTTAACACAGATCTTACTTGGAGAACGTTTAAGAGTTTCGGTTCGATTGCAAACCTCAGAGTTGTGATGAGTTTTAGACACAGGATCGAGAAGCCATTACTGTAACAAGATAATAATACATATATATAATTATATTATATTGTCTTACGTTAAGTTAATTTTAATTCCATAAGCGAGATATACTTATTCAGCGTAATTATCATTCTATTAAAATACGCGGCGTGTAATTACCTTTAGTTTTTTGTTGTTGTGCTTCATAACGAGGATACATACCGGTATGAGTTTTAATGTCATCCCCGAACGCAATAGTTATATTCGTCCTACCTAACCCATTGGCCAACAAGCTAAGAAACAGACGTTGTCTAACATATAAATAGTCCACAAATGAATGAGGACAATGATAGACTTAACTATATATGAAGTTGTTGATGGAGAATAACTGCACTGATAATATTCCACGAGCACTAGTGTTGTCGTGCGTAGTTAAACGGCTACTACCTTTTCCTGCCCCTCCGTCTCTAAGCAAGGCTCGTTTTCCGTAAAGGATTGCTTCACTCAGTCGTTGCTTCATTTAAACTCGACTGGCCATATTTGATTTACCCCCAGTTATAAAACAGAAAGGAATGATTTATTTACTCACTGCTTCATTTAATCTCTACTCGTGAAATATTTAATTTACTTTCAACAACTCTTCAATTACTGTATTCGAAATTAGTTGTCATATTATTTAAATGCTATAGTTTGTTTTATGTACCGATACCTCAAATATACGGTATACACTTATATTAAATATTCATGGTGTTATATTTTGATTATCGTCCCTTTTTCATTTTATGTATAAAATGAAAATTATCCTCTCCTTTAAAGGAGTAGCATTTTTTCGCATTGGGATTCAATCAATTTGGTTAAGGTTTCATATAGGCCTAATGCCAATATTTTTGACACAAGGTATGTTAGATTCATAATGTCTGGACACACCGAGCTTGAAACAGTTAATTATGAAAACCTGGTATTTATGTGATGCAGTAACATAATAGCCTCATGTGTCATAAATAATTGAGAAATCCGCTTCTAAGGGATTGAATTTACCGTCAACTGGAATAAAATATACTATAATTCAAACTACTAACACACTAGGGCAATTAACTAATTTAGTTTACATTTGAACAATAAAGGGATGTAATATATTATACAGTATATATACTGTATATACCGGTATATATATATATATATATATATATACATATATACATATATATACCGTATGTATATATTGTTATGTAATAAGAGCTAAAATAATATATAAAATATATGAGTGCAATAGTGATAGGGTTAATATACGCATTTTAGAGAAAGTCACTTGATACCTACGTGTGAATAGTGATTGCATCATCATTCACGTCTTCATGTCTCCACGAAGGCAGCGGCGCTTGCTTGCCTAGTATGATCGCGAGCGTGGTAGAATATTCTGGCTACTGTTAGGCCTATATAAGCGCGCCGCTTCCTTTCACTGGTACTCCAGACTGACCGACCTTTGCATCGCGCACACACCTCTCTCTCTCTCTTGTACATAGTTACCATTGTAGTATTTATTTTTAAATCTGTTATGCTACTACTACTACAGGGGATAATTCGACAGTCATTTAGAAGTTCGTATATTTTATTTAACAGACTTCCTAACTACTCTAATCATAGGTTCTTGGCTCGGGCCGAGATGAGTTCAAGACACAGATTGAGTATTACGTCGACTCATGCTAGGTTGCACTTTGGACCCTTGGAGTTCCCGTTACTCCCTAATAGTAGGGCAGGTAAGCATAAAATTGTGCATTTAATGACTAAAGCATGAAATTTCTACCACAGTTAGTACATACCATAAGGTTCATTTTCAGATGTGGAAGCAACTTGGGTATGACCTCTGATGACCTTGAGAGGTCAGTGACCTCAAAATACCAAAATAAGCAATATCTCGGGATCCAGGCATCCTAGACTCATAATTTTTGTGTCTAAACATACATTTTCAGGGACAAGAAACACAATGGAACAACTTGCAAGTTCAATGGAACAAAATTCAATGCAATACTGTGGTTTCCACCTTGAATTTTACTACTGACGACATTGTTTTCTTATAATTTTGTTGCACTACACATCCTACTAGCCTGCTGGCTTCAATGTCTAACAGTCTCCTGAACAGGTGCACAGTGCAGTGCACTTAAGTGCTGCCTTTGTGCACCTGCACCGACCAGTACATTTCTTCTTGCAGCCACAATGGATTAGTTCATGGCACGACTTTGATGCTTCAGGCAAAGTACTCCAGAGAGGTTGCCACTCATCTTTGTCCTTTGTTCAGCCCCAGTCTGATGGGTCAAACACTTCAGGTTCCAGGACTAGTGCCTGGTTCCACAGCAGTGGGCCTGGTAGCTGGCACACTTGATGTGCTGAAGAAGTGCTGCCTGTGTAGGTGGAATGTTTTCCAGAGCCCGCAACTTCTGTGTGAAGAGCTGCTTTCTGGCCTCATTCACTTCCATGCTGTCGCTGGTTGGGTCATACATCAGCACCACAAATCTCTCCAGCAGGGACATTGATTGCTCACTGACCTGCCTGGGCATTTGCATGAGTTCACTGAAGGCATCAGTCACATCTGGGTAGACCTTCCATGTTTCCCAAGCTGTCTTCTTCCCTCTGCCGACAAATGCTGACACGGTATCACATCCAGTGATGGCATGAAAGACAGGATGAGTACAACACTGTCTTGGATTCATGGTGGCAACCAGTTCATGAACAGCGATGTAGCGGAAGCTTGATCCAGTGCCAAGACAGATCCAGAGCTCATCAGGTTGGATCTTGCAGAAGGAGGCCACAGCGATCACCACCACGTCAGTATCCACAGTGCGTATGGCCACTTGCTTGCAGCCTTTCTGAACAGCATCTGCAACATGAAGGAGTAGACACATATCAGCTTCCTCCTGTGAACATGGGGCAAGGTGGGTCAGGTCTGACTCAGGAGGTGAGCAGAGGACGTCATGCCCATGTGTTGCGTACAGTTCCTTACCATCTGCTAGGGGAGAGTGAACAGCTGCCTGAGACAGGAGACCAAAAAGCTCGGTTTTGTTTTCATCCACCCGAAGAAAGTCCTTCCAATTCTTTGGCATCACAGTAGAAGCAGCTACTCTTCTCCTTGTTCCTGTTCCTCTCTTCAGTCTGATTGTAGCTTTCAGACTGTCTGGTAGGTACACGTCCCAGACAAGGTCAACACGGTTGGTTTTCTGGAGCTGAGCAGAGATGTATGATCCAAACACTGTGTCTGCATATTCCTGGAAGGCCTTGGAAGTCGCAGGATTCAGCATGTGGACCACAGCTGCCCCATCAAGGATTATGGCGTCAACCATGGGCGCATTTATCTCCTGGTTCACACCTGATTCCAGGCAGTGTAGCAGATCTGCTTTGGCCCCATGTCACAGTCTGCCTCCTGCTGAAACTGTTGGTGGAGCTGCTTGGTTCTCGTGAGAGAAGAACTGATCGAGATCCCCATCGTGGATTTGGCAGGAGATGTATAGCCTCGCAAAGAGACCACAGTCATTCTTCAGTGCAGCGAGCTTTGCCTTCTGCTTTGACTGGGTCTTGATTGGTGGCCGGCTAAACAGAGGCAGCTTGTTCTTGGGAAGTATTTCTGTGACAGACTTTGTGCAGAGTTCCAGCCTTTCTTCCACAAACTTGGTGTACTGCTGCTCACCAATGGACTCTATCTTTCTCACTGTCTCTGCCACTGCAACATCCATGACTCCCCTGGTGTCAATGACAAGCAGGTGTGGACTGGTTTCCAGGAATGGATTCCCCATCTCTTTTAGTACAGCATAAAGTGCCTTGACCTCCTTCAGGAAGGCTGATTGCACTGCAGAGTGCTGGTCATGGTGAGGGTGTATGTCTGGATCAGTGACCTGTGGTCCCTCAAACTCTGTGATGATCCTAGCAATTTCAGGCCCTGCCACCATCCAGCATCTCAGTGCTTTAGGATTGTCCGTTAGCCCGATTGCACCACCAGATCCTTTGACCAGGGCGTTGTTTTGTTCATGACACTGGTCGATTGCTATAGCAGAGAACTTTTTGCTGGTCTTGTACACCACAAAATTCCCAGACTTGAACTCTGCCAGGACATCTGGATGCTTCTCAGCGAGGCTCACCATGTCACGGATGTGCACAGAAAGCCACCTGGAGTAGTGGGTGTGATCCAGGGCAAACATCCACGGCATTAGCTGTGTCAGGGATTCCACATACAGCCGGAAGTTCCCCTCACGAAGTGATCTGAGGTACTGCAGCAAGAGCAGCTCTAAGGACAGGGTCTTGAGCCAGTAGCTGAAGTGCACAGTAACCTCAGCCCGCTTTGCACACCACTCCTTAAAAGGCTGGATGGAGTCATCAGCACTGGTTGCGCAATCATCCTGGTATGCTTGCTGCAGCAGTATGTACAGGCTTGCAGCCGTGAGTTGGTGAGCGTGACGGGTCTTGGAGGCATGGCTCGCTTGCAGGAAAGACGCGGCTGTTCCAGAACTTGCAATACCAGCCTGGACTAGTGCATTCATCCAGCCACTGCCATCCAGCCAGCATCCCAACATCTGGAAGAATACAAGTAGATTAATGACATGCAGCCTATTTTGTCTCATCTACAATCTACATCTATTTTGTGTCAACTACAATGCAATGGGTGCAATAATCCTTTTGTTTAAACAGACTTTTGTTTAAGTTAACAACTGCAGGAAATGTACAAAACATTGAGTGCAACAAGCAATTAAAGCTTATGGATCGTACTCTAACAAAATAAACCAAAATAAAACCATTCATACACAACAATAATCCTTTACTTTTTGTGGTTCACCTTCAGCACACCCATCTCGATGTGTAGGCCACCAAACATGATAACATAGTGCTCCTCCCCATGAGTGGCTGGCCAGGTCCACTGGATTTCTTTTGCAATGGCATCCAGCGGTTGGTCAGCTGCAAGGACAGGTACCTGACCAGGGTTGAGATGCTGAACTGCCGCCTTGACGACATCCATGGCGTGACGGATCATTGCCACTGAGTGGGAACTGTCGATGAACAGAGGCAGCAGTGCATTGATTGCTGGGGTGGGTGGAATGACTGCTTGTTTGGCATCAGCATGGTATGCAGACCAGGAGATCCACCCATCCACAGCGTCCTTCTCAAAGGCAGTCTTCACAGTGTTGAGCCACCCATACTCTTCATCAGCAGCCTCTGCAACAGCCAGAATGTTGTCGGGTCTCACTGGACGTTGCACTGCAGGCGCAGTGAAGTTCTTCGTTTTCAGAGTGGCTGGTGGCACATTGGTGTAAGATGATGGCAGAGGTGCGAGTGACTTGGGTGATGATGCATCCTGGTTGTTCACTGGGACTCCACGATCCAGACCAGAGTGTGTGTGTGATAGATGTTGAATGAGTGAAATGCCAGTGAAATGGAAGGACTCCTTTGATGTAGCAGAACTTGGGTTGTGATCAATGTTGTCCACTGCTGCTGTAGTGAACAACCCATGGCGCATTTTTGAAGGACACACAGCCTTTTCAATCTCAAACTGTCGGCAGACGCCATTGCCAATGTCGGTTGTGAGTTGCAGCATCCTGTCGTAAGAGACACACAGTCCGAGGTTGTGCAGTGTGTCAACTAATCCTCTGCTCCTGGTAACAGCGTGGATCTTCAGAGACAAATACAGTGGGAGTGGAGTTTCTTGGCTGCGGTTGTGGCAAACTGAAGTTGGTGACTCCACTTTCCGTGCATGCTTGATGCTGTTGAACACCAACAGCTGGGAGATTGCAACACCTGCAGATGTAGTCATTGTCTGTTCAAGCTGGGTCTTGTGCTTTATGTTTGATCCATCCAGTATCATATTGACTAGGGCTAAGAGGGATAGTGGTACAGCATCTTTCTGGCAGTTCGCCAGGAATGACCGATCAAAGGAGAACAGAGGGGCTGAGTCAAACATCGCCTTGCGTACAACCTGCGCTGCCCTCACTAAATGCATAGCGTCACTGTTGTGATCACAGGCCTTTCTGAGGGCTGGTCCAGTGTCCTCCTGGAATGCTAGAAGCATGTCTCTTCCCTGGGTATATTCCCTTAGATCAGGAAGCCTTGTTGTGTGAATTCGGTTTTCTACAGTGACACCCAATTGTTCCAGTCTAATCTTGTAGAGCTGAGCTAGGTCCACCACTTTAAAGACTGGAGCAATCTCCTCATCAGTACGTGTGTCCTCCATATATGCCACCAGCTCAGCAAAGGCTATTCCGTGGAGAAGACGCTCCTCTTTGTCATCCTTCGTGGATGTGGTTTGCCTGGCTCTGTTATACAATGCCCTCAGGCAGTTGCGGTGGTACTTGGCCTCAATGGCAATCATGTCTCCAGCAGCAAGTTTAGCTAGTAGGGCAGTGTTCCCAAGTTCAAGGGCACATCTCCGAACTTCTTTGTCCAAGTTGTAGGTTGCTGCTTCATGTAATCCTGCAGAACCTGCGAACTCATTGCAAAAGATACATGTAGGTGCAGTTGACTGCGATTGCTTATGAGCAGATCGAGTATGGACATTAGAAGGACTGGTTAGGTGTTCCATTTCTGCTTCTCTTTGGCTTTGCCGGTCAAACATGTTTTTGCTGAACTTCACCCGACAACCCTTGTGCCACTGAGCACTGTGGGCCCTGAGTGTGGTTTCCATGCCATCTCCATCATCCAGCCTCTCAAACATAAGGTCCATTGGCATGTGCTGAAGGCCCTGGAACCTGAGAATGTCCTCTACTACGGATGCATACCCACTGCCAACAAGTTTCTTGGTTGACCTTAGTGGACACGACAGTGTATCACCTGTGTCGGCTTGGCAAAAGATACAAAGTTTCCAGTTTGTTACTGGATCTGACTTCAGATGCTTGGGTGTAGAACTACTAGGCTGGGTTGGATCTACGAGGATGTGTCACTTTGCCATCTCAGACACTACAACAAAGATACAACAGCAGAAGAGTGGCTAGTCCTGTTAGTCTATGTGAGTTTCCACCACCAGGGAACATGCAGAGCTCTACTTGTACAAGCTGGTCAGATATGAGAAGCAGTGGGCTTGTGTCATGGTAGACTCCTGAAAATACACAAAAGATATTTTTGTCAAAAACTTTAAATATCACTAAAACTTATATCTTATATTCTAAAATTGGGAAAAATCAATAAAATATATTTATGTTATATCTATTTTGTGTGTTTGTTTTCTATGTTAAAGGTACATTGGTATTTTTAACATTATAAGCTTACTGATCCATGCTGGCCACCATAGCATTGCATTGTATTTTGTTCCAGTGAACTTGCAAGTTGTTCCATTGAGTTTCTTGTCCCTGAAAATGTATGTTTAGACACACAAATTATGAGTCTAGGATGCCTGGATCCCAAGATATTGCTTATTTTGGTGTTTTGAGGGCACTGACCTCTCAAGGTCATAATAGGTCATACCCAAGTTGCTTCCACATCTGAAAATGAACCTTCTGGTATGTACTAACTGTGGTAGAAATTTCATGCTTTATCCCCGCTATTCAGGTATTGACTCAAGTCGGCTTCGATCCTACGACCCGTTATTAGTAATTAATCCTAAATAATTTAAACAAAACCCTGCTGTGTCTTTTATTGAGACCAGGGCCTAATGAACCATTTGCTCTCTGTCTAACAAACACAGAAGTGATATTCTATCCTCTACTCTTTAGGTTTTCCCACATTTACTGAGTCTACTGTATCCTTTCTTAATAACAAGGCTATAACACATATAATCTATCTCCTCAATACATAGAAGCTATTTATTCCTTTGACACAACCGTCGTTACTACACAAGTACCTCCACATTGACATAAAATCATACCAATTACCGAATGAGATTACCAGGTCTCTTTAACATATAATATGGGTTCCGCCACCCAGTTACTTCACAATTTAGGTTTACAATCTTTATCTCAATAACACTATTGGGTTTCGTCACCCAGTTATTTCACCATATAGGTTTGCATTATTTATCTCAATGACACTATTGGGTTCCGTCACCCAGTTACTTCACAATATAGGTTTACAGTCTTTACCTCAATAACATTATTCCGAATTTACCCTCAAGTAACCCTAGTACAAACACGCTATGTTACCTTGCACCTTAATCAATATTCGTTTTAACAAAAGATGAACCGTGCCTCGAACGCATACACGGAATAGCTCTTTGAGACTTAATAATAACGCAACTCACATTGGACTAGTGCCCTTCTTTGCAGTTTCCTTTTTACACAACTTAATGAATGATTCATATGGACTAGTGTCCTTATTCACAGTTTCCTGTTTACACAACTTAATGAATGATTCATATGGACTAGTGTCTTTCCCTAGCTATAGCTAATCTATTAGGCAACTAAACAACTGTTTCCCTCTTTAACTTACTGGTTGCCTCATTTATTAACAAAAGTATTCTTTCCCTCCCCTCTTTACTTCTACTCTTTTAATCTTTAATCTCTCCTATCAGATCCTATATAATAACTCTTTCGGCATGGCGCCGTTGCTAACAAAGAGAACTAATTAATAACACATCATCATCTTTATATATTCAGGTGAGTCTAAATTATTTTTTCTTTAGTCTGGTCCTAGAAGGACACATAAATTTTAAAAGAAACCACCAGGTTAGTCAACCATTATCTCTTTCTTTCTTTATCATATGCGGGCCCAATATGGGTCCTTAAACAAATATATTCTGGTCTGCTGGATCAGGTGTGTGTGTCTGGAACTGTGCTTTACCACCTCAGAGCTGGCCAGTAGCTCTTCTGGAAGTCCTCACTTCCGTCCACCTTCTGTTGTCCCTCTTGAAGTGCTTGACTGTATGTGTGCAGACTAGCAACGTGGCGACAGGCGGCAGGATACTGATGGTGCATCCTCCGAGTTGGCGAAAGTGAGGGGAGGTCAGGGGTGGTCTGTGTTGTGAGCTTAGGTGAGGGCAAGGTAACTGGAAAAGTGGGTTCCTGGTTCTCCTTTGTGCCCGGGCGAGAGAGAGCAAGTAGGTTGCAGTGTGTTAACCCGGTGGGCTCTGAGGGGTGAGTGACCCCTGGAATCCGCGCGCGGTAGCCTTTATACTCAGGCCTCCCGCTCTCCCACGCTGTGATTGGCTGCCTGGCACGCGCCGAGACACGATCGCTCTGGATTCTTTCTTGCTTCACCTCTCTCCTCTCTTCAAAATAAGTTCCAGGAAGCTGATTATAACCCACTTTTGGCGGCTTATGGGAGTACAGGGCTGGCACCGAGGTATTACTCAAGGGATAATAAGAAGGAGTTCTTCGGGCAGAGAAAGAGAGTGACTTCTGAAGTGGAGTAAGAAGTCCAGCTTCGCGCTCCGACAATGGAGGCCGCTGATTGGCTGGTGGGCGGGGCGTGGCACGTTGCAGTCGTGAGCTGTCAAAAGCAGCTGGCTGTGCAAGTAAGTAAAAGGGAGTGCGGTGATTGGCGGAGGGCGTTTCTACTTTAACCATTATACTTAGTGAAGTGACATATCTCTCCTGGCTACCATCAAACGATTAAGCATCTGCATACCTGTTGTGATCGGGGAGTTGAGTATATAAGTGTGTCCCATATTATATCCTATTATTATTCTCAGTGATAGTTTGTGTATTAATTATATGTTAATCTAGTGATCAGTTAATAATTAATTATCATTGAGTTTTCTTTAAATTCATATAATTTTGTTATTTCATTTTGATTACATGTATTAATATTATAAGTGTAAAGCAATAAATTAATTTGTGATTAGTTTCAAAGTTTGTTAATTTGATCAGATTAATTTAGTTACCCCTTATATTTGTATTTCAGAAGGAATATTTTCTCAAGTGATATTTTAGTGCTTTTTTTACTTTTAAATAATTGTATTAATTACTTGTATTGCTTTTATTAACGTATTGTGCATTTCCTTAAGTTATTAAACATATATTAACCATATCCAGTAATCTTGAGAAAATATTAGTTCTTGTGTGATATAGCTATTTAAACCTTGCATTGCTTCAGTAAAGATATATACTTATTTATTTTTCTCTTGCATATTTCCTGATAATCATTCTTTGTGTTACTAAGCCAAATCTTAGTGCATTATACTGTATATTCTTATTATTCGTCCTGAAGAGACTGATTTTATTGTTACATTATAATACTTACTTTAATTAAACTAAGAATTGTTATTATAGCTTTCCTTGAACCTGAATATTTTGAGAGTGTTCTAACATCACTCTTGAATTTCATATTTAGTCTATTGTTTGTGTCATTTCACCTCGCCCATATACATAGCATTGGCGACCTTGAGCCAGGATCTTCGGGACTTGTTTAAGAATATATTAAAATATTTGCTTGTGATTGTACTATTTAAATGTTCATGATGTCTTCTTCAACTATTTCTACCTTTGAGGAAGCTAAAGATTTTGTAGAGAGTGTTAAGACAGTTCTTGAGGTAGAAAGTAGGAAGAAAAATTAACTCAAAGTTGTTGCACGATACCTGCAGATTGCTCATTCTCCTAGTGCTACTAAATATGAAATTGTTGACATGATTAATATAAAACTATTTAATCTAACTCCTGTAGTTGACCCGAATATGAATGCACGATTGGAACTTGCAAAGATTCAGTTACAGTTAGCACAAGTTGAAGCTCAAGTTAAAGCACAGGCACAAAAAGCTGTAATCTTAGCTGATGAGTATGTTCTCACTCACAAACTTTGTACAGGTAACACAATGTGGAGGGAGAGTGAAGATAATGTTTCTCAGGAAGGAAATACTAGTTCCACTTCTCACTTTTCTAAGAAGAAATGTAATTATTGTGGTAGACTAGGTCATGTTGCTGAGAAATGTTTCAAGAAACAGCGTGATGCTAATAATAAACCTGCAAATGTTCAGTCAGTTGGTCTGGTGTCCACTCTTGAGAGTTCCCAATGTCTTATAAATGACTCTGTTTCACCTGCTTTGGAGAGTAACGTAAGCTCTATTGATAAGCTCCTCTTTTGAGCAGTAACTCTGTTGTACCTGCTTTGAGTGCTTTGAAGGGTAACGTAAGCTCTACTGATAAAGCTCCTCTTTTGAGCAGTGATGTGGGTGACACTCAAGAGTTCCTATGCAAATTTCCTGTCTGATGGTTTTGTCAGTTCACTAGCAGTGACAGGAAATCTGTTAAAATTTCACGAGACACAGGTGCTTGCCAATCCCTACTAGTGACCAGTGTTTTAGGCTCTATTAATTCCTCTGTTGAAACTGTAATGTTAAAAGGTTTAGGGGGTAATTATTTTTCTGTTCCTCTGTTCAGAGTGAATCTTGAGTCTGATTTTGTTCAAGGTCCAGTTATGGTAGGATTGGTTGAGACACTCCCTATGTTGGTGTGACTTTTCTCCTTGGCAACGATATTGCTGGGGGTCGGGTTTGTCCAGCTCCTCGGTTGTCTAGTGAGCCGGTGGCTGGAGTTGAGGACGGCTCCGTTGATGTGTTTCCTGCATGTACTGTCACTAGGCAAAATCTAATGTTACTGGTGACCTAGAGGGTGATGATGATGATGATGATGATGTTCTCTTGGCTGATACTTTCCTTGCTAATTTAAACATTCAGATGATGAAGCAGTTCCCCGCAGTGTGGATTATTTGTCACCTCGTGAGTTGGCAGAGTTGCAGCAGGCTAACCCAGAGTTGGAAGGTTTAGCTAGTCCTGCTTGTAGTGAGGAAGAGTCAGCTAGTGCTTCTACTTGTTACTATTTTAAGTCAGGAGTATTGATGAGAAAGTGAAGGTCCCCAACGTCATCAGCAGACTGTAAATGGGAGGTTGTGCATCAGATTGTCATCTCTCAAGTTTGTAGGTAGGATATCATTAGGGTGGTTCATGACTCCAGTTTGGCAGGACACAGGAGTGAGGAAGACTGCAGCCCGTATTCTGAAGCATTTTTACTGGCCAGGTATTTTCAAGGATGTTACCTGGTATTGCAAATCTTGTCACACCTGTCATGTAGTGGGGAAGTGTAATAAAAAAGAGAAAGTTGCACCACTCGTTCCCATTCCTCCTTTTGAGGCGCCATTCAGTCGGGTGTTAGTTGATATTATAGGACCTCTTCTCAAGAGTTCTTCAGGGTTTTCCTATTTGCTGACACTCATTGATATGGCTACTCGTTATCCTGAAGCAATCCCTCTCAGAAATATTTTGGCGAAGAATGTAGTGAAAGAAATGCTTGGGTTCTTCACCAGATTTGGATTGCCTAAGGAAGTACAGTCAGATCAAGGGAGCAATTTTATGTCCATTGTTTTTAAGCAGTCTTTGAAAGAGTTGGGCATCACACAGATCACGTCCTCTGTATATCATCCTCAAACAAAGGGAGCTCTGGAGAGATATCATCAGACACTCAAATCTATGCTGAGGAAAAACTGCTTGGAACACCAGAAAGATTGGGACAAAGGTCTTCCTTTTGTGCTGTTTGCTTCAAGAGAGTCTCCAAATGAATCACTAGGCTTCTCACCTTTTGAACTACTCTTTGGGCATGAAATTAGAGGTCCTATGAAGTTGTTGAAGGAGTTTTGGCTGTCGGAATCAGATGACGTCAACCTGCTGGCATATTTGGCGAACTTTAAGGAGCGGTTATCAACAGCGTTCCAGCTAGCTCGAGATAATTATGACAAGAACTCAAGAGTACGCCAGTTTCAGCCAGGTGATCAGGTCCAAGTTCTGCTGCCAGCACACGGACAACCTCTTCAAGCCAAGTTTAGTGGACCGTACATGGTGGAGAAGAAAGCCAGTGATGTAAACTACATTATTGCCATGCCAGATCGTAGGAAGAGCAAACAACTTTGTCACGTCAACATGCTAAAATTGTACCACAGGAGAGACCTTGATAAACATGTCTGCACTGTAGTGTTCCTCAAGACCCCGAAAGTGAGGCACTCCCATGCAGTATGAACTTGAGCGATAGCCTAGGGCAGAATGTTGCTATCATGAGTGATCTGGAGACTAAGTTATCTCTTCTAACCGCTGAGGAGAGGCATGAATTCACGGCTCTACTCCAGAAATACCATCAAGTGTTCCGAGAAACTCCAGGAAGAACAACCATTTTGATGCACGATGTTGATGTTGGAGATGCGAAGCCAATTAAGCTGCCAGCCTACCGTGTATATCCCTTAAAGGTTCCCCTGATCCAGAAGGAGATTGACTACCTACTCACCCACAAGATGATTGAGCCCTGCCAAAGTGAGTGGAGTTCTCTGTCACCTTAGTTCCTAAACCAGGTGGATCACAACGGCTCTGTATTGACTATCGCCGTGTTAACCAGATCACCAAAACAGACAACTACCCAATACCTCGCATGGAAGATTGTATAGATAGAATTGGAAAGGCACAGTACATCAGTAAGTTTGACTTGTTAAAGGGATATTGGCAAGTATCTATGACTCAGCGTGCTAGGGATATCTCATGTTTTGTAACTCTTGGTAAGAACATTGCATGTTCCGTGATGCCATATGGTATGAAAAATGCACCTGCGACATTTCAAAAACTTATGAACATTGTAACCGAGGGTTTGAAAGGATGTGTTGTGTATATTGATGATGTATTGATCTTTAGTGACACCTGGAAAGATCATCTATACCATGTCAGTAACTGTCTTGATCGTTTGGTTCAAGCTAATCTTGTTGCAAATTTATCAAAATGTGAATTTGGTCAAGCTAAAGTCCAGTATCTTGGTTATGTGATTGGTAATGGACAAGTTGTGCCACCAGGGACTAAAGTTCAGGCGATAAGTGATCTTTCCAGATCTAAGAATAGGAAAGAATTGCAAAGATATCTTGGTATGGTAGGATATTACCGCCAGTTTGTTCTAAATTTCTCAATCCTTGTGTCACCACTCACAGATCTTCTGAAAAAGGGAGTTAAATTTAAGTGGAATGAAGCATGTGAATCCTCTTTCAACAAACTCAAAGTTATCCTGTTGAGTCAGCCAGTGCTTTCCACCCATAACTTTGCTAAATCCTTTAAAATGGCTGTGGATGCTAGTGATACAGGAGCTGGGGCAGTTTTGTTGCAGGAGTATGACCAAGGTATTGAATATCCTGTATCTTATTGCAGCAAGAAGTTCATTCCACCCCAACAAAATTATTCAACTATTGAGAAGGAACTTTTGGCTCTGATTTTGGGATTGCAAAATTGTTCTTTATATTTGTGTTCAGGCCCAGATCCTATTGTTATTTATACTGACCACAACCCACTAAAATGTCTTAGTAAATTTAAAGATAAAAATCAGAGATTGACCAGGTGGAGTCTGCTTCTTCAAGAATATCCTTTAGATATAAGTCATATTAAAGGGAAGGAAAATGTGATTGCAGATTGTTTGTCTAGATTGTAGCCTAATTGTTTTAAGTAATAGAAATTTCCCCTGTAAATTTGGTTCTTTAGGGGGGAGGTGTTATGTAATGTGAGCTAAAATAATATATAAAATATATGAGTGCAATATTGATAGGGTTAATATACGCATTTTAGAGACAGTCACTTGATACGTAAGTGTGAATAGTGATTGCATCATCATTCACGTGTTCATCTCTCCACGGAGGCAGCGGCGCCTGCTTGTCTAGTATGATCACGAGCGTGGTAGAATATTCTAGCTACTGTTAGGCCTATATAAGCGCGCCGCTTCCTGTCACTGGTACTCCAGACTGACCGACCTTTGCATCGCGTGCACACCTCTTTCTCTCTTGTACATAGTTACCATTATACCTAGTGAAGTGACATATCTCTCCTGGCTACCATCAAACGATTAAGCATCTGCATACCTGTTGTGATCGGGGAGTTGAGTATATAAGTGTGTCCCATATTATATCCTATTATAATTCTCAGTGATAGTTTGTGTATTAATTATATTTTAACCTAAGACGTGCGCATGGGGGGGTATGAGACACTACACTACTGTGCGCACGTATTTGAGCTGTTCCCATCACTAACATCATTATTTTACCATAAATAGCATTAATACTTATCCATATGCGCCTATTATAGGTTGATTATAAAGGTATTAACCTGTTACAACAATAAAACAAGTGGAAACAGCGTTTGGATGGTCAAAATCGGCGATACAGGCCGGGAGTTACATAATGTATGGCTGAGGCAACCTCCCTCCCCTCCACTTTTCCCCATGTCTGGAGAGAGACTGTCGATCGATACTCTCTCTCTCTCTCTTGCACTTGCTTGGTAACAGTGATGACAATGCCCTGCTTGCAAATCGCTAATGTTAGCACGAAAATAGACCACAGAATAAGGGAATAACAGGGAAAATAGGTGATACCTGAAGGAGGTGAGGAAAGTGGGGAAGGAGGGGTCGTAAATGTAAGGAAGATAACGATAAATATGAGAGAGAGAGAGAGAGCGCGGGATGGGTTGGGTGTGAAAGGGATCTGACGTGTGGGCCAATCGGCTCTCTGCAGACTCCGGTTTTCTTAATTATGTTCTCATTTGGTATCCCCGGAGAATTCAGAAATCAACACCATTTGGGTCTGTGATGTCGGGAAGTGCTCCAATTCGGGTATGTGATATTTTCCGGGTTAAATCCTATGATAGAAAGCGAGATGATGGGTCAACCTCTAAATTAAGTTTTATCGCCATGAAATTTCATAGGCTTGTAACCTATGGGTAATGGACCAAAAATAACCTTGTGGAAGAATAAAAGTATAAAAATATTTTTGGAGGACCACCCTAATATATATATACAGTATATATATATATATACAGTATATAAAAACCTGTCTTGAACTTAAATAGAACCATAAATAATGATCCAATTCACATATCCACATTACCTCTCTCACTTTCACTCACACACACCCACACAATCCTCCTATTCATCAACCAACGTACTTCCCATTTTCTATCTCCATATATTGCATGTCTCCCCCACTAAGGATGGGGGCTCCCTTGTGAAATTTCCAGTGGCTGTCTTAAGGGGGGTTATTTATTTATATATTTATAATTTTGTTTAGTTAACTCGCTAGACCTTCATCAAGCTTAACAAAACACTCCCTAGACCCCCTTCAAGATAAATTTGTACATTTTTCAGTAGAAACTGGCCGGTTACTCTTAAAATTTCAGGCTCGCTGTCGCTCGCCAGGAAGAAATTGATACCTAGATGGCACGAAAGGTCTTAATATTGACAAAGAAATGTGGTGTAAAGTCATAAAATCGCCAAACTAATGAGTCAAACGTCTTGAAATATAAATACCAATGGGATTAAACACGAGGGAGAAGGGGCCAGTCAAACCAGCCCATTTCCCCTTAAGGCATACAGTAATAGCTAGTATAGGCCTGTGCATGGAGGGGGGGGAGGGCTATTATATATATATATTATATATTATATAAGGGGAATATAGGGTAGGTAGGAGTAGGGGTTTAAAGGGGTGGTAGTTATTTCTCGGTCTATTTACACATATATATATATATATATATATATATATATATATATATATATATATATATATATATACAGTATAGCCTATATATATAAGACAAATTTATATATACCGGTATATATATATAAATTATATATATATACTGTATACAGTATATATATGTATACGGTATATATATGTTTTATAGTAACCTCCCTAGACCTCCCTCAATCTAAAAAACAAAAGAACAAAAACCCCACTCCATAAAACCCCTTCAAGATAAATGTTTACATTTTTCGGTAGAAAAATGTCCCGGCCGAAGGCCGATTCCTCATAAATTACAGGCTCGCTATCGCTCGCCAGGTAAAAGTTGACACCTAAATGACACGAACAGTCTTCATATTGACAAAGAAAAGGGGCAAAAGGTCTTAGATCACCAAACTAATGCGCCGAACGTCTTATAATATGAAAGAAGGGGGACTAGATATACGGTAACAGCTCGTAGGCCTATAGGCCTGTGTGTGTGGGGGGGGGGCTAGTGAGGCGATTATATAAGGGGAATGTAGGGTAGGTTGGAGTAAGGGTTTATATGTATATCTTTCAATGGCTCTCACTCTTACTCTCTCACTCTCTCTCTCTGAGCCGGCTCAACTAGAAGCGTCAACAGCACTTCGACCGCCGCTTGAACTTTGACCATATTTTGAGTATTACATTGCTTATTCCTTTATTTGTTTGCACGAGCTGTAGCTAAGAGCTAGTTAAACCGCCCAGTAGTTGCTTTGCATGTTATTCTGCTTTGTATTTTGACTGACAAACGTTTGTTTATCGAGACTGCCATTGTTTACATTTGTACCGGGTAGTGACGATCGACGCACGATTGTAAACAAACCATTTGCTTGTTCCATATTATAATGTTCTAGCCCTTGCTGTAGTAATGTTTGCCCTCACTGTAGTTAAGTGCTTAGTAAATCACCCAGTAGTTATCTTGCATGACATTGTACCTGTATTTTTGACTGAAAAACGTTTGTTTATCAAAATTATCTTTGCCAAATAAAGCGCCGCCGCCGACACCAGCGCCACCTGTGTACGCATAAACAAATTAACCCTCTCCTTGTAGTTTATATATCAAAGTCTAGCCATTACTGTACCTAGTTGAACTTTTTATATTGGTTGGTTATATAAATCGCACACACTGACATTTAACCCTTAACTGACGGCGCCTGGCTATAGTCGAGTGAAATAAATATGGCCTATGTGGCAGCACCCGGCTATTGTCGAGTGCAATTTTGAGCACGTAATGTGCTCTGAGAGAGAGCGGAGCTATGGGAGGAGCATAGGTTACCGCCTGACCGCTCGCCACGGCCGCCGTGGACCAACTGAGATTTATTGCACCCTCCTCCACCCTCACTCACTCGCTACACATGTAATAATGTAAGAAAATTACCGTATTTTAGCCATTTTGCTCTTCGGTTGCACGATCGTTGCAAGACAACCAGTGATCGTAGAAGGAGGGTTCGGATGTCATTGGAAAGCTCAATTTACCCCCTTTCAGGGATACATACTTGTATTACGCTCTGGTTCTTGTTTATGCATGAAAAAGAGTACGGAAACAACCCCATTTATAGCCAAAACTCCCTGCTGGGCGGTACATATAAATTACCGCCTAGGCCGCTCGTAACGTGTTAAGATAGTTTTAATATTGGGTTAGAATCATTTAGTTACTGTGATACTTTTTGATAGGCCTAGCCTATTAAGCGCATTTCATATACTTGCCTTCATATTAATAGGCCTATTACACTCTTGTGAGGGATATTACCAATTCCATTATTTTGTTGTGTCGATCACTGTATCTACTAACTACTATGTTTTTTTCCAGTTTCTCACTAGGTTAATTTAACCTCCCATTCACATTTACTTTTGTACTTTCTAGTAAATCATGTGGCATAATTTTTCTTTTCATTCCAGGTGTATTATTGACTTGATGTAAATGTAAAATTTTCAGGCTTTAATTGTATTAAAAGTGAAGTGAAGTGATTTAAAGGGAGTGAAGTGAATAAAGTGATCTGATGTGTGTGAAGTGAATAAAGTAATCTGAAGTGAGGCACGTGATAAAAAGTGACTTGAAGTTAGTGAAGTGATTTGAAGTTTTTTTATTGTCACCATGTCTCGAGCCTGCACGATCTGTTCTGGTAGGTTTGGCCCTACCATGTTTGCCTGCCCCAAGGTTCATGTCTGCCGATTCTGCCAGCTCCGAGAAGATTTGGCAGCTAAACTGGATGAAGCTAATGTCAGGATTAATGCCCTCACCAAGAAGCTGGAGACACTCCAAGAATTTGCAACGCTTAACATAGGAGTATCATCAAATGAAGCAATTTCTACCACCGCAGCATCTTCCAACAGCCCTACGCCTGATATAGCGGTACCAGCTTCAGCACCACGTCAGGAAAATTCAAGTAATGACTCTGCTCTCCCTCAGGACAACTTCCGCGTTATGAGAAATAACGTTCCCCCCATCGCAAGGAAGATCATCACCGAAACCATGTGCCAGAACCATTACCAGATTCTTGCGGACTTAGACAAAGAAGAAGAAATAGAAGAAATTCGGTTCGTAGGAGATTCCATGGTTCGTGGACAACTTACCGAGTTCTGCGCCAGGGCACCCAGGACTAGGAAGCGCTTCTGTATCCCTGGTGGCGGTGTGGACGACGTTGCAGCTGCAGTCAACGAAGTTTCGAAGTCAGCCCCTTCACGCACAATGTACGTCATTCATGTTGGATCTAATGACGTGCAGCAGACTCGATCGGAGGACCTCATGCTCAAGTACCGGAAGTTGATTCAGACGTATAAGGAAAAGTCACGTAGAGTCATCATATCAGGGATCGTTCCCAGGATTGGTGTGAAGAACAGATTCTTCAACATGGCCACTAGCGTAAATCGTCGACTGGCTGAACTCTGCAGGGAGGAAAACATTGGATTCATCAATACCTTGGATGACTTCTGCCGTGAAGATCATCTGTTTGTAGCGGATGGAGTTCATCTAAACCAGGGGGGAGCAGCAAGATTTGGCCGCCTGCTTCACGACGCAGTAAAGGATTTTCGAAAAAGAAGCAGAGCCAACCAAGGACCACCAGGGACGAGGATCAAGGCTCAAGGAGCACTAGGAATGAGTATCGAGGACCGTGGACCATTAGTGACGATGATCGAGGACCGAGGACTACCAGGGACGACGATCGAGGACCGAGGACCAACAGAGACGATGAGCGAGGACAGCGAGGAGCGAGGACCACCAGGGACGATGATCGAGGAAAGCGAGGACCGAGGAAAACCAGGGACGAGGATCGAGGACAACGAGGACCGAGAAGAGACAGGTACATAAATGTAGATCCGACCAGAACCAAGAATTTTGTTAAAGAACGTTCCCTGAATTCTAAATCCACAACATTAAAGGTTTTCTATGCAAACGCTCGTAGCATACGCAATACATTTTCAGATTTAGAGGAACTAGTGTTTACAGAAAATTACGATGTTATTGGCATAACAGAATCTTGGCTCAACACAGAGGACAGAGACTTTTTAGAAGATTATTCACTTCCAGGTTATGTAATGTTCGAGAAAAGCCGAATAAATAAAAATGGAGGTGGCGTTTTACTTTATATCAAAGAAAGTCTTAACCCGACCCTCTTGTCAAAACCTCAAATTGTGAACATAGACACATCCTTTGTGCTAATAAAGAATAATAAAAGTATAAAAATAATACTTGCATTAATATACACACCTCCAGCTCAATCAGTACATACTGACCGAGAAATTTATGAGCAAATTGAAGAAGTAAGTAACTCGCAAGATACCGTATTTTTTGGCGACTTCAATTTACCTGTGACCAAGTGGGGAGATAATATTACTTCACACTCTGGACAAGACTTGTATGCAAACTTGCAAGAAAGTTCGCTACATCAATTTGTTAGATCTCCAACCCGTGGAAATAACGTCCTTGACCTTCACCTACCTCGCTACCGCCAGACGCTGCAGACGCTCTGTCAACGCTCTCACGATATCGATCATAATTTGAGTATTAACTACTCATCCTCTTCATTCTTGTGCATGAAAGGTGGTTAAGAGCACGTTTAACCATCCTGTAGCTTAGTAAGTAACACTGCACGATATTTCGCTGTGTATTGACTGATAAACTTTGTGTTTATCACAAGACTCCTGCTCGGACAGGGCGCCACTAGCGCCATCTGTTGTTTTGTTTTGTTTTGTTTAACAAACGCTCTTCTTAGTTGATATAAAATCGTAGCCCCTAATTTTACCCATTACCTACTGTAGTAAGTATCAATTTAACTGCCTTGTATGTAAGTAAAGCTTTGCATATTAATTTGCTAATAAACAATATTGTGTACTAACTAACCTGCCTACAGGAACGAACGCCGACGCCATTTTGTAAACAAACTTTTTTGGGGGGATTATACATATTAAATTCCAGCCAATTTTGTAGTAAATTTAAGTGCATTCATTTACCTTTTCCCCCTAGATATATTCTTGACTTTTTCTCCTCAGAGTGATTTTACTTTAAGCTAAGGGTGGTATTTGTACAAACTAACCTAGCCTAACCCAACCTGCCAAGCTTTTAACCTAATCCAAACATAGCCTAGCCTATAGCCAGCCAATCTGTTGTTCTTATTAACTCTAGTAGATATTGTATTTAGTATCCTACTGTAGCTATATATATCTGTAATTTTAGTTGTTGCTTGCACGATCTTGTAGTAACCTTTGACTGATACATTTTGTTTTGTTTTATCTAAAAAGAGTAGGCTACTGCTTTACTAGGCTACAGTGACACCAGGGCCATCTGTTGATACAGTATATTAACCCCTTGTGTGCGGTCACACTTTATTTTTATATAATCTCTATTTGGTGAATTGTATATTTAGTTACATATTCTGTTATATATATATATTTGTTTAAGGTTAGGTTATCACACCCGGTAGCCTATGTCTGCGTATTTTAATTTTATTATTTTCGGTTAGGCTATTCAACGCTGGTAGCCTATTGGTGCGTATTTCAATTTTTTAAAAACTCTTGGTTAGGCTATCGCCCCTGGAAGCCTAATTCTGCGTATCTCAAATTTTTTGTTTTCGGTTAGGCTATCACCACTGATAACCTATTGTTGTGTATTTCAACATATTTGTTTTCGGTTGAAGTGATTGAAGTGTTTCTAAAGTGAGTGAAGTGTTTTAAAGTGAGTTAAGTGTTTTAAAGTGAGTTAAGTGTTTTAAAGTGAGTGAAGTGATCTGAAGAAACTGAGTGTTACCATGCCTCGCACTTGTACGAACTGCGCCGGTAGGTTTGGTGAGTCCATGTTTGTTACTGTCAATCTTCAAGTCTGCCGTCTCTGCCAGCAACAAGAGAATTTGACAGTGAAATTAGATGAAGCCTACAACAAGATCAACGTCCTCACCATGAAGCTGGAATCACTCCAAGAGTTTGTAACACTCAACGTTGGAGTACCACAAACTTCAATTGTCACCGCAACTCCAGCAGCCACCAACGCCCCAACGTCAACTGCCAACAATTCAACGCCTGCAGTAGCCATTTCATCTGATGGTTCCGATACTCAAGAAACAAATAGTAACTCTCTTCCCCCTCAAGACAACTTCCGTGTCGTGAGGAACAACGTTTGCCCCAAGACCAGGAAACCCATACCGATTACCGAGTGTCAAAACCGCTTCCAGATACTCGCAGACTCAGATGACGAAGCGGAAATAGAAGAAGTCCGGCTCGTGGGAGACTCGATGATACGTGGTCAGCTCACAGAGTTTTGCGCCAGAGCACCTAAGACCAGGAAGCATTTTTGTATCCCTGGTGGTGGTGTGGACGACGTAGTTGCTGCAGTTGACGAAGTATCTAAGCTGGCCCCTGCTAATACAATGTACGTCATCCACGTTGGATCCAACGATGTACAGCGAACCCGGTCGGAAGATTTGCTTTTAACCCTTATTTAGCGGCGAGCAACATAAGTCGAGTTAAATAAAGCTGGACTATGTGGCGGCGCTCGACATAACTCGAGTGGCAATTTCAGCACGTAATGTGGCTGAGAGAGAGAGACAAGTGGTGGCAGGAGACTAGCGAGCGTATGACTGCTCCAGACCACCGCGGCGAACCTACTGACACAAATCTCAGCTCCCTCCTCCCTCTCTCACTCGCTACATACTCAATTATGTACTGAAAGTACCGAATTACCTGCTTTTTTGCACTCGCGTTGCACGGTTATTGCAAGAAAACTATCCATCATACAAGGATCGTTATGGTGTCATTCGAAAGCTCTGTTTATGCCCTTTCAGGGATAGGTACTTGTTTTACGTTCTGGGTCTTATTTAGGCATGAAAATGATCACGTAAACAGCCCTATTTTGGCTAAAAACACCCCGCTGTGCGGTACACATAAATAAACCGCATAGGCCGCTCGTAAGGTGTTAAAGTACCAGCAGCTGATCAAGTCGTTTAAGGAGAAGTCATCAAGGATCATCGTCTCAGGAATCGTCCCCCGGCTTGGTGTAGAGAGCCGATTTTACAACATAGCCACCAGCACAAATCGTTGTCTAGCAAACCTCTGCAGGAAGGAAAACGTGGGATTCGTCGACACCTGGGACAATTTCTACTACGATGACTGTTTTCGGACGATGGAGTTCATCTGAACCAGGTGGGAGCAGCACGTTTTGGGCGTCTTCTCAACGATGCGGTGAAGGAGTTTCGGAGAAGAAATCGACTCAGCACAGGACAACCAGGAAGGAGGACCGAAGACAGCGAGGGCGGCAACCTGCGAAGGAATTAAATGCTAATCTGTCAAGAACCGCGAATTTGGATAAAGCTCCACCAACACGACCCAAATTCAAAACCGCCAGGGATAACGACCGAGGACTGATGTCAGCCATGAATGTAAATGTAGATCAGAACCAAAAATTTGATTAAAGAACGTTCTGTGAGTTCTAAAACCGCAACTTTAAAGGTTTTCTATGCAAACGCTCGTAGCATACGCAATAAATTTTCAGATTTAGAGGAACTAGTGTTTACTGAAAATTATGATGTGATTGGTATAACAGAATCTTGGCTCAATACAGTAGATAGAGACTTTTTAGCAGAGTATTCACTTCCCGGTTATGTAATGTTTGAGAAAAGCCGAATAAATAAAAATGGAGGTGGCGTTTTATTTTATATCAAAGAAAGTCTTAACCCGACCCTCTTGTCAAAACCTCAAATTGTGAACGTCGACACATCTTTTGTGCTAATAAAGAATAATAAAGGTACAAAAATAATACTTGCATTAATATACAGACCTCCAGCTCAATCAGTGCAAACTGACCGTGAAATTTATGAACAAATTGCAGATGTAAGTAACTCACAAAATACCGTATTTTTTGGCGACTTTAATTTACCTGTGACCAAGTGGGGCGATACTCTTACTTCACACTCCGGACATCACTTGTATACGAACTTGCAAGAGAGTTCGCTTTATCAATTTGTTCGAACACCGACTCGTGGTAATAACGTTCTTGACATTGTACTTGCAACAAAAGAAGAATTAATAGAGAATTTGAATGTCGGTGATGAATTTAGTAACAGCGACCATCGTATAACTTTCAGCTTAAAGTTGACTAATAACGAACCAAATAGCAGCATCGAGAAAGTCCATAATTTCAATAAAGCAAACTTTCCTAAACTTTGAGCAATGTTTAAAAAAACTGACTGGAGCTTTCTAATTAACAATAACGACATAAATATACCTTGGGAAGTATTCGAAACCACTTACCTAACACCAGTGCAAGGCTGCATACCATCGAAAATACGGCGTACAGGCCATAATAATAAGCCTAAATGGTGGAATAAAGATATTTCAAACTGTCTGCTTGTTAAAATGTTTGCTAATGATAGATTAAAATCCTCACAAAATGACAAAGAATGGGTGAAATTTGTAGAGCTACGACGCAAAGCCAAAAAGTTAATTAAGCAAAGTAAAAAGACCCTAGAGTTACATGTTGCGAATCAAAGTAAAAGAAACCCGAAAGAATTCTATAGTTATATCAGAAAGAAAAAAGTAGTTACTTCAACTGTTGGACCGTTAGTCGATGAAAATGGAGAATACACCAAAGACGAAGGTCAAAATGAGTAATGCCCTCAATACCTTCTTTGCATCAGTTTTTACAACAGAAGACCTCAGTGATATCCCTACACCATCGCCGATTCAGATTGATAATTCAGATGTTCTAAGCAATATCACCGTTACAGAGAGAGAAGTATTGAATTGTTTAGATAAACTCAAGGTAAATAAAACGCCTGGACCTGATACAATCTCATTGCTATTCAATAAATCCTTGCAGTCTGGAACTATGCCTGATCAGTGGAAGCTAGCCAACGTAACACCGATATTCAAAAGAGGCAGCAAATCCCTACCCAGTAACTATCGTCCAATTAGCTTAACCTCAGTTGTATGTAAAATGCTAGAAACACTCATAAGCGACAGACTCGTAAATCACTTAAAGGAAAATAACATACTTAAAGATACTCAACACAGCTTTCATAAAAAACATTCCTGTTTAAGAAACCTCTTAGACTTCTTCCACGATATCCTCAACCTCTACGATGAGAGTAAAGCTGCAGATATTATATACCTTGATTTTCAAAAGGCCTTTGACAAAGTTCCCCAGAAACGTTTACTGCTAAAACTAAAAGCGCAAGGAATACAAGACGGTGTGTTGAAATAGATAGAAAATTGGCTTAGCGACAGAAAGCAAAGAGTAGTAATAAATGGTAAGGCATCTAAATGGACCAATGTAAGTAGCGGGTACCCCAGGGATCGGTACTAGGACCAATTCTCTTTCTAATTTACATCAACGACATAGATGAGGGTCTCACCTGTACAATCTCAAAATTTGCTGACGATACAAAAATGTCAGCGTACTCTCAAATAAACAAGTTGACGATATGCAACACAATCTAGATAAGTTGTCATGTTGGGCCCAAATTTGGCAAATGAGTTTCAATGTGGATAAATGTAAAGTACTACATATGGGATACCAAAATGAGAAAGCAAACTATTCAATGAATGGTATTCAGCTTAAGAATGTAAACAGAGAAACCGATCTGGGAGTAACAATATCGAGTATCCTAAAACCGAGTCAACAATGTTCAGAAGTTGTTAAGAAGGCAAACAAAATATTTGGCTATATAGGCAGGTCATCTGAGCATAAATCCAAAGAAGTTATCCTAACTCTTTACAATTCCTTAGTCCGCCCTCTTCTGGAATACTGCGTTCAATCCTGGTGCCCCTATTACCAAAAAGATATAGACAAGCTAGAACGAGTTCAACGTAGAGTTACCAAAATTATACCTAGCCTAAAGAACGAACCATGCGAGGAGCGTCTTAGATAATTAAATCTATTTGCTTTAACCCAGCGCAGATTAAGAGGCGACTTAATTCAAGTGTTCAAAATCATGAAAGGCATCGACAATATAAACTGTAGTAAGTACTTCACTCTCAACCAATCTAATTACACGCGGGGAAATGGTTGCAAAATTATTGGTAAATCTTTTAACTCACACAAACCTTAGAATTTCTTCTTCAATCGAGTTGTCAACTTGTGGAATGGGCTTCCCCGAGACGTTATAGACTGAAGCACCGTTGATTCATTTAAACTTCGCCTAGACAAATATCTCGCACCAAACCCGCGACTGACTGCGTTTGTAAATGAATAACTTTATTTTATCCCCCCCTCAGTTACTAACCAATCTGTCCCCTACTAACTTCCTAATCCTGCCACGGATATAAGTTCCAGGGCAGTAGTTCCCTTTCCAATGTTCCCTTACCCACTCTAAACCACTGTTTGGACACTTGATCCTCAGTATTTTGGAGGACAAGCAGGCTAGAAGGGTCACTAGATCTGTTGTTGCTTGATTTCCTTTGTACTCCTTTGTAATCTCTCTCTCTCTCACACACACACCCAAGATCAGAGTTGGCCTGGTGGATATATAGGAGGTTTAACAAAGTAATGTATAGTGCCAGTCGCTTTGTACGCTGCTATTCTGTTTTTTCCCATTGACTTGAATTCTGGCTGTCTGTTTGGCGCTCTCTCTCTCTCTCACTCTATATATATGTATATATATATATATATATATATATACATATCATTCCCAGCGTGCACCAGCCCATCTATTAAATTTCGCAAGGGATATTTGTTTTCGTTTTCTGTTTGCCCCTCTAAAAGACAGCGCGAGTTAGTTTGCGGTCCATTGGCCCTCTGGCGGGTTTAATGTGTACTAGGCTGCAATCTGTGGAGAGAGAGAGAGAGAGAAGAAGGTCACGCTATACCCCCCCCCCCCCCTCTCTCCCTCACTCTTACTCCCCCTTTCTCTCTCCTATTCCAAGAATTCAACTGTGTATCTAAACATTAAAAGAATGTGTTCATCAACATTACCGAATTTCTCTTTTTCCTGTTTCCGCTCCGGCACAAGGCATTTAGCGACAATTATACTATTTATATTTATATTATTATATTTATACTATTTATACTATTATATTTATATTATTATATTTATACTATTTATACTATTATATTTATATTATTATATTTATACTATTTATACTATTTTCGCTATATTAACAATCCATTAAGGGGACGTTTTTAGTTTGTCCCTAGACCTCCATCAAGCTTAAGACTACACCCGCTAGACCCCCCCTTTCAAGATACATTTGTACATTTTTCGGTAGAAAAATGTCCCGGCCGAAGGCTTGTTCCTCTAAACTACAGGCTCGCTATCGCTCGCCAGGAATAAAATCGATACCTAAATGGCACAAAAGTTCTTAAAATTGACAAATGGGGCAAAAGTTCTTATAATCGCCAAACTAATGGGGCAAACGTCTTAAAATCTCAAAAGCAATGGGGCTAAACATGAGGAAGAAAGGGGCCCAGAAAAAAACCCTCAAGTGGAAATCTCTCCTTAACTTTACAACAATCGTACACAATACAAAGCGTTCACTTTTCAGAATAATTGAAAAATATGTTAATGAAGAAATGCGTAGACAAAGACAGTAAAAAATAAATACATAATAATCAATCAAAGGGAAACATTACTAAACAAATACACTGTAAGATAAATACACACACACACACACATACAATATATATAAATATATATATATATATATATATATATATATATATATATATATATATATATATATATATATATTTACATAGATACACTAGCCACACAGATCTTACGATCCCTGCGTGGTGGCCAGGACTTAATCCTAGGATAGAGAGAGAGAGAGAGAGAGATTGTATATAGATAGATACATAGATAGATATATAGATAGCTACAGAAACACAGATACAGAAATATATAAATAAACCGATAGATAACAGGTAGTTAAATAGATAAAACACTAAATAAAGAATAGGCCACCTTTCTCAGTATATTACACACCCTAATAATGTTCACACACACTTTATGGGGGGTCACCGGCTTTTGTGTGTATCTTTCTTTCCTTTTCTCTCTTTCCCTGGCTTGTATCCATTCGGCCCCATTCAGCCAACTGTTTCAAGATGTTTATCCCCATCCAGGTGTCGATTTCTTCCTGGTGAGCGATAGCGAGCCAGCATTGTATGGAGAAATCGCCGGAGACATTTTTCTATCGAAAAATATACAAATTTAGCTTGCTGCCAAAACAAAAATATAAATATGCTGGCTCGCTACCGCTCGCCAGGAAAATATTGACACCTGGATGGGGGTAAACGTCTTAAAACAGTAGGCTGAATAGGGCCGAATGGATATAAGCCAAAGAGAGAGGGAGAGAAAGAGAACAAAAAAAGCGAGGTGGGCTCCCTTAAAAATATTTCCCGGCTATAAGGGGAGATGGGCTGGTTTTTCTGGCCCCCTTCTCTCTCGTGTTTAATCACATTGGTTTTTAGATTTTAAGACGTTCGACTCATTACTACGGCGATTTTATGACTTTACACCTCAATTCTTTGTCAATATCAAGACCTTTCGTGCCATTTAAATGTCGATTTTATCCTGGTGAGCGATAGCATGCCTGTCATTTTAGGAGTAACCGACCTTCAGCCGAGACATTTTTTACCAAAAAATGTACAAATTTACCGTATGTACTAATCAGACCATTTTGCTTAGCTTAACAAACTACATAATTATATACAGTACATAATAATATACAATAAATATAGAACTAGGCCATCGTATCGAAGCAGTTCATGTTTTCTTCCATGTAAAGAAATATTGACCTGGTGACCTGGATGTGTGAGAGTTTGTGTTTTTTATCTGTGTTTATTTTTTGTTTTATGTTGTTTTTGTGTTTTCCCTGTTCTTGCTCTGTCTTGAGTCCCCCAAAATGGGGATTGGGCCTGAGCATATAGATAGATAGATAGATAGAAAGAAATATTGACCGATATTTTCTAAAGATCTCTAGTGACAAGGTAGAAATATCGAAGTGGCTACGGGACACCACTGGTGGTGTCCCGTAGCCCAAGGTTAAGAGATACAACAGGTTGGAGCATGGGGTCACTCAAACTCGTACCCGCTCGCGCATGACGTCACGAGGAAGGAAGGGTCGGAGGTCACTCGACTGTTTACCATTCATTCTCAAAGGAGCAGCCGAGCCAGCACTATCCTCCGTTTTCTTTTACTTCATACCGTGATGCTATAACTACTGTATAATGCCCTGTGAAAGTGCAGCTCTTCTATTTTAACTGAACAAAATGCCTTTATATTGTCAAGTTGTTGGATGCATTTTGGATGCATTATTTATATATATATATATATATATATATATATATATATATATATATATATATATATATATATATATATATATATATATATATATATATACAGTATATGTGTGTGTGTAGTATGTAGGCTATGAACCGTAAAACCGTGTAACTTCGGAAATTTTTCGAGGTTTTTTAACGATATCTCCTGACTTTAAACACATTATAGAGATATAACTAGGTAAAGTGATGCGTGGTGATAGTGCGCGGTAATCCAGGAAGCCTCCTAAAATTATCCCCCATAATAAGAGAGCTATCCTTATCCTAAAGGACCTAAATGGTGTCCGAAGTCATCTTGAAAAGTGGCTAATTACTTATTATCGCCAATGTCCGAAGTTACGACCCAAGTCCGAAGCGACCTGGTTTTACGGAATGTAATTATTTGTATGTATGTGTGTATACCGGTATATACCAGGTTCAGATTATGCTGTTCAAATTTGATGTCCTCATTACAGAATGGACATATATAGTTTATTTGGAGTCAGTACAACGAAGAATGACCAAAATTATCCATAATATTATATATCTTCCATATATAGAAAGGTTGAATAAATTAGTCTTGCACTCGTTACAGAGACCCATCTCATCCAAATGCCTATCTAATTTTATCTTAAAGCTCTCTATCATTCTTGATCCCACTATAGCACTTGGTAGCCTATTCCACCTATCTACAACTCTGTTACCAAACCACTATTGGCCTATATCTTTTCTGAAACGAAATGTATCTATCTTGAAAACAATTGTTATAGTTCTTTCGCTATCACTGGGCTTTAGTACATTTTTCATGTCCCTTCTATTAATCCCACTAACCCACTTGAACACCTCTATCAAATCCCCTCTAACTCTGCGTCTCTCTAATGAATGAACATAAGAACCTAAGAAAATGGGAGTCTGCAAATTGTATTGTCATTTGATGAGACAACTATAGCTCACGAATGGACTTATGATAAAGCAACTGACACACTTTATGCACCCAAAAACAGAGTACAATGTGCGATGATAAGAGGATTGACGAGCCCTTGAAAACAACTCGTATATTATGATTTTGACACAAGCATGACCATGGACATTCTGTTTGAAATTATTTCTAAGGTAGAAGCAGTTGGATTTTTGGTAGTTGCTATGGTCAGTGACTTAGGACCAACAAACCTGAGGCTATGGAAAACATTAGGTATCAATGTAGACAAACCATTCTTTACAAATCCAGCTGCTTCTAACAGGAATATATATGTTTTTGCAGATGCCCCCCATTTAATCAAACTAATTAGGAACAATGTGCAGAAATATGAATGCTAATGATCCTAGAAAAACTAAATCTAAAATGTCTAAACTAATAAAATCAGTGTGAAATCCTCGTGTTTATGTAATCCTTATCCCTCTTTGTGCAAGCTAATTATATTATAAGAATAAGAAAATAGAACAATAACCAAGCAAAATGAAGATACCGGGTATAAAAAAAATACCGGTACTAATATTAATTAACATGTTTGACACCCCTGGTCTAGTGGCAGCACTTTGGCTGGCAGGCGAGCGTTTTTCTAGCTTTCTTTCTCTCGCCCCACCTTCTGACGTCAACAGGCTGCGCACAGGCTGCGCGTGCGCCAACCTGTTGTATCTCTTAACCTTGCCGTAGCCCAGCCTCACTGGCTGGGCTGCTTGACACTACCAGTGGTGTCTCGCAGCCCAGCCACACTGGGTAGGCTACGGGACACCACCACAAGTGTTTTCGTATTTATCGCCATATAATTCAGCCAATTAGACTGTTGAATCGAAATTCTTTGGATTATTATTTATATTATCATTAAAAACGTTGGACTTTATTAAATTATAAACCTACATGTTGTATATACAGACCTATTCCATTCTCAACTCCCTACACCACACACACTCACACATACCTATTTATACATCTATCTAGGCGTTATATATAGCCGTTATATATGTGTGTATATTTTTCGTCTTACATATCCATCTTATAAGAACATATGGGAGTCCGCAGAAAGTCGATTGGCCCACACAAGGCAGATCCCTCTCACACCAAACCCATCTCGTTCATATGTTTATCTAATTGTATTTTGAAACTCTCTATCGTTCTTGATCCCACAATGGTGCTAGGTAGGGGGGGGGGGGGGGGGCGCAGTGCAAGCTTGCGTGCACGAGTAGGAATGTGCATGTACGAGCATAAAGTCTGTACGTTTGTGAGTGGAAATATGTTTGTATAATGGATATACAAAATTAATAATGAATGTACAATATGTTTGTGTGTGTGTGAGTGTGTGTGTGTGTGTGTGTGATAGAGAGAGAGAGAGAATCATTCACATGACTTGTCTTTGTGAATGTGTGCTTGTGTTTGTGATTAGGAATGCCAATATGTATTTGTGCGTGTGGTTCTGAAAGAACATTAGAGTGTGGGTATGATTGTGGGAGGGAATATCAATGTGTGTGCGTGTGTATTCTGATTGGAAATGTGAACGCGAGTGTGTAGTTGTGAATGTATGTTCGAATATATGTGCGTTGTCAAGTGGTAATCTAAAAGTGTGTGTGTGTGTGTGTGTAGATATATGAATATAAATCACCGAACTTGTTCGCCAAGGTGAATACACGCAATACGAGTTAATGACATTGTGGGTAGGAATACGAATATGTGTTCCAGAATGATTTTGTGCGTGAAAATGTGAATGTGCATGAGTTTGTGTGTGTTTATATAGTGAATCAACATAGAAGATAATAGGAAACATTTCTCAATTGATGATGCATATATTGTCTGGTGATTATTGGCATCCAAATGTGATGTTTGGTTAATTTAGGATAGGGATTGTAATTGGTAAATCTATAGCATTATAAAACATTTATATTGCTACCATGTGAGTGCGGCCGAAGAAGGTTGCCAACAAAAAACCCCGCTGACCATCCTCAAGCTAATCCAGGTAATCCAGAAAATTAACACCTACTTGTAAATTGTACCTGCCAGCATAATTATCTTATGGTCTGGACTTTCTCTCTCTCTCTCTTTCTCTCTCTCTCTCTCTCTCTCTCTCTCTCTCTCTCTCCTTTTTTGAAAGAGTGACAGGGCCAAAATCAAGGGACGTTCGAGCCAAAATGCCTGGACACACGGAGTTTGAAGCAATTTAAGTCATAGGAAGAGGGAAAGACTGATTCTGGGAGAGAGCAACGTTTCACTCTCGGGTTGGAGAGTTGCACAGAGTAGGGGTGGGATTGAGTTGCAAGACGGGTACCACGTGCCCTACGTAAAGGAGGTGGTATACACTGGGAAAGCTCTGAGGAACACTGATTATTATAGAAGCGATAGAATAGCGAGAGAGATGCAACATTGCGGCGGAGAGAGAGAGAGAGAGATTGCAGAGAGTTGGTGAGTGGACGGGAGTTAATGATAGGAAAGGCCTTCCTTTCAACTTTGTCTATATATATATATATATATATATATATATATATATATATATATATATATATATATATATATATATTAACATTACCGTCCCATTAGTCTCACTTCAATCATAGGAAAGCTACTAGAGTCAATTATTGCTAGGAAAATGAGAAACCACTTAGAAACATTTTACTTAATCAATTCTTCTCAGCATGGATTCACTCAGGGACAATCTTGCCTTACTAATTTGCTTAGTTTTTCTCAGAGGTATATGAAGCAGTAGATAATGGCAAGTCATATGATATTATATATTTAGATTTCAGTAAAGCTTTCGACAGAGTCCCTCATGAGAGATTGATGAGAAAGGTTGAGGCACATGGAATAGGTGGGGCGTTGTTAGGATGGATTAGGTCATGGCTAATTGGTAGGAAGCAGAGAGTCAGCATAAATGGTACCAAGTCAGAATGGGGAGCAGTCAAAAGTGGTGTCCCCCAGGGATCTGTATTAGGTCCTCTGTTGTTTATTATATACATAAATGACCATGATTTAGATATAAATAGTAGGATAAGTAAATTTGAAGACGATACCAAAATGAGGAGAAAAATTGATTCAGATAGCGATATAGAGTGTCTACAAAGGGATCTACTGTAGATACCTTACACGAATGGTCAGTAAATTGGCAGATGAAGTTTAACATTGACAAATGCAAGGTTTAAAGATAGGGAAGATGCATACAAATGTTAAATATAAACTAGCTAATATGGAATTAGAAAACTCAGACTGTGAGAAAGATCTAGGTGTGTTTGTTAGCAATGATTTGAAGCCTAGAAAACAGTGTATAAGCGTTCGTAACAAGGCAAACAGGATTCTCGGGTTCATATCTAGGAGTGTGAGTAACAGAACTGCTGATGTTATCTTAAAACTTTACTTGTCATTAGTGAGACCCCATATGGATTATGCTGTTCAATTTTGGTGTTCTTATTACAGAATGGACATAGATTAATTGGAGAGAGTACAACGTTGAATTACAAAAATGATCCATAATATTAGAAATTTTCCGTATGAAGAAAGGTTAAAGGAATTAGGGTTACATTCGCTAGAGAGACGCAGAGTTAGAGGGGATAGATAGGGGATAGCCGTCCGGCTGGCTCAGTTGATAGCGTGCCTGATTCCCACCTAGAAGGTCTCGCGTTCAATCCCCGCTCAGATTGAAAAGTTTTTCTGGGATACAGCCGGCGGTTACCATCTCCCCATGAGCAAGGGGGATGGGTAATGGTCTCTGGTAGACTAAAGAAAGCCAAGCGCTTGCGAATCCTCGAAGGAGGAGAGACGGGCGCTATATAAGTAACCAGAAGATTATTATTATTATTATTATATGATAGAGGTATTCAAGTGGGTTAGTGGGATTAATAAAGGGGACATGAAAAATGTACTAAAGCTCAGTGATAGCGAAAGAACTCGTACAAATGGTTTCAAATTAGATAAATTTCGTTTCAGAAAAGATATAGGCAAATATTGGTTTGGTAACAGAGTTGTAGATGGGTGGAATAGGCTACCAAGTGATATAGTGGGATCAAGATAAAATTAGATAGGCATATGGACGAGATGGGTTGGGTGTGAGGGGGATCTACCAGGTGTGGGCCAATCGGCGCTCAGCAGACCCCCGTAATCTTGTGTTAATCCCTGACCATTTTGGTGGTATTAGTGAGTTGGGCCTATAATTGGGCCTTGTAATTGGGGTTGGGTGTGACAGGGATCTGCCTTGTATGGGCCGATCGTCTTTTTGCAGACTCCCATTTTCTTATGTTCTTATGTTTAACCTTGATGTACTAATAACTAGCAAAATCAGTAAATTTACAGATGACACTAAAATGGGAACACTCCAAATAGATTTAGACATATTACACACATTGGTAGTAAACTGGCAGATCAAGTTCAATGTAGGTAAATGCAGTGTAGTAAAATTGAGTAAATCGATAGCAAATGCAGGATACAATTTCGATAACGTGGATATAACTAACTCAAATAATGAAAAAGACTTGAGAATCATCGTCAACTGTGATTTGAAACCAAGAAATCAATGCATCAGTGTTCGAAATAAGGCAAATAGAGTTCTTGGATATATATCTAAAAGTGTGAGTAACAGAACAGCAGACGTAATCTTGAAATGTTATCTAGCGTTAGTGAGGCTACATATGGATTATGCTGTTCAAAATTGGAGTCCCTATTACAGAATGAACATAGAATCCTTGGAGCGAGTACAACTAAGAATGACAAAAAATAATCTGTAATATTAGAAATCTTCCATATGAAGACAGGTTGAAGAAACTAGGCTTACATTCGTTAGAAAGACGCAGAGTTATAATATATGATATGATAGATATGATAGAGGTGTTCAAGTGGGTAAGTGAGATAGGCTAAATACAGGGGATATGAAAGATGTACTGAAGCTCAGCGATAGCGAGAAAACTCAAACAGATGGTTTCAAATGGGATACATTTCGTTTCAAGAAATATAGGCAAATACTGGTTTGGTAAGAGTTGTATATACCTGTGGAATAGGCTACCTAGCGCCATAGTGCGATCAAGAACGATAGAGAGCTTCAAAATACAATAAGATAGACACACACACACACACACACACACACACACTGAAGAATCTCAATTTCCCAAGCTTGGAGGAGAAGACGTGTGAGGGGTATAACAACGATTTACAAACACTTTTTTGTGCGGTAACCTGGTAGGATCAAAGGGCACGTGCTTAAACTAAGAAAAAGGTAGGTGGAAATATGATATGAACAAATTTAGCTATAAAATCAAGCTTTGTATACGTGGAACACTTGTGGTGGTGTCCCGTAGCCTACCCAGTGTGGCTGGGCTGCGAGACACCACTGGTAGTGTCATGCAGCCCAGCCAGTGAGGCTGGGCTACGGGACACCACCAGTGGTGTCCCGTAACCCAGCCTCACTGGCTGGGCTGCGTGACACCCCTGGTGGTGTCCCGTAGCCACTTCGTAGAACTATTGCGACTTGGCCAAAACCTAAGAGGATTTTATATACTGTGTGTATATATATATATATATATATATATACTGTATATATATATATATATATATATATATATATATATATATATATATATATATATATTTTGTTTTTATTGTATTTTATTTTGTATATATATATATTTTTTTTTTTGGGGGGGACGATTTGCTTTGGTTATTTCTTTCACATACATTTTTGTTGACAGGAGCTGACCTGCTGTGTGTGGGAAAACTTAAGCCTGCTTAAGAGTGATGCATTGTGGAGATGTGATTGGTAAGTCATTGATGGTCAGTGATATCACAGTACTGCGTGCAAAACATATATTATAATATAAACAATAAAATACATAAATGAAGTAACAGGGTTGAGTAAGACTTGCAAGATTGCCAGCCTGCAGGAGAGCAGAAAGGACAGGAGGAGACGCCAACAGGAGCAATGGTAATATTAACAAGCTTCCCATGCTTTAAAAGAAAACGGAGCAGAAGAGTTCCCCATTCCCTCAGGTCATTCCCGTTCTTTAATGACCAGGAAGCTAGGCCAATATCCCATAAAAAAAGAGTGGTAAGCAGGACCAATCACCGACGAGCTTTCAAACCATCTCGACCTATCACCAGCCTCCCTTTTCAAATCTAGCATTTACCTAGGACCTGTGCCCAATTTCCTAATTAATTACTATTCCAATTCTACTTCAAGAGAAGAAATATTATTGTTTGCTATTCTAATTACAATCTAATCTCCTCGAAAACCCAACTGACGCTCTGCGATCATTTTAATTAATTTGTTCCGTTGTGAATAAAGTATTTACTTCTGATATGAAATAGATAATTTCGATTCATCTCGTCTAGGAATTCTAGTTCTATATATATCTATTTTCTAAACCTTTCATTATCTCGATTACAATGCTAATTCGTTCTGTATTCCTTATAGGAATCAGTTAACCAGTTCAGAACTCCTTCATACCTTACCAGGTATTTATATAAGTGCAACTTCGTCGTGTACGTCATTTTATGCTATTAGTATATATATCGGGTGGATGGGACTCGTTAGCCTTGGTCGGCAACCCATCTAGGGAAGATAACCTTATAAAAATCCGGGTGGATGGGACTCGTCAGCCTTGGTCGGCAACCTGTCGAGGGGAGTAAACCTTATACAAATCAATACTGCTATCTTAGGGTGAAACAGGTTAGTGGATGGATTAGCCGCACACCACTGCAGAAAAATAGTGCTAAAAAATACATAAAAGGCCTCGAGTCAGACGGACCCTAAAGTGAGAGGTCAATCCTGTAAGTCCTTCAGTAAACTGGCATGGGTTGTCCCTCTTACAGGGGATGGGATTTTGCTTGGGAGCATTTTGTGTATGGCCACCCCCATTAAGGGGAGTAATGCGTCTGGAAATAGAGATATAGATAGATTGTATATATATGTATATATAACTATTAGTACACTCTATTTTATCAATGCGTTTCTTAACCTATTGAATCAAAGGTATTATATGATTCATGTAGGTTGTATTCAATATCAAATCTTTATTCAGTATATCTAAATAATTAAATCTGAATTCCTCGACCCGTGAGACTATTAATTTCATATGCAAATTAAGTAATTGTATATTTATAATATAATTTCCTCACAATAAACTAACTACATAATTAATTGTCAAAATAATTCATCTCCCTACTCCGTTATAAATTAAAGTATTCTTACCGCATTCAAGATAAATATCGCATTAACCGCAAAAGTTATTTTCTGGACCGCAGTCTAACAGATGACCTGCTGACCTACCTTGCCCTGTATATTTACACGCGGCATCCTTTGTACTCCCTTGGCGCATCTCGCTCCGTGCTCCTGAGTGATCACTATAGAAATCTTCGTGCGTTACACCATATTGTTTAGTAAGCAATTCTAGATTTCAACTTAACTTTTCTTGAGATTATCAGAATACCTCACGATAGACACTCAACTCACATAGATATTTTTATCAAGGAGTTATCCTATGTACAGTCTACGACAGAACTGCTGTCATGGCCTGAGGCAATGTATTAGTTCACTTATCATTTAATAGATGGCCCTTTAATCGCTTCTAATAAAAGGGGGCGGGGTTAATATACAGGTTGGAAGGAGGAAGAGTCAAACGTGTGTGTGTGTATGTGTTCTAGAACAGCACGCAGAATAAGTTTATTTTAACATAACACACAGGCTATATTATTAGATTAGCCCATGCCGGATCACAAATAAATAGCACACATCAGGTGTTGCGTTATTTATGGAATTTAATAGACAGACAATCAAGTTTATATCCTTCCCATTCCCCCTCCTCCCCCTCTCCCTTTCACCCCAACTCTCCTTCTTCATCCGCTTTTTCTCCCCTCCCTCCCACCTCTCTCTCTCTCTCTCTCTCTCTCTCTCTCTCTCTCTCTCTCTCTCTCTCTCTCTCAAGGACGTAAATGATACCCTCTAAAATATGCAGATTAATACTATGCGATTGTTTTGAATTTACATAATTATACATAATAAATGTTAGGGATGACTAAAATAACAAACATATATTGATTAGGAATAGGATAACTAGCGAGGCTGCGAACAACACCTATTGCTCGCTGCCTCGCTAGTTATCCTATTCCTACTTAAGCTACGATTCCCGAAGAACACGTCTATATGTTTGTATATATATTAAGTGTAACAATAACACTTAGAATTCAAGTTATCTGTGTTGGCTTAAGGAATAAGTTGAATAATACATATACTTATGACCTCCACAATTTGTAATGTTTGGAGAGACGGCGCTTCAACCTTTCTCCTCTGTCCATCACATGCAAACACCCACACCAACACTAACACAGGATACAAAACACACACACACTCACACCCGATAACATAAAACGCACATCACACACATGATCACATACAACGTAATGGGCACAAAACACTCACACATGATAACATAAAACACACACACACACACACACTGGTCCAGGCAAACTAGAAAAGGTATTAGCATTATTGAGGAAATGCTGCTGTCTTCAGTGCGTGCCATGGCCATCCTGAGCCTTACAACGTATACAAACTAATAACACACATAACAAAGCCACTACAACAACTTCGTCTCTTCTCCCCTCTCTACACTCTTCAGAAAATAGGAAGTAGCTACAAGGTGCCGTTGTAAAGGCTTATCCTTCAATACCTTCACCTGACCTGACCCTATCCGGGGTTTAGCTGGTCCACAAGGGTGTGTGACATGAACCCAATAGAGAATTTGTGGGCCATCATGTCATGGAGTGGAATGTGGTCCAGGTTAGGAGAGGAAAGAGCGGGAGGAGTGGGATCGGGGGGCAGTGAGGGGGGGGGGGGGGGAATCCGTCGCCGCCCTTATGTAAGTTGGATTTTTTTTATAACAGCTCCAACAAGAATACAGGAGGTAGTTGATGCAGCTTGTGGGTGGAGATCATATTGATTGAATAAATATAAATTGTAAATGTTTACATTTAAGAACCCTTTATATATATTATATAATGTGTATGTGTTTCCAATGTTCACCGTAACATAATGGTGGTGAAATAATACATATTAAATTAAATTCAAGGTAACATACACAGAGCTATAGTATACTTTTAATTATGTTTGGAGGATAATTTAAACAATTCGAAATAAAAACATAAAAGCCTAAACAATTTATATCAACTTTAAAACAACATAACCAGATTGCTTGGATTATCGTTAATTGTTCAATTCGATGACTTACTTTATAGTAAATCATTACAATGGGTAGCGCCGAACTGTTTACTGATAATGGGAAGCCACAGTAATTAAGCTAGTAATTAAGAATCCACTGAGAAAAGTATAATGCAATAATCATAGCGTGTCATATTACATGTTAGGGTAGATTATGAATTGGTCAACCACAGTGCTGTGAATAGTGGTATGGAAGAAAAACAGATTTACTCTAATATTAAAAAAACAAAAACAATTATTACAAAGAAACACGTTTCGGCTCATCTAAAGTGTCTTCTCTAACTGAGCCGATATTATCTTGTCTTTATGATATATATATTTGGTTATAACTTGGTCCAAGCTAGATTACAATGTGATCCAACTTGTCTTGATGCGTGGATTGTAACATCCTGTTTCAATTACCGGTACTTATATATTTATACGATTGTTCACACTAACCAGGACGCCAAGGTTAGCAACTTTGAGTGTTTTGCAACGGATGATATCTATTTATTTTCTATAACACATTGTATTAGGTAAAAAATAGAATACGAGTTAATAATTGAGAATCAGTAAAGGTAAAAAGAACCGTATTATTAAAACACCAAAGTCATTTTTATGGACAGCTTTGAACACGATGATGAGGAAAATTATATATTCGGTTAGGAGAGAGAAGGGGGAGAGAAAAAGAGAGAAGGGGGGAGATAGGGGAAGGTACCAGAGAGAAGGGGAGGGGGGAATGGGAAGTTCGAAGGATAGAAACTTGATTGTCTGTATATTAAATTCCATAAATAACGCATCACCTGATGTGTGCTATTTATTTGTTATCCGGCATGGGCTAATCTAATAATATAGCCTGTGTGTTATGTTAAAATAAACTTATTCTGCGTGCTGTTCTAGAACACACACACACGTTTGACTCCTCCTCCTTCCAACCTCTATATTAACCCCGCCCCCTTTTATTAGAAGCTTATTAGAAGCGATTAAAGGGCCATCTATTAAGAAATAAGTGAACTAACACATTGCCTCAGGCTATGACAACAAGTTCTGTCGTAGACTGTACAGTATATGTATGTCTATATATAATTGCATATTTCCCCAATAATACTATCCAATATTCCATGTTCATTTGTGTGTTAATAAGAGACATCTTGTACTCTTAATATATTCAGTGAGTCACGTACTATTATTGATAGTAGCTAAGTGAAACTTACACTCACATTGTATGTCCATATATAAGTTAATAAGAGACATCTTGTACTCTTAATATATTTAGTGAGTCACGTACTATTATTGATAGTAGCTAAGTGAAACTTACACTCACATTGTATGTCCATATATAAGTTAATAAGAGACATCTTGTACTCTAACTATATCCAGTGTTTCACTTGCTATTACTGATTAGTAGCGAAGCGAACCTTAACATCACCTTTTATGCTATTGAATAAATAAGAGTATATAACTACCTATGTGTGTTTATTGTGTTTATTACAACCTGATTGAGGACATAATTGTGAATAAGAACGTGTTATAGATGTGTTCCTGTTGAGCGTATATTGAGTCTAAAAGTCCACAGATGGATTTGAGTAAAGACAATAACGAAGCTAAGTTGTATTACAACCCGGCCTAACAATAAATATATAAAATACATATATATATATATATATATATATAATACAAAATGGATAAATGTATAATTATATAAAAAATCATATATAAGATTGGAAGGATATAGGAGATAAAGAATGCATGCCATGCATAAGGAATGCAAGACACCCCTGCGAGTTATATGTGTGCACTTTTCGGTGGAAAAATGCCCTGTTCCTCCTATATTCGGTTTACCTCCTCACATGGGACGAAGCAAATAGCAGCTTAATCAGTTTCCTATTTACTGCTAGGTGAACAAAATAATTGGGTGTGTCGAGACCGTCTACACCTCTCTATCCTGCCCGGGATCCATCACTGGTCCTTTCGGTTGTGAGCTAAGCGTGCTACCAGCTATATCAAAGGCAAATTTATGCCAGTAAATATAGTTCGTATTATTACTTAATTATGTGTTTCATTATAATTCCGTCAACTTGTGTATGAATATCACAGACAATGTTTTGCTTATGTATATTTCTATACTGCTTCGTTATTTATTTAACTTATTATATATAGTTCACTCTTTCACATACGGTACATATTTGTTTATAATAGCTTCGACTTTATATTCCTATGCTGTTTATTTCTTCACATGTATATTTGTATATTTATAATAGCTTCGAATATTTATTTCTATGCTGCTACTTACTTCACATGTATACAGTCAGAAACCGCAATTTCTGAGACACTTTGATAGGGCCCGGACATGTGGAGCGCATCGTTTCTGGACGACAGCCCACTTTAACTATCATGACCAAACGTGTCGAACCAATAGATGCTTCACTCAGTCTCCCATGTAAAATTATAATGCTGCTGCTATGCTATGATCCGCATTCATATATTTTTGGATATATAAATTACAAAAATACCTTTATTACATTCCCTTACGTATCTACTGTAAATACGGACACGAATGTTACCATAGGTTTAAAAAATATATATATAATAAAAAGAAATACTTCCACATTGCACAGCGAATGAACAGGATTTAGGTGTGTGTGTGTGTGTGAACCGATGTGTGTTGGGTTGTAATAGACGTAATGCTCTACAGTAGGTGACAAACACTGAACACAGAAGTGTCTGCTTCATGACATACAACACAACGAACTATGCAATGTAATATTACATGTTATCATCTGGTTATGAAATTCAGGTGTGAAACGGCAATGAGTTAGTGATATATGAGGGATATTATGTAATGCCACAATAAGTTAAGCTTCGGACGCTGATAGGCTTATATATTCGGTATTAATTTAGTAAAATGCTTATATAACATTAAAGGGTAAAGACTATACAAGCATCGTATTGTGATATTACGTTTAACAATGGCTATAGATACCTTTTCGATGTTAGTATTATAGTATCTGATTTGTTGCAATGTTTACACAATGCAACAAGGTTAATAGTATGATAAATAATGGATGAATTATATGTGTGTACCGGTATGTGTTTAATAGTAACTACTATGGATGACGTCTGATGAATCACACACACACACACACACACACACACAGAACGAAAGCCTGTTCATTCACTGCGGTTTAGTAGTGTTTCTTTACATTCTTAGTTCTTTAATAACTATCCGTGTTTAATGCAGATACAGGAGGGAGTAACAAACAATGGTATTTTTGTAATTTATATATCAGATTCTGTAGTATGAATCGTATCGTAGCATAACAACAGTACCATAATTTTACATGGCAGACTGAGTGAAACATCTATTGGTTCGCAACGTGTGTTCGTATGTGTGCGGCCTTGTGATAATTAAAGTGGGCTGTCGTCCAGAAACAGTACGCTCCCAATGCCCGAGCCCTATCCAGGGGCGCTATTTATAAAGCACTTTTAGGCTTAAAAGTAGCTTTTAAAGATGGCGGCCACTTTTAACCCGTACAGCCCCAGCGACGCGCCTGACGCGTCGGCGATGTATGTAACGCACAGCCCCAGAGACGCGCCTAGCGCGTCACCCTAATTGCACCGACCGTAACCTCAGGTGTAGCCACTCAAGAGGGCTCAGATTTGTATGGGAACTGTGTACGTATCCAACGCAACCGTGCCAATGGTTGAAAACTCTCAAAGTCCACGTGCGTGCGCGTGAGCGCGCAATAACCTGATTTTTTGGGGTAATTGCCTTAAATTTTTTACTCTTGTAAAATACGTTTTCGGGGGCTCTGTAGGACCATTCTTTAAGCTTTTTGAGCGGTTTTTCGTGGTTTTTCCTTCATTCCTAACCCATTCGCTATTGTTTCTGGAATAAAACCATTTTTTTAAAACCGGCCGGGTTCTGGTGAACAAACATTACAAAACTAGCCGGGGCTGGACGGGTTAAAAGATAAAAGTTGGGTAAAAAAAACTTTTAGCGGCTAAAAGTAGCTTTTAAACCCGGCGAAAACTAAAAGCCCTCCTGGGGACTTTTAGCGCTTAAAAGTTACTTTTAGAGGACGATGAAGATGGTTGAATAACAAATCCGCCACCCCCTGCCAAGGAATGTTCATGTTAAAAAGACTAATTGGATTAATAGGCCTATAGCGACTCTGAGTTAATCAAAAGATACCATATAAACAATGAATGAAAGTTAGAGGAACAAAGCTCCTAACCCCGAGATGAAAGTGTGTATTACCCTACATTATTTGGCAACGGTCAAAATGTAAGTGTATGAGTAACTCATGATTGTAGGTTAACTATATTATCAAATGCAGTATTGTAGGTAACTCTTGATTCTATCCATATACCACCCCGCACAGCATACTACTCAAAGGTGATCCACTGTGTGTTCTCCAACGAATAAGCTATATTAGAAAGTAACCTACCACCATATATATCAACCTACTTTAAACATTTCGATTCATACTGTAGCCTATATATATCCGACTAAATTTTTTGCCGCGGTCGGTCTCTCTATTTTTAGATGGGTAAATCCTCCTCCTCCGCCCACAACCTCGACAGTTCCAGCGTCCTCGTTGACAAACGCCTATACTGTACTTGTTGGAAGAACACTAACAAATAGATTAAAGGACTGTAGAAGGACTAAGATATAATATTCGATTGTCACAAGACAGGCCTATTTCATAACATCCGAGAACAAGTCGCCTATTTGCACCCTATTTTTTCGCAAATTACCGTAAACTGGGGTGATTTCGGACTGCGGTCATAACTTCGGACTTTGGCGATAATAAGTAATTAGCCATTGTCATTATATAATGGAAACGCTTTTACCATACAAGTCCGAAGTTTTCCACTTGTCAAGAATACTTCGGACATTATTTAGGATAAGGATAAGGATATTATGGGGGATAATTTTAGGAGGCTTCCTGGATTACGGCGCGCGACGCATTATCACTACACATCACTTGACCTAGTTAAATCTCTACAATGTGTTTACAGTCAGGAGAAATTGTAAAAAACAAACTCGAAAAATGTCCGCAATTACCCCACTTTACGAATTGTGAAAACTCGCGAATTTGGCAACTATCTCAGATGCTGCCACACCGGAGTATGCAATTGTTTTGGTATGGTAAATATATATATTACCCTTTCAATTTAGCAATATATAATAGATTTCACAATAGCAAAATATTGCATAATTACCCTAATGTTTTATAGTAATTAGTATATGCAATTAGAAGCCTATACTTACCTATTAAACGTTATTCATCAATTGTAATTTTGCTAGATGTAGCGAAATAGCGATTGTGGCAGCTTTCTTAACGCTTCCACTAAAAGCTGCTTTTAAATGTGTTATGAATAACTTTTAAGGATTTTCTTTTAGTTAAAATTACTTTTAGGGACATTTTTAAATTCTTTTATAAATACCGGCCCAGGTGTCTCAGAAACTGCGGTTTCTGACTGTACAGTATATTGGTATATTTATTTGTTCTAAGCGTTGTTATTTTATACTGTTTATTATTTCACATTTATTGTTGTATATTTATTATGGCTTCGATACTTTACTTATATACCGTCCATCTTATCACAGTTTTAAATTGGCTTTTTCTTTCGCTTCGTCTTTTAAATCCCGCACCGTTTCGGGCTAATTTGGAGTCGGGAATTGTATAACTCTTTGCTACCGATCCCGCTAGCCTATCAAGCTGTTATATCTAATTGACCAAGAGCCTTTAACACCTTACGGGCGGCCTATGCGGTTTATTTTTATGTACCGCCCAGCGGGGTGTTTTTAGCCAAAATAGGGCTGTTTACGTGATCATTTTCATGCCTAAATAAGACCCAGAACGTAAAACAAGTACCTATCCCTGAAAGGGCATAAACAGAGCTTTCGAATGACACCATAACGATCCTTTTATGATGGCTAGTTTTCTTGCAATAACCGTGCAACGCGAGTGCAAAAAGCATGTAATTCGGTACTTTCCCCATATAATTCAGTATGTAGCGAGTGAGAGAGGGAGGAGGGAGCTGAGATTCGTGTCAGTAGGTTCGCCGCGGTGGTCTGGAGCAGTCATACGCTCGCTAGTCTCCTGCCACCACTTGTCTCTCTCTCTCAGCAACATTACGTGCTGAAATTGCCACTCGACCTATGTCGAGCGCCGCCACATAGTCCAGCTTTATTTAACTCGACTTATGTGGTGAGCCGCTAATTAAGGGTTAAGGGGGACCACCTCGTTTTTCTCTCTCTCTCTCTCTCTCTCTCTCTGGGTTTTATCCATTCGGCCCCATTGAGCCTACTGTTTTAAGACGTTTATTCCTATCCAGGTGTCGATTTTTTCCTGGCGAGCGGTGCTTTTGACAGCAGGCTAAATTTGTAAATTTTTCGATAGTCTCCGGCAAAGACGGATTTCTCCATAAAACGTTGGCTCGCTATAGCTCGCCAGGAAATAATCGACACCTGGATGAGGATAAACGTCTTAAAACAGTAGGCTGAATGGGGCCGAATGGATACAACCCAGAGAGAGAGAGAGAACACAAAAACGAGGTGGTCCCCCTTAAATTCTGCACCGTTTCAGACCAATTTGGAGTTGGAAATTGTATCAGTCTTTGCTACCGATCCCACTAGTCTATCAAGCAGTTACCTCTAATTGCGCCAGAGCCTTTAACCCTTAATTAGCGGCGAGCAACATAAGTCGAGTTAAATAAAGCTGGACTATGTGGCGGCGCTCGACATAACTCGAGTGGCAATTTCAGCACGTAATGTGGCTGAGAGAGAGAGACAAGTGGTGGCAGGAGACTAGCGAGCGTATGACTGCTCCAGACCACCGCGGCGAACCTACTGACACAAATCTCAGCTCCCTCCTCCCTCTCTCACTCGCTACATACTCAATTATGTACTGAAAGTACCGAATTACCTGCTTTTTGCACTCGCGTTGCACGGTTATTGCAAGAAAACTATCCATCATACAAGGATCGTTATGGTGTCATTCGAAAGCTCTGTTTATGCCCTTTCAGGGATAGGTACTTGTTTTACGTTCTGGGTCTTATTTAGGCATGAAAATGATCACGTAAACAGCCCTATTTTGGCTAAAAACACCCCGCTGAGCGGTACACATAAATAAACCGCATAGGCCGCTCGTAAGGTGTTAAAGTTCTACCACAGGATATTTATTGCAATTTACTGTTATTTATTTAGCTATCTATTAATTTGTTATTTGGGCTTTACTTTTATTAATTTATTATATATATTGTAATTCATTATACTAAAAAATCAAGCTGTTATCTGTAATTGCCTGCGATCTTTTAAAGCTCTATTTATTTATTTCCATTTACTCTTTATTCATGTATTTAACACGTTTCTTTATGTACGTAGTTATATTAGTATATGGATTTGCTATAATATATGTAATTGCCCTAAATTCCTGAAATCTCACTGCATGTATCTTATTGTGTTCTACTTAGATAATTGTGTCTATCTATCTATCTATCTATCTATCTATTTGAGTCTAGTCTATCAAGCTGTTATCTGTAATTGTCTGCGATCGTTTAAAGCTCTACCCGAGGGTGTCTAAGGTGCTTTACTCTTATTTATTTATTTATTTATTTATATTTATATATATATATATATATATATATATATTCTAATCTATCACGCTGTTATCTGTCAGACCAGAGCAGAACAGAACATAACACACCAGATCGGAACATAAAATAACAGACCATAACAGAAACTAAGACACAATCAGATCATACCAAAAACAAATATCCGATCAAAATAAGATCGGACAAGCCAGGGTACAATTTATGCAAGGGGGGGGGGGGGTCTTGAGAATAAGAGAGGCCTTAACACATAATGAACCCCGCTAAGAGAATAATTTGGCTTGACATATGACAACGGGAACACTAACACCTTTTCTGGGCTGCGGGGTCTTTCCATTTTTTCTACCTTTTATTCCGGTCTTTGTACATTTGTACAGACATGAAACAATCACATAATCGTATTTGTAAATTACGATATTGTAATCACGCTAATCCTATCTTTGACAAACCCCATTTGTGTATATACAGTATATATATATATATATATATATATATATATGAAGTGACGGGGTTGGATAGAACGAGGTTGGGAAACACCTGTAGGATTGCCAGCCTACAGGTGAGTAGGAAGGACAAACGAAGACATAAACAACCAAGACACCATTCCATACCAGTCCCCCATGATGAGAAAAAACGAGAAACAGAGGAGTACCCCATTTTACCTGGTCATTCCCGTTTTCTGTCTACCAAGGATGGTCACCTAGGTCAGTCACCCCTATTAAAAATTGAAAAGGTCAGCCAATCACCATCCAGGTTTCAAACCCTCCCCACCAATCACCAACCTTCATTGCACCAGCAGCCAGATTTGAAGTACACAGAACAAATGTTTATGCAAATTCCACTTCAAAGACCTGTGTGTTACCGCCATAAGTGGGGATATTAGAATCTACAATACAAGACTGTTATGAAGAACTCTGGACCAACCCAGAAACATAGAGAAGACCAGAGTAGTTCCCGGACTCACAAATAAACCCCAATTATAAAAAAATCACCAGAACTGCTATTATATCCTTCCTAGACTTAGTAACTCCCCCCGAAGTATTAAATAAAATATTTTAGATGATTAGGTACCTTATGATAACCACCATGTATTTTTAAGTTAAGTATTTACTTCACTATTGATGTCACAATGATTCACTATATCCCTTTAACATTGAATTACTATAAGTTGAAGCTCAGAAATTATTTGAACATGTACTCAACGAAGTTGCTGAGAAAGCAAGCACTTCCACCTCGGTAATGTTCTTAAGTCTGAAAAGTCCGGAGCATCTAACTAAAAGTGGCAACTGCATTCCCCTCCCCCCCGAGCCTACAACGAGCCAGTTGTGTGCCTCTGACGTCTGGACGTCGGATTCCTGACGTTGCAAAGCAGCCTTGAAGTCTGGCCAGGCGAACCTACGCTCTACGTCGACCAGAACTTGTTTTCGAACCTCAACCCCCCAGCTCCCCCTAAGTGTCTCTGAGTATCTTACGTTGTGATTATTGATGTGAAGATAAGGTAAAATATCTGAATATTCATTGTTAATCTCTGTGCTTGATCTGTGCCTAATATCCTTCCTTTATTGCGTATACATTAATCTTGTAGTAACCAGATTAAACCTTGTGAAGATCTGTGCCCAAGATCTAGTGTTAATTTCTCTGCTAAATTCATAATCCACATTCATTCTATGCATACGTTACATAATAGTGTAATTCATAATCAAGCCGAATACTCACAGATTTTCCTTGTGTATGTCCATTCTATTTTATGTGTGTACCAAGTTGAAGCTGAAGTGTATACTGTGAATTGATTCCCTTCTAACACCCTCACTTTTACCTAGAACCTACGCTCAATTTCATACCTATTTTTGAACTCAGTCTCCCCGCCCCCCTATTACGCCTTAATTTGATGTGCGTTAATAGTGTAATTTGTGAATAACGTATTAGTTTATTCTCTTATGAAATAGATCATTTCGATCCTACTCGTCTAGGAATTTTAGTTTTTGTGTAGATCTACTGTCTAATTTTCACCAACTCGAATACAGCACCAATTGTTCTGTTTTCCATATAGGAATCTGCTAACCAGTTCAGACCTCCTTCATACCTTATCAGGTATTTCCATCTCAGTACAACTTCGTCGTGTACGCCATATTTACCTTATAGTCTTATTCTCACTACTCGTGTACGCTGATTTATTGACGCGTTCTCTAATCTACTGCAATCAAACTATTGCCTGATTCAGTTAGTTTAATTCCAACCTTCGAGCATACTTCAGTAGATGTAAATCATTAAATCTGAATTCCTCGACCCTGGAGATTATCTTTGCATATAAGAAGTAATTAATCGTGTGCTCATGATATAAAGTCGTGCCCGCTAATTTAAGTAGATCATTAATAGTTAAATAATTAACTTCCCCTCCCCTTTGAAGTTCAATACATTTCCCCCCTTCATATAATATCGCACTAACTATATTTACTATTTTGATCATCGCAGTCAAACATATGACCTAAGCGACCTACCTAGCCAAAAATAATCCGTGTGCGTGAGCCCTTTAAATCTCCCCCCTTCGCTCCCCACCAACTGCGAGTGAGCGTCTTCCCAGCACCCCCCCCCCCCTCTCATTCACTTTCCCTTTTGCTCTGCCCTATCTTATTGACGCGCAGTCGTAGATTTCGTTCAATCTGCCCGAAACTTACTCAGAATAATTCACAGTAGATACTCGACTCTCATTATATATTATTATCAAGGGTTTTATCGATGTGTATGTTTGTCTGATTATTATTGCATACTTCCATCATAATATTATCCCTTGATTTATGTTCATTGTATGTTCTTGCCCGACCTTATTGTGTGATACCCATTAGTACTTAATCACTGACTATTCTATATAGTAGTACGGTAATCATCTCTCCACACTGTCGGCCTATTTATATGTGCAAAGTACCTGTCATATTGTGTATATCTATGCCTCTACATTCCTTGCTGTTCCCTCATAATAGTCAAGGAGTATTCAACCATACCTATATGCCCATTGAATAAATAAGAGTGTATAAGTGTGTATTTCTTGTGTCATCTTAACCTGATTGCGTACCTAATTTGTGAATAAGAACGTGTTCGACGTGACCCTGTTGAGAGAATATCGAGTCTAAAAGTCCATAGTTGGATTTGAGTAAAGACCCAGAACTAAGCTAGGTTGTATTATAACCCAGCGTAACACTGGCGGCAACGGTGTCTCAATACAGCATATCAACACAAGAGTTCTTTTATAATTTTTTTTTTCCTGGTACTCAATTAACGTTTTGACACAAAACTCACCATGGCAGCCATTAGACCACTTGATATTCCGGGGTTAAAGCCAGAAGATTATGACATACATACATATATGGAAATAGTCAAACCGGTCCTGGACATTATGTTTGGGAACGATGACGCTTCCAAGATCCACACGATAGTAGTAAAGCTAGGGAAGTACGCAACCAAAGTATCAGGGTATGTGCACGACAATATGCCCTGGTTTAACCTGGGCACAATTTGAAAATCACGTGAAAACTGCTATTAATCCAGTGCTCGGTCAGACCATTGCCGACAAGAAATTTCACGAGATAAAGTACTCAGGGGATTTAGATGGCACAATCGAGCAACTCCATCAGTTAGAGATCAATGCTTTCCCGGAAGAAACTACAGCACAACGGAAGAAAATCATCTTCAAGGCACTTGTGAGAATTTTGCCGGATCATTACTCAATCCTAGAACCTACCAACTACGACACAGATCTACCAGTGATAAGGCGGATCATGGCACTCAGAAAATCCAGGGAACAGGACAAAATTGCCATAATTAACTAGGTAACCACCCACCCAGCAGCAGCAACAGCCCCCATCAGTAGTCCCGTGGCTCCTCGTGCTACTGATAAATCCGAGGAATGGGCCAGAATTCGACCAGCTGATTGGAAGCCATGTCGGGACCGTGCATGTTATGGTCGCTCAAAAGGTCTTTCACGGAACTCACAAGAAGACGTAGCAAGACCCCCAGCTGGTGGTCCCAAATTCCCTGGATCAAGCCACGTAAGGTAGCCACCATCATTGAAGCTGGAACAGCCGGAATTAAAGACGGACCTAGTGAAGAAGAAGCGAAGCAGTACCTACCTGAGGCCCTGCAGCCGGATCCTCAGGATTTTTAAACTGCCCCCCCCCCCCCCCCCCCCCAAGAAAATAGTCGTCAACCTGGCGGGGGCTCATGATGGGACATCTACAGATGGTCTCCCACTTTACCAAAAAATCACACTTAACGGGGTGAAAGTCCGACTTCTCATCGACACGGGAGCTTCCCGTTCTTGCCTGTTCTTTCCGTTTTTCCGGAAACATCATCACAAAGTTTTCGGGAAGATGCAACCTTCCTCTATCATTCTTGTCAGTGCAAATTATCAAGTCATCCCAAATTTAGGACAGACTCTTCCACTATATGTTAACACCCCTATTCCCAATCACAGAGTAAATCATTCTTTCGTGATCTACAATCCTAACGAGACTAAGTACGATGGTTATTGGGACTCGACCTCCTGATTTCTTTGAGTGCCTCCGTAAATTGCAGGCACAGTACCTTAACTTTTGATCCATCTTCAAAACCCAAGCAAAACAACAAAACCCCCTTTGAACCCATTCAGCAGTTAAAATCCAACTCCCTAACTGCCCCCCTTAATACCACTGCTGAACTTCAGAATAGTGAACCATCCCTCCCCATAACAAATTCCGAGAAAGAGAAGGGCCACACCCACCTCATATCTCAAGCTATCACTTCCAATACTGTAACAGTTCCTCCTCATCATGAGAAATGGATACCCTTGGTACCCACCCTCATGGGAGATGTCATCTTGACCCCCCACCTCCAAAGCCCTTTCAACGGAGCCTGCCTAACCGCTCCTAGCCTGCTACCAAATCAATTAAACTGTATCATGATAGCAAATATATCAGATAAGCCAATCACATTACCAAAAGGATTAGCCATTGGTGAGCTTGAAATGTATTCAGAAGAATTAGCTGATCATCCAGATACCTCCCCTCCCACTAATCACCCCCTCCCTGATATTCCTTCTAACCTTACTCTCTGTCAACAAACCGACCTGAGAAATTTACTGATGTCCTATCAAGATATCTTCGCTACCTCTAGTCGGGACATGGGAAAAACTGACGTGCTTCATCATCCTATACATACCGTAGGACGCCCCATAAAGCAACCCATCCGTTGTAAAAACCCCATCCAGAGACAAGAGGAGGAAAAACAAGTGCAAGATAGGCTCGCCACAGGAGTAGTCAAAACCTCTGCCAGCCCTTGGTCGTCTCCGGTAGTACTGGTCCAGAAAATGGACGGATCAACCCGCTTCTGCATTGACTACCGGCAGCTGAATGGCGTCACCATCAAAGACGCTACTCCACTCCCCAGAATTGATGATTCCTTGGATTCCCTGCTTGGTTGCAAAATGGTTCACCACCTTAGATCTTCAAGCAGGATATTGGCAAGTTCCAGTTGTCCCAGAACATCAACCAAAGACAGCTTTCTCCACCAGCCAAGACAAACTATACAAATTTACTGTTTTGCCTTTCGGTCTGTGCAATGGCCCAGCCACCTTCTCCAGGTTAATGGAATCTGTTCTACAAGGATTAACCTGGGAAACATGTCTGGCCTATTTAGATTACATCATAGTGTTCGGGAAGAATTGGGCCGAACACTTATAAAGGCTAAAACAAGTATTTCAGAGAATAAGAGATGCCAACCTAAAACTCAAACCATAAAAGTGCACCCTTGCCAAAACTAAAGTAAATTTTCTGGGACATATCATCTCAGAACAAGGTATTTCCCCAGATCCCAGTAAATTAGAAGCAATCAGTAAAATTTCACCTCCCACAAATGTCAAAGGAGTACGTGCTTTCCTAGGGCTGGCCTCTTACTATTGAAGATTTATAAAGAACTTCGCGACGATTGCCAAGCCATTATATGATCTAACAAGAAAAGAAGAACCATTCAAATGGACAGAACAGCGCCTACAAGCATTCAATAATCTGCAAGAGAAGTTAGTGGCCTCTCCAGTTGTATCCTTCCCGGATTATACATGCGCATTACATGTGCATGTGAGGGGAGGTGTGGTGGAGTGGTCTTGCCACTGGCCTGGTAATCCAAAGGTCCCGGGTTCAAATCCCGATGTATCAATGGGAAGATATTATTGGGATGGAATTTGTGCTGTACCTAGTATTAGTGCATTACCACAAAGCCCACCGAAACGTCAATAAAATACCCTCATTGTTCCCTGATTAAATAGCACTGTATGAATATTCCCATATTCAAAATATGCTATAGGGGTGCAATGCCTGGTGAGTTATCTGCTCAACAGGTGGCGTTGTGTGTGTGTAAGTGTGAGAGTCCGAGTGTAGTGGGTGAGACAGTGAAGCACGGGAACGAGATGGCTTCAGGGATGGGGTCGTTTCGGGCCATGAGTGAGCACCGTGCCTCATGTGAAGGCAAGATGGCAGGTGCTCGTTGTGCTCTACGTGCTTCACATGTCTCACTCCCTAGACTGGAACAAGACCTCACGGGCTTCACTGTTCATTGTAAAGCGGTGAATGTTAAGGCTCTCAGCCTATGCCCGAGAGGAAGTAAGTTGGAATATAGAAAAAAAAAAAAAAAAAAAAATTTTTTTTTTTAGATTATACACCGACGTGTCTCAGTTTGGAATAGGTGCCATTCTTGGACAAACTAGAGAAGGCAAGGAACATATCATTGCTTGTGCCAGCCATACCCTCAATCCAGCAGAAATAAACTACCCAGTAACAAAAAGAGAATGCCTAGGGATGATATGGGCCTTCCAACACTTCAAGGCATACCTGGCCGGTGTCAATGTCACCGTCATCACTGATCACCACGCCCTTAAATGGCTCCGAACATCCGACACCAAAAACGCATTGACGGTCAGATGGCGATAGTCATTAGAGGAATTTGATGTTGAGATTGTGTACGGACCAGGTAAACTCCATACTAATGTGGACGCCCTATCTAGACTTCTCTTTGACTCCTCCACCAAGACTGCAACATCAAGAGACGACCCAGACCATACTAGCCATACATCACCACAACTCGTTGCATAACAGTCAGCAAAAGTTACTCAACTCTTTCCAACAAAAGGAGAAACCCGATTGGATGCCCCGCAATTTTTTTAATCAATTAACTAGACAAGTCGACAATCTATTCACCATAGAAGGAAAAATTGTAATAACACCACAAGCCACACTATCCACCATGCAATCCATACATATGCACAACAGCATTCACCTAGCCCAAAGAAAATTACCTTTCAGCAAGTCTATTGGACCCCTTCCCCCTATATAACAGCTAAACGAATCACAGAAGCTTGCCGATCTTGTGCGTTGGGTAAAGACAGAACCCGCGCAGCCGGACCAGCTGGCAAGTTAATTGCTTCCAAACCATGGCAATTACTCGCAGTTGACGTGATGGGACCAATGGAAGGAAACCAAGGATTTAAGTACATCATAACCTTTGTTGATACTTATTCCAAATACGTCATTGCTTGTCCTGCCAAAGAGCACTCCGCCATGGCAGTAGCTGTAGCCCTCATTCAACACGTCTTCCCCTATTTCAGATTACCGGAGGCCATCCATTCTGACAACACCCCCAAATTCACCAGTCACATTTGGTCCCAGTTATCTCAAATGTGTGGATTCAAAATCAGTCACTCATCCCCATACTGGCCTCAAGGCAACTCCATTTGTACAAAGTACAAAGGAAGTACAAAGTACAAAGGAAATCAAGCAACAACATATCTAGTGACCCTTCTAGGCTACTTGTCCTCCAAAACACTGAGGATCAAGTGTCCAAACAGTGGTTTAGAGTGGGTAAGGGAACATTGGAAAGGGAACTACTGCCCTGGAACTAATGTCCGTGGCAGGACTAGGAAGTTAGTAGGGGACAAATGGGTTAGTAACTGAGGGGAGGATAAAATAAAGTTATTCATTTACAAACGCAGTCAGTCGCGGGTTTGATGCGAGATATTTGTCTAGACGGAGTTTAAATGAATCAACGGTGCTGCAGTCTATAACGTCTCGGGGAAGCCCATTCCACAAGTTGACAACTCGATTGAAGAAGAAATTCTTAGATTCGTGTGAGTTAAAAGATTTACCAATAATTTTGCAACCGTTTCCCAGCGTGTAATTAGATTGGTCGATAGTGAAGTACTTACTACAGTTCATATTGTCGATGCCTTTGATGATTTTGAACACCTGAATTAAGTCACCTCTTAATCTGCGCTGGGTTAAAGGAAATAGATTAAATTCTCTAAGACGCTCTTCGTATGGTTTGTTCTTTAGGCTAGGTATAATTTTGGTAACTCTACGTTGAACTCGTTCTAGCTTGTTTATGTCTTTTGGGCAATAAGGGCACCAGCATTGAACGCAGTATTCCAGAAGAGGGCGGACTAAGGAATTCTAAAGAGTTAGGATAACGTCTTTGGATTTATGCTCAAATGACCTGCCTATAAAGCCAATTATTTTGTTTGCCTTCTTAAAACTTCTGAGCATTGTTGACTCGGTTTTAGGTTACTCGATATTGTTACTCCCAGATCGGTTTCTCTGTTTACATTCTTAAGCTGAGTGCCATTCATCGAATAGTTTGCTTTCTCATTTTGGTATCCGATATGTAGTACTTTACATTTATCCGCATTGAAACTCATTTGTCAAATTTGGGCCTAACATGACAACTTATCTAGATTGTGTTGCATATCTTCAACTTGTTCTTTTGAGAGTAGGCTATTTGCAACTTTTGTATCGTCAGCAAATTTGTGATTGTACAGGTGAGACCCTCATCTATATCGTTGATGTAAATTAGAAAGATAATTGGTCCTAGTACCGATCCCTGGGGTACCCCGCTACTTACATTGGTCCATTTAGATGCCTTACCGTTTATGACTACTCTTTGCTTTCTGTCGCTGAGCCAATATTCTATCCATTTCAACACACCGTCTTGTATTCCATGCGCTTTTAGTTTTAGTAGTAAACGTTTGTGGGAAACTTTGTCAAAGGCCTTTTGAAAATCAAGGTATATAATATCTACAGCTTTACTCTCATCGTAGAGGTTGAGGATATCATGGAAGAAGTCTAAGAGGTTTGTTAAACAGTAACGTTTTTTACGAAAGCCGTGTTGAGTATCTTTAAGTATGTTATTTTCCTCTAATGATTTATGAGTCTGTCTCTTATGACAGTTTCTAGCATTTTACATACAACTGAGGTTAAGCTAATTGGACGATAGTTACTGGGTAGGGATTTGCTGCCTTTTTGGAATATCGGTGTTACGTTGGCTATCTTCTACTGATCAGGCATAGTTCCAGACTGCAAGGATTTATTGAATAGTAATGTCAGTGGTTTGGAGAGCTCATCCTTAGCTTCCTTTAGAACTCTAGGCGAGATTGTATCAGGTCCAGGCATTTTATTTACCTTGAGTTTATCTAAACAATTCAATACTTCTCTCTCTGTAACGGTGATATTGCTTAAAACATCTGAATTATCAATCTGAATCGGCGATGGTGTAGGGATATCACTGAGGTCTTCTGTTGTAAAACCTGATGCAAAGAAGGTATTGAGGACATTACTCATTTGTACTTCGTCTTTGGTGTATTCTCCATTTTCAGCGACTAACGGTCCAACAGTTGAAGTAACTACTTTTTTCTTTCTGATATAACTATAGAATTCTTTCGGGTTTATTTTACTTTGATTCGCAATATGTAACTCTAGGGTCTTTTTACTTTGCTTAATTAACTTTTTGGCTTTGCGTCGTAGCTCTACAAATTTCACCCGTTCTTCGTCATTTTGTGAGGATTTTAATCTATCATTAGCAATTTTTTTAGCAAGCAGGCAGTTTGAAGAATCTTTATTCCACCATTTGGGCTTAGTATTATGGCCTGGATGCCTTATTTTCGATGGTATGCAGTCTTGCACTGCTTTTAGGTAAGTGGTTTCGAATAACTTCCAAGATGTATTTATGTCGTTATTGTTAATTAAAAAGCTCCAGTCAGTTTCTTTAAACATAGCTCTAAGTTTATAAAAGTTTGCTTTCTTGAAATTAGGGTCTTTTTCGATGTTACTATTTGGTTCGTTACTAGTAAAGTTTAAAGTGAAAGTTATCGTACGATGGTCGCTGTTACTGAATTCATCACCACATTCAAATTCTCTATTAATTCTTCTTTTGTTGCAAGTACAATGTCAAGAACGTTATTACCACGGGTCGGTGTTCGAACAAATTGATAGAGTGAACTCTCTTGCAAGTTCGTATACAAGTCATGTCCGGAGTGTGAAGTAAGAGTATCGCCCCACTTGGTCACAGGTAAATTAAAGTCGCCAAAAATTACGGTATCTTGTGAGTTACTTACATCTGCAATTTGTTCGTAAATTTCTCGGTCAGTTTGCACTGTTTGAGCTGGAGGTCTGTATATTAACGCAAGTATTATTATTGTACCTTTATTATTCTTTATTAGCACAAAAGATGTGTCGACATTCACAATTTGAGGTTTTGACAAGAGGGTAGGGTTAAGACTTTCTTTGATATAAAGTAAAACGCCACCTCCATTTCGATTTATTCGGCTTTTCTCAAACATTACATAACCGGGAAGTGAATACTCTGCTAAAAAGTCTCTATCTTCTGTATTGAGCGAAGATTCTGTTATGCCAATCACATCATCATTTTCTGTAAACACTAGCTCCTCTAAATCTGAAAATGTATTGCGTATGCTACGAGCGTTTGCATAGAAAACCTTTAAATTTGTTATTTTAGAACTCACGGAACGCTCTTTGATAATATTGTTGGTTCTTGTCGGATCTATATGTATGTTCATGGCTGTCCTCGGTCCTTGCTGTATTCGGTCCTTATCGCTGGTGGTCCTCCTCGGTAGCCTCTGTTTTTTGCTTGGCGTTGGATGATTTATGTCACTGCTGCTTCTTCTCGGATGGCGTTTTTTGATCCATGGCTGCGGACTGCTTCGTGTAGGAGACGACCCATGCATGCTGAACCCACAGGGTTTAGATGAGTGCCATCCTTGCGGAACAGAGTAGGCTGGTTATAGAAATTATACCAGAGGTTGATGAATTCAACTTCTTCCTTCAGACACAAATATTTTAGTCGGCTATTTGTGCTGAAGGCCTTGTCGTAGAATTTGTCAGGTGCGTCGATCTTGGGGAGAATGCCTGAGATGATGATATTCGTTGACTTGTTTTTGTAGTGCTGGATCATCTTGCGATATTTCTCCATCAACTCTTCGGATCTGGTGCGCATGATGCCATTTGAACCAGCATGGATGACAAAAAGGGTATTTTCGTTTGCATCCTTTGTGGTATCTTCGAAGGCTTCCACAATGTCGTCCAGTCCAGCTCCTGGGATGCAAAATCTTTTTCGTTGTGAAAGAAGTCATAGGACAATTGCCAACCAAATAAGAACCAGATTACAACAAATGGACACCAATGACTGGCCCAGTCAAGTAAAAATTGTGCAATGGTGTATAAATACCTGCCCCAAACAAGACGGAATTTCAACCCACGAATGTGTATTTGGAGTGCCCCCATTATTCCTATATCTCTGCCATCATGCTGCCCCATATGAGCCCTCCTCCAACTTCGACCAGTCACTAGTTCATCTCAAGAACCGTCTCAGGCAAATTCAATATGTTCAAGATCTTCAACCTGATGAAACTACCAAAGCCAGCCCGCACTGTGTCGGTGACCTTGTGATGGTAGCCCAATTACCGGTGTCATCTAAACTCAAACCGAGATTCAAAGGACCTTTTGAAATTTTAACAGTGCCAAATTGTTACCAGGTTACCATTAATTATTTCGATGAGTCACGCACATACCATAACAGACACATACGTAGATTTCAGCCTATTGATGAGAATATGATTATGCTTGCAGATCCTGACCAGAATGACATATTACTTACATCAAATAATCAGAATTTGGGATCCACATAACCTGTGAAACATGAGCCTCTACCTCCTCTAACCCCTCCACCAAGAAATAAACCTCTAACCCCTCCCCCAAGAAATAAACCACTGCATGTCACACCGACTATTCTACCAGCCACACCCTCTGTTCAGCCACGCCCAGGGTCCCTTGCCTACCCCTCACACACTCCTCCTCCTCTCCTACCTACCCGTACTGTGTCTGCACCTTCCAACTTACCTACCCAAGTCATATCTAAGCCTCTACCTGTCCTTTCATCCCCTTCTATCAGCGTCCAAATGTCATCTGAATCTCCATGCACTCTTCCCACTACACCTGCTATCACCAACATTCCTACCCTGCCTACTCTGCCCTTACCTAATCCACCCACCACACCTTCCCCTGAGCAGGACAGCCTACCTATTCCTCTCCCTCAAACTTCTTCCAGGCCTATTACTTACGCAAGCAAACCTAAAACTTCTACTACTTCAGTTTCTCCTTCCATCTCTAAACCATCTTCACAACCTCTGCCTCTCTTTCACACCACCTTCCCCTCCACTTCTACACACAGACCGACATTTCCTCCCTCTAAATTACCTCGGACTAAACCCAGCATGTCTAGAAAAGTTTCACAGTCACCCAGTTCTTCCTTATCACCATCTGCCTTATGACCATCACCACACCCTCGTGTGACTTCAACATCACTAATCCCTTCTCATTCTAATCCTACCTATACAAGATCTGGTCGACGTGTGAAGCCACCTCAACGATGGGCGCTGATTTTCAGGCCTACCTACGAAAGGAGGGCCCCCCCAAAACCTACCTCGCCTACGTCAAGGATCATCACGACCCCTATGGCGAGGTCAACCCCAGCACCTGACCCGACAACACCCCAGCCCAACCCTTCACCAGCCACTCACCCCACAGGACCTCCAGCCACCACAACTCCTCCTGCTGATCGACCACCCTCCGCCACTGCAGCATCTACTTCAACCCCCTCCGCAGCCATGAAAATAAACAGTGTACTCCTCTCGGATGGCCTGACCAGTACTATAATGAAAACACCCGAACAGATGGTACAGACAGCCTCCGAGTCCAAACGACCACTACATGTGCACATCGACTTGGACATCGCTACCCCTGCTGATGTGCCAACCACCATGTGGCTGTTAACGTTGCAGCACTTAAACCCCGTTCTCATAAACTCCACCACCCGGACTTACATTCTGAAATCGCGAGGTCGCGACTTTATCTTCGACTAATGTGGTGAAGTGGCGGGGTTGGATAGAACGAGGTTGGGAAACACCTGTAGGATTGCCAGCCTACAGGTGAGTAGGAAGGACAAACGAAGACAAAAACAACCAAGACACCATTCCATACCAGTCCCCCATGATGAGGAGAAACGAGAAACAGAGGAGCACCCCATTTTACCTGGTCATTCCCGTTTTCTGTCTACAAAGGACGGTCACCTAGGTCAGTCACCCCTATTAAAAAATGGAAAGGTCAGCCAATCACCATCCAGGTTTCAAACCCTCCCCACCAATCACCAACCTTCATTGCACCAGCAGCCAGATTTGCAGTACACAGAACAAATGTTTATGCAAATTCCACTTCAAAGACCTGAGTGTTACCGACATAAGTGGGCATATTAGAATCTACAATACAAGACTATTACAAAGAACTCTGGACCAACCCAGAAACATAGAGAAGACCAGAGTAATTCCCGGATTCACAAATAACCCCCAATTATAATAAAATCACCAGAACTTCTATTATATCCTTCCTAGACTTAGTAACTCCCCCCGGAGTATTAAATAAAATACTTTAGATGATTAGGTACCTTATGATAACTACCATGTATTTTTAAGTTAAGTATTTACTTCATTATTGATGTCACAACGATTCACTATATCCCTTTAACATTGAATTACTATAAGTTGAAGCTCAGAAAATATCTGAACATGTACTCAACGAAATTGTTGAGAAAGCAAGCACTTACACCTCGGTAATGTTCTTAAGTCTGAATAGTCCGGAGCATCTAACTAAAAGTGGCAACTGCATTCCCCTCCCCCCCCCCCCCCAGCCTCCAACGAGCCCTGTTGTGTGCCTCTGACGTCTGGACGTGGGACTCCTGACGGTGCGAAGCAGCCCTGAAGTCTGGCCAGGCGAACCTACGCTCTACATCGACCAGAACTTGTTTTCGAACCTCAACCCCCCCCCCCCCCCAGCTAGTCCTAAGTGTCTCTGAGTATCTTACGTTGTGATTATTGATGTGAAGATAAGGTAAAATATGTGAATATATATTGTTAATCTCTGTGCTTGATCTGTGCCTAAGATCCTTCCTTTATTGCATATGCATTAATCCTGTAGTAACCAGATTAAACCTTGTGTAGATCTGTGCCCAAGATCTAGTGTTAATTTCTCTGCTAAATTCATAGTCCACATTCATTCTACGCATACATTACATAATAGTGTAAATCATAATCAAGCCGAATACTCACAGATTTTCCTTGTGTATGTCCATTCTATTTTATGTGTGTACCAAGTTGAAGCTGAAGTGTATACAGGCAATTGATTCCCTTCTAACACCCTCACTTTTACCTAGAACCAACGCTCAATTTCATACCTATTTTTGAACTCAGTCTCCCCCCCCCCCTCTATTACGCCTTAAATTGATGTGCGTTAATAGTGTAATTTGTGAATAACGTATTAGTTTATTCTCTTATGAAATAGATAATTTCGATCCTACTCGTCTAGGAATTCTACTAGTTTTTGTGTAGATCTATTGTCAAATTATTCACCAACTCGAATACAACGCCAATTGTTCTGTATTCCATATATGAATCTGGTAACCAGTTCAGACCTCCTTCATACCATATCAGGTATTTCCCTCTCAGTACAACTTCGTCGTGTACACCATATTTACCTTGTAGTCTTATTCTCACTACTCGTATACGCTGATTTATTGACGCGTTCTCTAGTAAACTGTAATCAAACTATTGCCTGATTCAGTTAGGTTAATTCCAACCTTCGAGCATACTTCAGTAGATGTAAATCATTAAATCTGAATTCCTCGTCCCTGGAGATTATCTTTGCATATAAGAAGTAATTAATCGTGTGCTCATGATATAAAGTCGTGCCCGCTAATTTAAGTAGATCAATAATAGTAAAATAATTCACTTCCCCTCCCCTTTGAAGTTCAATACATTTCCCCCCTTCATCAGAATAATATCGCACTAACTATATTTACTATTTTGATCATCGCAGTCAAACATATGACCTGAGCGACCTACCTAGCCAAAAATAATCCGTATGCGTGAACCCTTTAAATCTCCCCCCTTCGCTCACCACCAACCGCGAGCGATCGTCTTCCCAGCAAACCCCCCCCCCCCCCTCATTCACTTTCCCTTTTGCTCTGCCCTACCTTATTGACGCGCAGTCGTAAATTTCGTTCAACCTGCCCGAAACTTACTCAGAATAATTCACAGTAGATACTCGACTCTCATTATATATTATTATCAAGGGTTTTATCTATGTGTATGTTTGTCTGATTATTATTGCATACTTCCATCATAATATTATCCCTTGATTTATGTTCATTGTATGTTCTTGCCCGACCTTAGTGTGTGATACCCATTAGTACTTGATCACTGACTATTCTATATAGTAGTACGGTAATCATCTCTCCACACTGTCGGCCTATTTATATGTGCAAAGTACCTGTCATATTGTGTATATCTATGCCTCTACATTCCTTGCTATTCCCTCATATTAGTCAAGGAGTATTCAACCATACCTATATGTCCATTGAATAAACAAGAGTGTATACTTACCAGTGTGTATTTCTTGTGTCATCTTAACTTGAATGAGTACCTAATGTGTGAATAAGAACGTGTTCGACGTGACCCTGTTGAGAGAATATTGAGTCTAAAAGTCCATAGTTGGATTTGAGTAAAGACCCAGAACTAAGCTAGATTGTATTATAACCCGGCCTAACAATATATATATATATATATATATATATATATATATATATATATATATATATATATATATATATATATATATATATATATATATATATATATTAGGGTGACCCAAAAACATAGGGCAATAATTTGTTTTCTAATAATATGCCGCTCCACAAGGCTGGTTTGGTTACATACTGTATATGACTACAAGACCCAGTCCTGATGTGGCGGCGTCTATGCCGTGGGGCCACCTCCCGAGGCTGCCAACCGCGGATGGCTGCCGACCCTCCACGGCCGAAGACAAAATCAACGACCAGTGGAGGAAAACCGGATGCCGGCCGCGGGGAGCAGTTTCGGGAGCCAAACCGTCACAACCATCCCCTGCCCCCTTCCTGGGGGCACGGGTCCTTGGAGCGGCTTCGGTCGCGCCGGGAATTTCCACACCTCTCACACCACACACACACATCACACAGTTTTTCCTACACCGAGAAATGACTCTCCGGCTGTCATTTCTCGAAGACTTCTTCTAGCCGGAGACATTGAGAGCAACCCAGGACCCACGTTCACATACATATGCCCAACTTGCTCAAAACCCATCACTTCGAGTCGCCATACTAAGGGTTCAGTTCTCTGCAATTCATGCGGGAACTGGACCCACTTCACCTGCACAACACTTGCCTCCAAGAAACACTACACAAACACCTGGACCTGTTCCTCATGCCCCTCCCTCTCCCAGTCAAATCCCTCACCTAAAACCCGTCCACCTCTCCTCCCCAACCCACCTAACCTTCCCATATCATCCACTCCCCCCCCTAAAACCCGTCCACCTCTCCTCCCTAACCCACCTAACCTTCCCATACCATCCACATCCTCAACTCAACACACCACACCCCATCCTAATCCATTCCAACCCCCATCTCCTGCTCCCCAATCCCCACCCCCACCTCACCCATCCCAACCCTCAGCCCCTCCCTCAACCCCACCCCCCCCACCCCCCCCACCACACCCCCACCCCATCCTCGTGCAGCAGCACCCAACATACATCGTGCACATAACATTAACATTCTTCAACTGAACATAGATGGCATCAACACAAAGAAACACGAACTCTCACACTTCATCAAACAACACAACATACACATTGCCATCTTACAAGAAACAAAACTCTGCACAACACAAAAAACACCCACATTTCATAATTTCACCACCATCAGACAAGACCGGGCTGTCGGCGGGGGCGGTGGACTCATCACCCTGGTACACAAAGAAATATCATACATAGTAACCAGTGTACAAACCAAATCACTCCCCCCCCCAAATGATAACACAACAGAAATACAGTCAATTAAAATACGCACTGGCAACAACTCCAACATAACCATCATAAACACATACATCCCTCCCCAAACATCCCCTACAGTACCAAATGAATACAGACCACACTTACAACACATCACAAACACCCCACACATCATCCTGGGTGGTGACTTCAACGCCAAGACGTCGGCCTGGTTTGTCGACAACCCCGACACAGACAGAGGGCTGGTACTACAAAACCAAACCGATAACCTCATCATCCTTAACGACATCCATCAACATACCCATATTCCTCACCAAGCCCTCTATAACCCATCATCTCCAGACATCACCTTTTGCTCCCCAGAACTCGCCCCCACAACATCCTGGAGGGTGGTCAGAACCTTAGGCTCTGACCACCTCCCGATCATTATCACCACCAAAACCAGACTCACCCCAGCTAGCCACAAACACACATACACCAATTATAAAAGACCTAACTGGGAAGCATTCACAAATGAGACAGAACAACACTTCACAACTCTAAACAGTACACCCATCACTAACATCAACAATGCTGTACACATACTCAATAAAACTATCCAAAACGCTGACAAGAAACACATTCCAAGAGGTAACAGAAAAAGACACAACCCCAACTTCACACCAGAAATTCAAAACCTCATCAGACAACGCGACATACTGAAACACTCCCCAGCACCCCACACAAGACATCACACAACAAATTCAAGCACTCAACACCCAAACTAACAACAAAATACAAGAACAACAAAAACTAAATTGGAATAACTTCCTACAAACACTTGATCACAAAACAAACCCCAAAAAACTATACAAAACACTAAACAGCATCACACTTTCCAACAGCAACACAACACAATCACATGCTGCAATCACAGCAACAGACTCTACTCCTTCATGTAAACAACAAGCAAACACTCTCATCAATCACTTTTCACATGTCAGCCACCTAAAACCTCACAAAGACGACCGACGTGTCATCCGACATAAGAGACAATTCCCCACAGACCCTGACTATACACCCTTCACCAATCACCAGACAAAGCATATCATCAACAATCTCAAGCACTCACCCGCCTGTGGCCTAGACAACATAAGCAACATACACCTCAGACACCTGGGACCACAAGGCATACAAGCACTCACTAACATATCAAACTACAGCTATTCACTCAACACAATACCAGACATTTGGAAGCATGGTATCATCATCACATTCCCCAAACCCAACAAAGACCCCCACGCTACCCTCCTCGCACCGCCCCATCACACTCCTTTGCTCCCCCTCCAAAGTCATGGAACGCCTAGTATTACAACTAATTACACCTGACCTACCCCTAGCTCCAACACAACATGGCTTTAGGCCACTGCACTCCACAAACACTCTTCTCACAGACCTTACACAAAGAGCTTTCGACGGCATCAATTCAGCTAGACCACCACACAGATCACTATTAGCCACACTCGACATTAGTAAAGCCTTCGATGCCATCCCCCGCCACAACCTAACAAACAAAATCTACAACACAAACATGCACAACAACACAAAACGGTGGCTGGCCAACTTTCTAGCAGGCAGATGTGCACACGTAGCTTTTGCCGGTCAGTCATCTAAAATCAGAAACTTTCCAAACGGAGTCCCACAAGGACCCGTCCTATCGCCCGCACTCTTCAATCTGTACATGCACGATATAACTACACCCAATACGCCCCAAATAAACTTAGCCTCCTATGCAGATGACATAACACTCACATGCACACACCATGACCCAAAAAGAGCAACAGATCTCCTTCAACCCTATCTCAACTCACTACATGGCTGGTGCACTACAAACAGACTTAATCTACCCCCAGCCAAATCCACCGCAACCCTGCTCACAAGTTGGACAGGAGAACACGAATACATCCCTCAACTCACCATAAACAACACACCCCTAACACATACACACACACCCAAAATCCTAGGAGTAACATATGATACTCATATGACATTCAAACAGCACACCACAAACATTAAAAAGAAACTGACACCCAGACTTAACGCCCTCAGGTCACTTGCTCACACAAAATTTGGACACAACAAAGAAACTATCACCACAGTATATAAACAATACATAAGATCAGTGATGGAATACGCAAGCCCAGCCTGGGCTTCTAACCTAGCTGAAACACATCATAAGACCTTACAGACTATTCAAAACAAAGCCCTGAAGATCATTACAGGCTGCACAGCTACTGCACCCACAGATCACCTACATCAAGAAACCAAAATCCTCAAAGTCAAAGACCATCTGGACATGAGAGGCACTCAATTCCTGGCAGCAGCCTCCACGAACCAAGACCACCCACTAAACTACATGGCAACACACCCACAGACACCAAGAAATATCAAAACAACACCCAGCACACGGTATCACACACAATTATTGTCCTCTCTCTCCCTCCCTGCCCACCCCGAACCAACTTCCAGAAGCACATCCATACTCATATCTCTCACCGATCCATCCACTCACTCACAGACAACACGCAGCTGCATGCACGACCTCCCGAAATCCATCCTTCCGAATCCTCCCTTCCTCGCGAGGATAGAGTCCACCTGGCCAGGCTGAGATGCGGACACCATCCAGCTCTCCTGAGCTATCAGAAGAGACTGGATGTCTCCGTTGTCGACGCCTGCCCGGGATGTAACACAGCACCCCATACCATTAAACACATCATAGAAGACTGCATTTCACACAACCACTTATGCCAACAACACAATCTACACTCAATGAGAGCTCTGTGGGAAAGCCCGATCGTGGCCATGGCCTTTCTCAGGGACTCGGGGCTGTTCGGCCAGGCAGCTTAGGGAACAACAACAACAACAACAACTACAAGACCCTACATGCAAAACATTGGAGAGATAGGAGCATGTTTAGAGGTCCCAACAACTTACGCATTACAATTCAAAGATTTGTTTCTGCCTTATTATGTTATATTTATTACAATTAACACACAATTCTTCATTGTTTACAGTTATTGGTATGTATAATGGCAACAACCAAGAGTAAATAAAGTAAACAATATTTATATTTTATTTCAAAATCGAAAAATGTACATATTGTTGGTACCTCTAAATACAGTTAAATAGTTATGATTGTCTGCATGCAAGCTCCCGTTGTGATATGGAACAGGATCAGCCTTGTGGAGAATGACAATTTAAACTTTTTATTTTTGGGCCACCCTAATATACTGTATATATATATATATATATATATATATATATATATATATAGTATATATATACTAACTTTTACTCCTCTCTATTGAATCTTGCTGTATGTGTTTTTTTCCAGTAATATATGTAAGGGGCACTTTCTATAAGTCATATTAATTATGTCTACCAAATTTCAGGCAAGTCTATTTACAAATACGGCGTCAATTTACAAAAGTGTTACCTCCCAAGACTGCAAGGATGGGTATGAAATGATCCTATTCACATTTCAGCATCTCAATAAATATAGCGAGCAGACACATAATATTTGTCCTCTATTATGCAGTTCATTTATCACGTACAATTTACCAGGGATCTGTCTATGGCTCCTGGATATATGACTGCTTAAGTCCAGGTCAGCATATTAACAATAAAGGGGAGACCATATTTGTTTTTTATACATAGGCTACAGGGAAGTAGGAGTTTCAGGGTAGGGTATGCAGTGTTGTAAATCAAGGGCCATGAGAGGTTTGGTTGGTCATGTTTATCTAAATGGATGTGTGTGTGTGTGTGTGTGTGTGTTTGTATGTGTGTGTTTGTGTGTGCAATAATAAAAATAATAATAATTGTTATTATTGTCGGTTTGTTGTTCACTTGCAGCCGTGAGGCTGAAATCTACCGATTTTTCTTAACCTAGGTATAGTACAACCGTAAGTACGAGGTCACATGCGACCTTTGGCGACAGTGAGGTGCCAATTTCCCACCATAGTACATACGCAGATGTACTGGTGAGAAGTACTTGTAGGCTAACACAGGCTGATAGTTGAGTAAGTTGGCTAGGAAGGGACCACGATATAATCCTCGTCATCAGGATAGTTGATTTTTTGTGTATGATTCTGGAGGATTTAAACCCTCAACCTCGCGGAAAGCACACATCGTCTTAGACCACTCGGCTAACCCGACCCGTATGTGTGTTTCCATGTGACCTCCCATAATTGACAATCTAATTATTATAACCTTATTGATCCTGCCACCCAAACTCACTCTCCGCGAATAACTCAATGAACGCCCCTTAGATACCGTTGGGGTGTACACACACATACACGCACACTATAGCTCCCTCCTATCTTACAAGCCAAACATACAAACATACAAACTTACACATAATTATAATAACCAAAATAATTCTACTCCTACCGATATCACACTCAAACACAAATACACATCATGCACAAACTCAGTCAGTCAGTAGCCATCCCATACTCCCACAAAGGGTAAGGAGGATCAGCAAGAGACAAGAAAGGAAAAAGAGATGACAGGAGAAGAACACATAATAACAGTTGGCCCAGAAAAAGCACACAAGCATTCAGAAGCATCAATCACTTATCAGCCCAATTGACCACTTGCGAGTTTCAGGCTATAAGGAAGTTGGAGCTATAAACATCGATAGTAAACAGAAATGCAATAACAATGAATATTCTGATGGCTAAAGAGTATGTTGAATTGGAATTTATGTATTTATAAATGAACTACAACCGTATTTTAGCTGGTAATTCTGCTAAATATCGATGTCTACAGCTCCAACTTCCTTATAGAACGAAACTTGCAAGTAGCAATTTGCACAAACTCTCTCCTCTCTCCTCTGATTGCTACACCCAACCTCCAGTGTTAAGGGGGCCCACCTCGTTTTTTGTTCTCTTTCTCTCTCTCCCTCTCTCTCTGGGTTGTATCCATTTAGCCCCATTCAGCCTACTGTTTTAAGACGTTCATCTCCATTCAGGTGTCGGTTTTTCCTGGTGAGCGGAAACGAGCTAGCATATTTTTTTAAATGTTTTTGACAGCAGGCTAAATTTGTCTCCGGCAAAGCCGGATATCTCCATACAATGCTGGCTCGCTATCGCTCGGCAGGAGGAAATCAACACCTGGATGGGGATAAACGTCTTAAACAGTAGGCTGAATGAGTCCGAATGGATACAAGCCAAAGAAAGAGGAAAAGAGAAAAGGAGAGAAGAAAAGCAGGTGACCCCCCTGAATGAAACTGCT
>CM064483.1:53396667-53509167 GCA_032716605.1 Paralithodes platypus | reverse complement strand
AAATTATACTTACTGCTGCATGAGGCCAAACTGGAATGCAATCTTTGATCCGTGGCAGTGGGTAGGTATCGTTCTTTGTGACAGCATTGACTTGCCTATAGTCCCTACAAAACCCATGGCTCCCGTCTGGCTTCGGCACAAGTATGACCGGACTACTCCACTGGCTGAAGGCCCTTGTGATCAGCTGGTTTGGAAAAATTAAGTCAAGCTCGACCTGCAGTATACTCCTGCGTTGTGGCGAGACACGGTAGGGGGATAGTTTAATGGGAGTTGCATCCCCTACGTCGATGTCGTGCACGGCCAAAGAAGTGAGCCCTGGAGTATCACGGAACACACTGGGAGACTGAGATAAAACAGAGATTAGATGGTTCGCTTGATCAGAGGGAAGATGACATAGTTTAGATGGTAATTCCCTCAAAGCCACTGAATTATACTGAAAGTTGGATAGGCTACATGACAAGTCAAAGTCTGCATGGATACCTTCAGGCTCTGGAACAGTCTGTTGCGGATCAGTAAGAGAACTGAAGACTTTGTCCGCACCAGGCTGCCCACAGGTCCTGACATTCACTGCCACAGTGGGAGAATCTGGAGGAGAGGAATCAGGGGACCTATGGTAGGGCTTCAACATATTTATATGGAATACTTGCGTGGGCTTTCTCCTGTCTGGGGTAGTTACTAGATAATCGGTAATGCTCACCCTCCGAATGATCTTATATGGGCCCCTGAACTTGGCAGATAAAGGTTGGCCAAAAAGGGGGAGCAGGACCAAAACCTCATCACCGGGCTTAAACTCCCTCTCACGGGCTTTTCGGTCATACCATTTCTTCATGGAGCTTTTAGCCACTGTCAAGTTTTGAGCGGCAAACTCACATGAGGATCTCAGCCGGGTTTTGAAATCTGAAACATACTTGAGGAGGTTTTGGTTCCCCTCCTGGCCAACTAGGCTATCCTGCAATAGTTGCAAAGGACCTCTTACCTGGTGACCGAAAACTAGCTCATTAGGGGAAAAACCCAGGGATTCAGTTGGAACCTCACGAGTAGCAAATAAAAGAAAAGGTACCCCCTTATCCCACTCAACTCCGGTCTCTGTACAATACTTACGTAACATTCCCTTTAATGTCTGATGATATCGTTCGAGAACCCCTTGACTCTCTGGGTGGTAGGTGCTAGACTTTACATGCTCGATACCCAACTCCTTCAGGGACTGCTGGAAAATGTTAGAGGTAAAATTAGTTCCTTGATCACTTTGCACCTCATGGGGGAAACCCATTCTGGTGAAAAATTTGAGCAGTTCCTTGATTACAGTTGGAGCAGAGGTAGTCCTTAAGGGTATAGCCTCTGGGTAGCGAGTTGCCATGTCCATGATAGTTAATAAATAAATGTTACCTTGGGAAGTCTTAGGCAATGGGCCTACAATGTCCACTACCACCCGAGTAAAAGGATTCTCGAAAACGGGCAAGGGCACCAGAGGATGTACAGGCACCTTCTGATTGGGTTTTCCTGTCATCTGGCAAGTGTGACACACTCTACAACACTCCACTACATCTGCACGCATTCCTGGCCAGTAAAAGTGGGATCTGATTCTGTCTAGAGTTTTTCTCACACCTAGGTGTCCTGCCAATGGTATACAATGTGCCATTTCCATGATATCTTTACGACAAGGTTTGGGGACTACTACTTGATGGACGTCCCAAGCCCCGTCATCGATTGGTCTGTGTGGCGGTCTCCATCTTCGCCACAATACTCCTCCTTTGAGGTAGAAACATTCACCACCCTCCTTCTCACATTCCTCTTCACTCACGGACCTGGCAGCTAACTCCTTGCATTCACTATCATCTCTCTGTAGCTCTACCAGGCCGCTAGGACAATTTGGAGGGGTTTCATGGTCATCGTTAGGGTCAAGATGAGCCATAAAGGTGTCAGATAAATCCAACTCAGTCACATCATCAGGCACAGTTGGAGCATCATTCACACTCTCATCATCCCTTTCATCAACTCTTACATTCGGTATATTTCTGTCTGAGGGAACTGCTACTTGAGACATTGAACGTTTGTCAGCACACACAGGGAAAACAGTTGGCAACTCCTTGTCGAGCTCACCGGTTAGTGGCTCGTTAACAGGGGAAAGTGACAAAATGGGGTCTGGTCGGACCTTCTCACCTGCTACATCATTCCCCAAAAGGAGTGTTACCCCAGGCACAGGGATATCTTGGGACCTACACAAAGCTATGGTGGCCTCACCCTGTAGTAACTCACATTCAATTTCGCCTTTTACCAAGTATGCATAAAACTGGCCTCCAGCACCTCTCATTACAACTGGTTCGCCAGGTGGGCACTCAGTGTAAGGATTCACCATGAGGGTGCTAGTAGAACCTGTGTCTCTCAGAATTTTTACCTCATGCATGCAACCATTTAATCTCACGTTGCCAGATGAAATAAAGGGACGGTAACTGTCCTGCACTGATGGTGAAATTATTATTGGCTTAACCCTAGTGGGTTGCACCACACATGCTACTACACCCCTGTCTAGATGTTTTACGTTAGCTGCTAGGTACTCCTTCTGTCGAGAGTCCTGCATTAAAGGAACTTTTGGTGCTAGGTACTCCTTCTGTCGGGAGTCCTGCATTACAGGAACATTTGGTGCTAGGTACTCCTTCTGTCGGGAGCCCTGCATTAAAGGCACACATGGAATTTGAGATACGGCGGCAACTGTCTGCCCCGATCTCTCGGTTTTTTCCTTGGCCCAGCACTGATAAGCTAGGTGGCCTCTCATGCCACAAAAAGTACATACTTTAGGGGATACGGGAAAGTTCCCTCTTTGAGCATTACTATTAGTTTGGGGCCCACCTCTGTTACCATTGCCCTGAGTCGCATTTTTAGTTGGGGGAACATTTCTATTTTGGCTAGCTGGGGAAGACGTTATAGGCTTGTGACTGGGTCGGTCAGATTTGTGATTGGGATACTTAAAATTAGAGCTAGAATTATCGTAGGGCTTCTTTCCACGAAATTTGTTGTTGAGCACGTATGTGTCAGCCATGTCAGCGGCGTCAGCAAGACAATCTACCTTTTTCCCCTTTAAGTGATAGGATACAGAAGAATCAATTTTCCATAGGAAATTTTCTAACAGGACCAACTCCTTCAGATCGTTGTAGCTTGTGACTTTCTTACTCTTGACCCAATGATTGAAAGTTTTAGTCATGGTCCTGGCAAATACCTTATGGGTTTCTTCTACTTTCTTCTGGTTTTTTCGGAAAGATTGCCTGTAAGCCTCAGGCTGCAATTGATAGGTTTTTAGGATAGCTTCTTTGAGATTGTCATAATCCTGCCTAACTTCGGCTACTTCTGACAAATACGTGGCTCGAGCCTGCCCTGTCAAAACAGTTTGTAACATAAAAGGCCATTGATCTCTTGTCCACTTCATACCTCCAGCAACTTCCTCAAACAAAACAAAGAAATCCTGCACATTATCCTCAGTGAAGGGTGGAATGACACTAGTCATAGTCAATCCCAGAGGGGGAGCAATTACGGGAGCATTTGTATTGACATTTAGTTGAGCCGTTTGATATTGATATTGATAATGTTCGGTCTTTATTCTGGCTTCTTCTCTATTTTTAGTCTGGCTAGTTCCAGTACTTGATCACCGGTCAAACCAGGTGGCAATTGTTCATCAAGTTGGCTAAGTTTACTAGGGATCCCACCAACTGCTCCGTCTCCCTCCCCGCCTTCTACAGGGAACAAGTGGGTTTTTATGGTCTGAGCCACCTCTACTTTAGACATGTTTGAGACAGTTAATTGGAGATGTGAGGCAAGCACTTTCAGTTCGGATTTTGACAGACAGTCAATATCAGGGGATGTGGGTTCTGATTCTATGAAAACTCGAGCATCTTCGTTATTAATTAGTTGAGGCATGATTAATATTTGATTTTTAAGTAGTGAAACGTTAATGAAACTGAGTGAAACTGTATGAAACGAATCCTTGGCAAGGTCGCCACTCTTCTGTTACGTATCTTGATCCTCAAGTGGTTAACTTGATGAATCTAGATAGCACAGAGATATATATATAGGTATCAGTCAGCTGAAGGCAAAACAAAAGTAAAATCTAATAAAATAATTTCCTGTTGTTGCTTCCTTTCCTTTTGGATCTTAGGACTTAGTATCCTTTATTGACTGATACTCTTTAATTATGAAAAATACTGAAACTAATTAAAGTCATGTAGTATTTATAAAGAATTATTATTTAACCGAAGCTTAGTAGGCTATGGTTATGAACCGAAGAAGTTATATCTAAAGAAGGACTATTAATTCTATAAAAAGTCTTGAAAGATAAATATTAAAGTAAGAATATTTCGGTCTCTTACCCTTTTTGAAATGAATAGATAGTTTTCTTCTATGTCCTTTTATTTATATTTAATGTAATTATTCTTGGTTCTTGTCTTACGTTAATAGTATTATATTATTATTATCATCAGGAGTAATATCAAAGTCACATAAAAAGTTAGATATATATTTAATAATTAGTTAAATTTATTTCTTAACCACGTAACATTGAGGTTTGATTATGAGTAAATAAAGTTACAGGATCGTTTCATAGATTCGATTCAGGTCTCACTCAAATAATATGAAAAGCAAAATATAATATTTTGAAGCAAAAGAATTTTCTTCAGCTTAGGAAATCACTAGAAGTAATATTAACACAGCCATGTTAGTCTAAGGCGATATTACTAATACGAGACAATAGCATCACCGTACTAAGCACCATTAAGCACTGTAAGCTTAATTCAAAGAAAATGAAAGAACTCGTAACTAATATAAAACAATAGTATTACTTTCATCATAACCCAATTACTTAAAGAGTTGCTTTAGTCCACAAGTTAGTCAACTAAAATAGTTAAGTACATAATAATAGCGTTAACGTTAATTCCCAATTAAATAGTTAAACACATAATAGTAGTGTTCACGTTAATTCCCAATCAAATAGTTAAACACATAATAGTAGTGTTCACGTTAATTCCCAATCAAATAGTTAAACACATAATAGTAGTGTTCACGTTAATTCCCAATCAAATAGTTAAACACATAATAGTAGTGTTCACGTTAATTCCCAATCAAATAGTTAAACACATAATAGTAGTGTTCACGTTAATTCCCAATCAAATAGTTAAACACATAATAGTAGTGTTCACGTTAATTCCCAATCACATATCTCACTAACCAACATAACATAAGTGTTTACACCGAACACACTTAACACACATTTATATAATCTGACTGACAGTCACAATCCCATTATAATACTTCACCCCGTCTTCCTCCAGCTGCAAGTTCACCTTCCCCAACTCCAAATGAGACTGATTTGAATGCCCACAACCCGGGTCTTATATACCAAACAATGATGGTGTAGGAACGAATCAGGAGGCGGCGGGTGGTGCCGGCTCCAATCATAGCTCCTCGAATCACATAACAGGTGCATGGTCCACTCACAGCTCCTGGCGTCGATCATACGTCATAGCATCGGTCATCGAGGTATGGGGCGAGCTGGTATGGGGCGAGATGGTTTGCCCACTCGCTCGTTCGCTCGCTAGTCTGCTTCACCACTTGGGTAGTTTGGCTCCTTGAACTCTAATTCTAACTCTTAAATTAACATACAGGGCTCCGTATGTCAGAATATATATATATACAGTATATATATTCTGTATATGTATATATATATATATATATATATATATATATATATATATATATATATATATATATATATATATATATATATATATATATATAATAATAATAATTATTATAATAATATGTCAAAGGTGTCAAAAAATATGTGTGTGATAACCCGGGTTCGAATCCTGGTGGATCGCACCTGTGCTTTCATTAATTTCATTGGAGGTGTTTGGGGTTGTTGTGAAGTTAATCAAAAATAGATTATCATGTAGGTTCAGGGATATTTCGTAGCGAGGCCGGTCTATATGATCTGTGCCCCATGAATATTCTTTCCTCTCACTTAAACATTAGGCTACCATGGTGCCGTGGGAGTATGAACATGATTAGATTAATATCCAGTATTCGAGAATGGATAATAAGTCGTAGGCGTGTGTATAAACCTTTAACCGTCTTGGTGGTGTAATGGATAAGGTGTCAAAAATCTGTGTGTGATAACCCGGGTTCGAATCCTGGTGGATCGCACATGTGCTTTCATTAATTTCATCGGAGGTGTTTGGGGTTGTTGTGAAGTTAATAAAAATAAATGTATAATAAGTGATTAATAACAATCGTCACAGTCTCCATTACGTTTCACTCTCTCCACTGTGATAATGTCTGCCAAACATTGAACAAGCCATGGAAATATTGGAACATCTAGGAAAGCCTCTCTCGCTACCAATAAAGTCTGTTAAGTGGTGGGTGTCATTTGGTTATTACAGGTAATTGCCACTCTGTCAGGGGTTCTTTGTGTAACTGTGTAACCGGACTGTATAATATTACTAGTATTGCTGTTATAATCAAGTGCATTGATTTATAAATGTTATTAATATTATTAATGATATTATCATAATTACTATTATTCTTATTAGTATTATTAGTATTATTAGTATTATTATTACTATTATTATTATTACTGGGTATTATGATGATAACGATGACGATCATGATGATTATGATGATGAATTACATTAATACCATTATTGGTAACAGGAAATTATTGTGATTATTTTATTATTATTATTATTATTATTATTATTATTATTATTATAATTAGGGGTTCGAGCCCTGCGGGGAACCCCTACGGGCCTACTGTCATCATTAAATCTTCTTATTCTTCCAAATTATTTTTCCACGCCGGTTTATATGCAATAACTCCAGAGCAGCTTTTTGGATCGGGACCAAACTTTCACACAAGGTGCGTTTTTGTATTGGGCAACTTTTGATGTGCTAAACATCCAAAATGACAGCCAAACAGGTCCGTGGCACCCATTTTCCCGAAAAATTTAAAACTTAAATACCGTCTCTCTCACTTAAAGAAAATGATTGGTCTTTGGTAAATAGACTCCACTACTAATGCTTCGCAAATGTTATAGAAAAGGTTTTGTTTTTTCACGTGGGTTTTTTTCCGGCAATCTTGAAAAAAACTTGAATTCCACTTAAAATTCCACATCTTTAAGACTACGCCGATGATCAAAGCCATGTTTGCGTAGTTGGGTGAGGCTTGCAATTCCGAACGTTTTGATACCAAAAGAATATAAATGGGTGGAACAGTTTGGCCGCAGCATTGAAAACTGTCTATTCTTAAATTACTTTAAAACCGTATTCGGTACCCACACAACGTTTTCAGTCTTCAGTCTATAGGCTTCCGCGCATCCCCTAGTTTTGCTTAATAACATAATCGATTAATCATTCAGATCCATAATTTTTTTTAAATTTAACTCTCTCAAAATAGTTGAGTCCCTACGAATTCCACCAATTATTTAGCCAACCTACCTATGCATACTTACCCTACCAAATAATAATGATAATTCAAATTTATTTTTGGTGAATATCAGAGTATTGGCTAAGGTTTTTAACAATTCCTCCCTTTGCCAAATGCTTAGTTTAATAACAATGATATGGACCTTCAAAGTTTGACAATTGCCCGTGTGACACCCTTCACCAAGAAATCTGGTATGTGTATAAGAGGAGAGCCCACTCAATGTAATAAATCTGTTCCTTCAGCGACAGTGGCGCCTCTAGAGGCCAATAGGTGATAACATGTTGATAAATCTGTTCCTGCAGCGACAGTGGTGCCTCTAGAGGCCAATAGGTGATAACATGTTGCAAGCCATTTGTTTCCCTCTTGATATTGTTTATACAAATTAAGATGATACTCTGAAGACCACTTGCATGTATACAGTGTGTGAATGTACGAACAATAAGGAATTCTAAAGAATAAAACACCTCCACATTCAGTTAATGCCTGGCAGATTTTGTTTATACCTACAGTATGAGCTGCTTGGCGGCGCTGGGGGTCGGGAAGCTACACTAAGCCTATTGAAGTGGACAATCCTTTCCTAATGCTCCTTTCCTTGCCTTGACCCTGCTATTACGAACTTTATGCTGACATAAACCTTATCTGCCCATATTAATTATGATTTAGGCTTTCAGTCATACTCCATCCTACACATAACTCACTACCATAACTTAATATAACTAGTTTGGACAAGTGTAGCTCAAATATAGACTATATAACAAGTCTGGGTTTGAGTCTGCACAGTTCATCCCTTTGCATGCATAGTTGGGAGAGAGGGAGTGACTGTATCGCTAGATCCGTTCTCAAAAGCAGCTAGAATATAATTTATATTTAATAAATGCAAAAACTCGTATGAATGATGCTACAACCTCTGGAAGGGTTTGTTTTGCATGTTTTACAATTAAATATGGTTCTAGAATGTGTGATATTTATAGAGTATCACTGGGAATTATGTTGCTAATGTCAAAAATGCAAGCTACTGTAAATGTAGCATTTTAAGATGTAGCGTTAAAGTAGCTATATTGGCAACACTGAGTCACTTACTTGTCACCAAGGAGGTTATATTAGGGGGAGGGATAGTTGGTAGAACGTACCCTATGTAAACGTGAAGCCAGATAAAATATTGGCAGGTATGCTACTGGCGAATCTGGCTAACTCTGATCATATTGCATCATATAGATAAGCAAAAATTATGATAGGCTATAGTAATCTAGTAATATATAATTTTTACGATCTGCATATTGAATAAATAATGATCAAACTACTGGAAGGTAGAAGCGCGGGAGGTTGGTTTCACTGTTTCACCCTGACACTTCCTCCTTTAGTATCCTTCCTCCAAGAATGTCAACGTAGGGGTAGGCAGCCCCGCCCAGGGAAGTACTACCGCCAAGGTTTCGGGAGACTCAGGGAATAGCCTGAATTCCATTTTCTCTCCCAGGCCTTGGTAGCTGGATACATATCTTTCTGCCTCAAACATCAGGGGTATCAGGAAAACCCTCTTTATATAACATACACATCCAACTTCACGACATTGCCCTACATTGCTATCCTCTATCCATAAAACACTACTCTTCCCACTACATATCATACATGTAACACCATACACCTTACCAATAAATATGGCAGTACAATTGTTAAGAGCAAACCTGGTGGTCCCTCGGATATCCACCCCCGGCAGGGTTGGGTCATTGACACAGGGCCCTCCTGGTCGTCATCATGCGACTGTGTCAAGAGCATTGCAACGTCCCAAAGCTGCTCGTCGGTGCAGCTTTTTCTTTAGCAATATAAGGGGACTTCACTCTAACATCAATTCTGTACACCAATTTCTTCAAGCAGAATCCCCTACTCTCCTTTTTTTTGACAGACTCAAGTAACATCCACATCTGACACGTCTAGATTTAATTTTCAAGGTTATCAACTGCTCCAAAATTTCAGACCTAAAGGAGGTGTATGTTGCTTCGCAAAATCTGAAATTGCCCTGGAGGAGGTTACTAGTTTCAATTGTCCCTATTTTGATTATTCTATATACAAATTAATTTCTGCTGGTAAATTTAAATTAATATGTTGCATCTACCGTTCCCCAAATACTCCTCCAGAGCAAAGTCTTTTTGATTCTCTGTCCTCACAACTCAGTGTCCTCAACTTAAATGCTTCTTCTGAAATCATTGTGTTGGGTGATTTTAATGTCCATAATGTTGAATGGCTCACTCATTCAGCCAGGACTGATGATGCTGGTCTTGAATGTGAGCTATTTGCAGACTCATTTAATCTCACTCAACTAGTCAACCAACCAACCCGTGTACCAGATAATCCTAATCATAATTCCCACCTACTGGACTTATTTTTAACAACCAATTCAGAAAATTATGATGTTACAGTGAGGTCCCCGCTTGGATCTTCTGATCACTGTCTGATACAGGCCACCTGTCTATCACCTACCACACCTTCCCACTCTGAACCTGTTTTGGTGACTAAATGGCATTTCGATAGGGCAGACTGGGAGGGTCTTCAAGGTTTCTTTATTGATATTCCCTGGACCTCTTTCTTTTCTAATGATGCACACTCCACCTTGAGCCACATATAAGATTTTGTAAAAATTGGAATGGAAACTTTTATTCCTCATCAAAAGTACAGTAAAAGATCTAATTCACCTAAATGGTTTGACCATAATTGTGCTAGAGTAACTGAACAAAAAGCAATAGCCTACAATGCATACACAAGATCAAAAACATATGAAGCCTTTAATTACTTTAGAAACATCAGAAATCATGCCAAAACTGTATTAAACCTAACTAAATCAAACTTTCTCCACAAGCAGGCAAATAAACTTCTAAATAATCCAAATGATAACAAAATATTTTGGTCTACTCTTTACTCATTTAAATCCAACTTCACTACTGCTTCATCCATTCCACCATTAAAATCTCCGACTGGCAATCTTGTAAGTGACCCACGAGGTAAAGCTAACCTTCTTGCGGATATTTTCTCCACCAACTCAACCTTAGATGAAATAAATCAAGATGTCCCTGTACTTAATTTTAATTCGCCTGAAATTCCCTCACTTAAGATCCACACCAGACATGTCAAAACTATTTTGCAGAATCTCTCGGTAGATAAGGCTCCTGGTCCAGATGAAATTCCTCCAATAGTACTTAAGAATTGCTCCTTGGTGCTCGCTCCTGTATTGGCAAATTTTTCCGTCTGTGTACTCATACCTCATGCTTCCCAGTACCCTGGAAAGAAGCAAACATCCATCCAGTTCCTAAAAAAGGTGCCTCTTCAGATCCATCAAACTACAGACCAATAGCTATAACTTCCACTCTTGGTAAAGTCTTTGAAATTATATTAAATAATCACATAATTAAGCATCTTGAGAATAATAAATTAATCAGTGATAGGCAATATGGTTTTAGATGATGTCGATCAACTGCAGACATGCTTTGCCTTCTTACGCATCAAATCAACCAAGCTACAGACCAACATGGTGAAACACATACAATAGCACTGGATATATCAAAGGCATTTGATAGAGTCTGGCATCAATCCTTATTGTCGAAGATGTCACACTACGGCCTTGCATCATTAGTTCCACTAATTTCTTCTTATCTTCATAACAGAAAAATATGTGTAATGGTAGATGGCCTTTATTCTCAATTTCACTCAATAAATGCTGGTGTTCCCCAGGGATCAGTTTTGGCCCCAATTCTGTTCCTCATTCATATCAATGATCTCATATCTACCACTCATAATCCAATACATTCCTACGCAGATGACTCAACACTCCACAGTTCCTTCACATTTACCAATTCTTTCACCCAACCCGATCTTATAAATTCAAAAATAAACACTGCAATTTCTCTGAACCAGGACCTTTCTAGAATTAATGGATGGGGACAAAAGAATCGAGTTTCCTTTAATGCACAGAAAACCAAGTACATTCAATTTTCTAACCGACAGAATCTCACTGACTCCCATATATTTTTAATGATGTAAATATTCCCACTTCCCCAAGTATTGACATTCTCGGTGTAACATTAACTACTAACTTGAGCTGGACACATTATGTTAGAAGCATTGCTAAGAATGCCTCTAAAAAACTGGGACTCCTGTACAGAGTTCGAGAATTCTTCACTGACGAGCAGTTGGCCGTGATATATAAAAGTCATGTGCGTTCTCAGATGGATTACTGTTCACCTCTGTGGGGTGGAAGTGGAGTGGTTGCATTGAGGCAGTTGGACAAAATTCAAAATAAAGCTATTAGATTAATCAATAACCCTGCAATCACACAGGACCTTCCTACATTATCCATACGAAGAAACGTTGCATCCCTTGCATTATTCTACAGATATTTTCACAGCAATTGTTCCGAGGAATTGGCTTCAATTGTGCCGCCTCTCCACATCTTTCCCCGTAGAACTAGGATGGCTGAGAGCGCCCATGAATTTACACTTTCTCCTCCACAATGCAGAACTTCTGCTTATCAGAATTCATTTATCCCCAGAGCTACTACTCTTTGGAATTCACTTCCCTCGAATTGCTTTCCACAAACTTACAATCTACAAATGTTTAAATCCAGTTGTTACAAACATTTTATGAATGGAGGATGCCTTTAGGCACATGGACCTTTTTGTTTTATCTGTGTTTTTCCTTCCTCCGTTCATTGTCTCTTAACAAAAAAACAACAAAAAACAACGAGTATTTATTTTTAGATCCTGGCCAGAATATATTGCCAAGTACCGCCATATACCTCCTACTGGAATGTATCTACATTATTTATAACACATTTCATTACAAAGCCCTTTACAATGGTATCCATGATCATAATAGTTAAGCACTGGTTATTTACTAGTGTAAGATAACTGAAGTTTGAAATTAAGTATGAAGTAAAAATGGGAAAATTATATCGTCAGAGGCGGAGGGTTATGTAAAGAGGACAATTCGAGAGAGAGAGAGAGTGTAAGTACTTGTCGCTAGATAGGCGTGTGTGTGCTTGTGTGATGGTCTTGAGTAGCTATGCGTGTGCTTGTTTGAGTGTCGCTATAGGCTACGTATTAGTTATCTCTCTCTCTCTCTCTTATTTATCGCTGTCTTCCTTACGATTACGACATAAAGTGCATGAGAACATAGGAAATAGGGAGCCTCTCTCTCTCTCTCTCACACACAAATGAGAACATAAGTAAACAGGAGTCTGCAGAGAGCCGATTGGCTATAGGACTCTGTAACCTATTCCACATAGCTACAACTCTGTTACTAAACGAATAGAGGCAGATCCCTTACACACCCAGTCTCTCTCTGTCGCTCGTTTGTTTGCACACCGGTACAAATGAGGCAGATCCCTTACACATGCAACTAAGATGAACATTGGAATCTGCAGAGAGACAAGTGGCCCACAAAAGGCAGATCCCTTTCACATCAAACCCATTTCGTCCATATGACTATCTGATTTTATCTTGAAGTTCTCTATTGTTCTTGATCCCTCTATAGCACTAGGTAGCCTATTTCACATATATACGACTCTGTTACGAGAGAGGCAGATCCCTTACACAGCCAATCTCTCTCTCTCTCTTATTTGCACACTGGTACAAATGAGACAGATCCCTTACACATGCTACCGAGATGAAAATGGGAGTCTGCAGAGAGCCGATTGGCCCACACACGGCAGATCCCTTTCACACCCAATCTATCTCGTCCTATCAAATTTTATGTTGAAGCTCTATTGTTATTGATTCCACTATAGCACTCAGTAGCCTATTCCACATATCTACAACTCTTTTACCAAGCGAATAGAGGCAGATCCCTTACACATGCAACCAAGATGAAAATGGGAGTCTGCAGAGAGCCAAGTGGCCCACATAAGGCAGATCCCTTTCACACTCAACCCATCTCATAAACGTTACCTGTTATTTACACTACTTACTATACACCCATGTTATTATATACCTGCAACCAAAACACAATTGTAAGAAATAGGAACATAAGAAAATGGGAGTCTGTAGAGAGCCAATTGGCCCACACAAGACAGATCCTTTTCACACCCAACCCCTCTCATAAAACCTCTCGCATTTATCTCTGTCTTCCTTACATTTATGACATCCATAGTCTCTCTCTCTCTCTCTCACAAATGAGAACATAAGAAAACCGGAGTCTGCAGAGAGCCGATTGGCCCACACATGTCAGATCCCTTTCACACCCAGCCCATCCCGCACTCTCTCTCTCTCATATTTATCGCTATCTTCCTTGTGTTTACGACATCTGTCTGACTCTCTCTCCCTCACAAATGAGAACATAAAAAAAATAAGAAAACGGGAGTCTGCAGAGAGCCGATTGACCTACACATGGCAGATCCCTTTCACACCCAACCCATCTCGTTCTATCTAATTTCAAGTTGAAGCTCTATTGTTCTTGATCCCATTATAGCACTCGGTAGCCTATTCCACATATCTACAACTGTTACTAAACGAATAGAGGCAGATCCCTTATACAGCCAATCTCTCTATCTCTCGCTCTTGTTTGTTTGCACAATCTGTTCCTTCTGTAGTTACTCCATGCCCGATAAGTTAAATGATCTTTTGATATCTGTGACACAGCTTTTGTATCAAACACAATACCCTGCTTGCAAAACTGCTCGAACCCCGGACTTTGCAAACTTTAATTATTATCATAATTATTATTATTATTTTTATTAAAGTGGAAAAGCCATCCGCCAATCACCGCGCTCCCTTCTATTTGCTTGCACCGTCAGCTGATTTTGATAGTTCTCGGCCACAACACCTTCCCAGCCAACCAATCAGCGGCCTCCATTATCGGAGCACGGAGCTGAACTCTCTACCTCACCTCAAAAGTCGCTCTCTTTCTCTTCTCGAGTAGTTTCCTCTGGTTATACTCGATCTAATACTTCGGTGCCAGCCCTGTACTCCCGTAAGCTACTGAAAGAGCTTTATAACCAGCTTCCAGGAACTTATTTCGAGGAGAAGAGAGTGGAGGTGGAGGAGGCAAGAATTCAAAGCGAGCGGGCTGCCGCGCATGCCGCTAAGCCAATCACAGCACGGGAGAGCGGGAGGCGAGACTATAAAGTCTGGCGCAGAGGGGTTACAGGGGTCACTCACCCCTCGGAACTCACCGGGTTAGCTTCTTACAACCCGGTTGCTCTCTCTCACTCGGGCACAAAGGAAAACCAGGAGCCAACCATTCCAGCTACCCTGCCCTTATCTACAGCAACAGCACAGACCTGATCTCTCTTCACTCTCGCCCACTCGGAGGTTACACCTTTAGTATCCTGCCGCCTGTTGTCACATTGCTAGTCTACACACACACAGTCAAGCAATTCAAGAGGGACGACAGAAAGTGGATGGGAGTGAGAATTTCCAGAGGAGCTATTGGCCAGCTCTGAGGTGGTAAACCACAGTTCCAGTATTCACACCTGATTCCAGCATCCACAAATATATTTGTTTAACCCGTCCAGCCCCAGCGACGCGTCTAACGCGTCGGCGATGTATGTAACGCACAGCCCCAGCGACGCGTCTGATGAGTCACCCTAATTGCTCCGACCGTAACCTCAGGTGTAGCCACTCGAGACGGCTCAGATTTGTATGGGAACTGTGTACGTATCCCACGCAACCGTGCCGATGGTTGAAAACTCTCAAAGTCCACGTGCGTGCGCGTGAGCGCGCAATAACCTGTTTTTTTGGGGTAATTGCCTTCAATTTTTTACTCTTGTAAAATACGTTTTCGGGGGCTCTGTAGGACCATTCTTTAAGCTTTTTGAGCGGTTTTTCGTGGTTTTTCCTTCATTCCTAATCCATTCGCTATTGTTTCTGGAATAAAACAATTTTTTGAAAACCGGCCGGGTTCTGGTGAACAAACAATACAAAACTAGCCGGGGCTCCACGGGTTAAGGCCCCATATTGGGCCCGCATAAGATTCCAGAAGAAAGAGAGAAAATGTTTGACTAACTTGGTGATTCCATTAACAATTGATGTGTCCTTCTAGGACAAGACTAAAGGAAAAATAATTTAGACTAATCTGTATCCATAAAATGATGATGTGTAATAATTAGTTATTTTTGTTAGCAAAGGCGTAATGCCGAAAGTGTTTTATAGGATCTGATAGGAAAGATTTAAGTATAAAAGTAAAGAGGGGAGGAAACGATCAATTCTTCTAGACTAAGAGGCAACCAATAAGTTCAAGGGGAAACAGTTTTGTTTAGTTGCCCGATAGATCAGCTATAGCTAGGAAAGGACACTAGTCCCTTGAAATAGCGAACTAATTTGTTAATAAGGAATAAGTTAATATAGAAGGACACTAGTTCATATGAATTACGGGATTCTTATGTTTTAGAAAGGAAGTTATATCCATATAAATTGAAAGGGTCATGGAGGCGGTTTGGGAAAAGTGTTAAGGATATAATTATATAACAAAGAATTCCTCAGAAGTTATGTAAAGGAATATAATTGTGAATCTGTTCCGTGTAGGCGTTTTGAGGCACGGTTTATCTTTTGTTGGAACGGTTATTGATTAAGGTTTAATGTAAACATAGCGTGTTTTTAATAGGGTTACATGAGAGTGTAATCGGAAGGTGTTATTGAGGTAAATATTGTAAACTAATGTCACTGGAGTAACTGGGTGACGGAACCCAATGTTATATATGAGAGGGAACCTGTAATCCCGGTCGGTAAACTTGTGAGACTTTATATTATTGTTGAGGTACTTGTGTAGTAACGACGGTTGTGTCAGATGAGTTAATAGATTATATGTATTGAAGCTTTGGTCTCGAGAGAAGGCACCGAAGGCCCAAGGGACCATGGCTAATTCTTGAGAAAAGAATAAGAATATAATTTTTGTGTAAATTAGGTAAAGAACGATTGTGTCATTAGGCCCTGGTCTCAACAGAAGGCACAGCAGGACTCATATTAAACTATTTAGGTTAGTAACTAATAACGTGTTTGTTGGATCGAAGTCGACTTGAGTCAATACCTGAATAGCGGGAATTCAGCTAGGGAGTAACGGGAACTCTAGGGGTCCAAAGTGCAACCTATCTTGAATCGACGTAATATTAAATCCGTGTCTTGAACTCATCTCAGCCCGAACAAAGTACCCGTTATTAGAGTAATTAGGAAGTTTGTTAAATAAAGTATACAAATTCTAAATTACTGTCGATTTATCCCCCATAATAGTAGTATCGTAGCAGAAATTAAAATAAATACTACAATTATAATTACAAATAACAAAAATATTGTTAGTGGTGGTATTATTAATAATTTCATTATATATATATATATATATAATATGATAGGTTATATAAATATCGTCTCTAGATATATTTTTTCTTCTATTTTTCATGTTAATTCCCCCTCCAATGTTTCAATATTCTTTCTGGGGTCTCTCACCCTCCTCAGGCTTAATCAGACGATGCTGCCTTTATCCTTTTCTCATCTCTCTCTCTCTCTCTCTCTCTCTCTCTCTCTCTCTCTCTCTCTCTCTCTCTCTTTCTCTCTCTCTCTCTCTCTCTCTCTCTCTCTCTCTCAACTGCCGCCTGCTCAACTCTAATATTTCTTGCATCATCTAATACATTCCTTTGAGGGTCTTTCTTCACACACACACACACACACACACACACACACACACACACACACACACACACACACACAATAGACGTGCCAAACTTCACGATATGATTATAAAGATGATTCTAAGCATAACGTATTCTTGAACAAAAATTATAAATCTCAACCATTTAAGAGGTATTGAAGGTTTTATATAGCCTTGTGTCCTCCCCCACATTGCTGTAATGGACTCTTCCATGTAATGTAGTTTCCAGGCAGTCCAAAGTGAGCTATTGTATCTATAATAATTTTGCAACTTACAGAATAATAATATCTTGATAATAGCATGGTCAAATATTTGCAGCTAGATGAGGGTGTGGTAGGTTCTAGGACAGCTAGGCCAGCCTTATGGGGAAATACTTGCGAAAATGCCATTTTCAACAAGTGATACATCTATAACAAGTAAAATATGGAAGTATGCTTATAGAACATTTTATGTGTAGAATATTTTTCCTAACCTAATCCTGAAGTTTGGCACGTCTATTTCGGGAACACCCTGTATATTGTATATAGGAGAGGGTATGACTGTATGGGTGTACAGTATACAGTATATGTGTGTGTGTGTGTGTATGTATGTGTCTGTGTGTATGTATGTATGTATGTATGTGTGTGTGTGTGTACTGTGTATGTATGTATGATTATAGCTATGAGTAAGTATTGGTGCGTGAAGGGGCTAACCAGCTCGCGTGGTATTCTTACATACATCACTCGGACTAAATCTCTATCTATATTGAAACGCCCACTCCAGCATGTCTAGTGTATGTGAGAGAGAGAGAGAGAGAGAGAGAGAGAGAGAGAGAGAGAGAGAGAGAGAGAGAGAGAAGCATTTAAAGCACTTGCTATATGGTTACAGTAATTTCGCATTAATTTTGGACAAATTAATTATAAGCATAATGTTCAAAAACTTAAACACACACACACGCACACGCGCACACACACACACACTCACACACAGACACACACACACACACACACAAACACAACACACGCACACTAATTATAATAATGTTTAGGTTCATGTCATACTGAATGTTTTCGAGCAGTTATTTCACATACCAAGAGAGAGATAGACAAAGTTAACCTCTTGAGGATTATGACGCGTTTATTCTGCCTATCATTAGATGATTTTTTACATCTTAGGAAGGATCTATGGGAATTGAAAGGGTAAATACTGTCTCAATCAACCCTCTGTCAGCTCAGGAAGAACGTCTACCAATCAAGAAGCTAAGGACTATCTCGATTACTCCTTTTAGCTTCTATATATCCTTCTTAAGCTACATAACATTCTCTAGATGTAGCTGACATCAAATACAAAAGACGTCACCGGTACAGGTGTTAAAAGGGTAAATACTGTCTCAATCAACCCACTGATTGCCATAAAATAAAATCGTCCAATAACAGCCAGAAATAGACACCAATTGCGTCCTAGATGCTCAAGGGGTTACAGTTATGGAGGTAAAGCCAGTGCCACACCAGCGCATTTTTCGGCAATTTTCGATTTGCAAGTTTGTTCTCGTACTATGTTGAGGCTCTTTTGTATTGGATTCGGCAACTAGACTGAAGGTAGATTATGTTAGGTAGTTTAATTCTAATGAAACATATATTATGAAGCTGCCAGACTACAATTGCTCGGAAAAATTGACGGAAATATTGCTTGTGTGACACCACCTTAAGCCATGGCTTTTTAGCATGACTGTACAAGCTCAGTTGTATTAATTAAACTGGCAGGATAATATTTGGGCATCAGAGTGTACTCAGAAATGGGTTGTATTAAATTAGACTGTATGGAAACTCAGAAGTGGGTTGTATTAAATTAGATTGTATGGAAACTCAGAAGTGGGTTGTATTAAATTAGACTGTTTGGAAACTCAGAAGTGGGTTGTATTAAATCAGCCTGTACGGAAACTCAGAAGTGGGATGTCCTAAATAATCTCGCTGAGGTCGGTGAAGATGAAGGAGCCTTACCTTGACAGCGACTAAATTAAAAACCCGGGCACCTTTTAGCACTAAAAGACGTGCATATTATAATTCGTGCACGGACGGCAGGTGGGTGGAGAGAGAGAGAGAGTTGCAAGGAGTTACACGGAATAGTTAGTATCTCAGAGACCTTGTGGTCCATTCCGAGGAGATACTCGAAGTGGAAAGAGAGAAACTGTTTAGTGCACTACACTATTTACAGTGTGTGCAAAATACTATCTACTCTATTCTTGAACTGCTCTACTGACGAACTATTTACAACTTCGGAGGGAAGTTTGTTCCAGGTAGAACAGATCTTTAATGTGATTTTTTTTCCATAGATACTAGTGCTGAACCTTTTTAATCCTAATTTCCAGCCATGGTTGCGTGTTGTATTCATATTGAGTCTAAACATTTTGTTATAATCTACATTGTCAAACCCATTAAGTATTTTAAAAACTTCAATGAGCTGACCTCGTAGCCTGCGTGTCTCCAACGGGAAGAGATCAAGAGCTCTCAACCGGTCCTCATAGCTCATTCTTCTAAGCGATGGAATAAGCTTTGTAGCCTTAGCTTGTACTCTTTCCAGTCACTCTTTATCTTTCCTGAGTGCTGGAGACCAGAATTGAACAGCATACTCCAGGAAAGGCCGTATCAGAGCGTTGTAAAGTGTGAGGAATATTTCCTTATTTCTATACTTAAATTGCCTCTTAATATAACCCAATAATTTATGAGCTTTCTTCTCTACTTCAATGCACTGCTTGGAAAACTTTAGGTTACTGCTAATCAGAACGCCCAAATCCTTTTCCAAGTTAGTCACTTTCAGAGGCATTCCCAATAGTGAATAGCCTGAATTGGGGTTTGCTTGGCCGATATGTATCACCTTGCACTTTTCCAAATTTAGAGGCATCTGCCATGTCTCTGACCATTCACCAAGTCTGTTGAGGTTCATCCTGAGCTGTTCAACCCCTTTGGGGTTTTTCACATTCATTCCAAGCTTTATGTCATCTGCAAACTTGGAGATCACACTCAACAGACCAATATCGATGTCATTGACATTTATGATAAACAGAAGTGGGCCAAGTACAGATCCCTGTGGAACTCCAGAAGTGACTGAAGTCCACTCAGAAGAAACACCATTGATTACCACTCGTTGTTGTCTACCTGTTAGCCAACTTTCTATCCAATGTGTGACCTCTGTAGTGATACCTACCACACTCATTTTTGACATTAGCCTGCAATGAGGCACTTTGTCAAAAGCTTTTTGAAAATCTAAGTAAGGGATGTCTATGGCTTTACTTTTGTCATACTCACTCAGCCTTTCAAGGAAAAATTCCATCAAGTTGGTAAGACATGATCAGTGTCGCCTGAATCCATGTTGGGAATCTGTAATTAATTTGTGTATTTCTAGGTAGTCAACTATATCTTGTATACTATAGTCTATTCGCTGTAGATAGGCGAACAATCATAAGCTCTAACCTCTGTAACTATAATACGACTAGAGTAATCGAACTACAAAATCATTTCTACCATTTGGGAAGAGTCAGTTAAGGAATAGATGTGGAAATTTACAGCCAATTTGCTCTAGCCCTTTTTGAGTTACAGAGGATAGAGATCATGATTTCTCACTTACAGCGAATAGACTATAGCATCCCTTCTAAGAGTTTTACTATGATAGAAGTCAAGCTAATTGGCCGATAATTCTTGGGACGCTCGTGATCCACTTTCTTGAAGATTGGAGTCACATTGGCCAGTTTCCAGTCTTCAGGGACTTCTCCATTTTCTAGTGATTTATTGAAGATGTCTGCTAAGAAAGGTGCGATTTCATCTCGCACTTCACGTACAACTCGAGGAAGAAAGCCATCTGGGCCGGATGACTTGAACCTATTTAATTTATCTATTCCTGTTGCTACATCCTCTGGGGTACATCTGATTTTGCTAAGAACTAATCCTGGACTTGGCATGTCACTGGTCTTTTCCCTTGTGAATACTGAGACAAAATAGTAATTTAGGGATTTAGCTATATCAGTGTCAGAAGATTGAAGTTGGCCTGTTGGATCCTTTAGAGGTCCAATGCTAATTTTGAATGGCTTCCTGCTGTGCACATAACTGAAGAACTCTTTAGGACTCTCTTTGCAGAGGGTTGCAACCCTTAGTTCTTCATTCTGCTTTGCTTCCTTTATAAGAGATTTCACTCTTCTACACATATTTTTGAAGGAATCTAAATGACTTTGGTCTTGACTTCTTTTGGCCTTTCTGTATGCAACCTTTCTAGAGAGAGAGAGAGAGAGAGAGAGAGAGAGAGAGAGAGAGAGAGAGAGAGAGAACCAGTCTTTTCTCCTACAGATTTATACGTTGCCTACTCTTTCTTCATTAGCCTCCTTGAGAGAGAGAGAGAGAGAGAGAGAGAGAGAGAGAGAGAGAGAGAGAGAGAGACTGTGTAAGAGGACGATAGATAGTCAGATAATTATATGGAGAGAATAGCACACAGACAAGCTGGGTCTCGCTCTCTCTCTCTCTCTCTCTCTCTCAAGGGGGTTAAGGAAGAAAGAGTAGACAACGTATAAATCTGTACGAGAAAAGACTGGCTCTCTCTCTCTCTCTCTCTCTCTCTAACGCACACACGCACACACACACACACACACACAATTATCCACATTTATCCACTACCAAAATAACTAGACCAAAGGTTAAACATGTTTCCACAAGAAATATCTTACAAAGGTCAAGCTAACATTTCTCAAAACCTAGTGATCTAGTCCATGCTTCGGTCTCGCCAATTATACGTACATATTTGATCAACTCTGACTTTAATGTTTCACATGTACAGTTGACCTCTTAAGTTGTGTTCCTCGTTGTGATATTTTGTATGAAAGAAAAATAGTAGGGATTAATTGCGAATGTGTCTTATTTTATTTATCAGCTGACTTAGCAGATGCCCAAGAAACTACACTCGCAAATCAATTATGTACATTATATTTCCATGCATAAGATCACGGAGAGGAACAGAATGTATGTGGCCAACTGTACATTTAATTATTATTATTTTTTTTTTGCAAAGTGGTACACATCGCTAAATACTAAACAAATAAATATTTTCGGAGGCTTAAAGGCTTACTGACGTCGGCTATCTATGTTCGTGAATTCCACATATATAAAGTGTGTTTGAAAAACGAATATACTTGTTTCAGTCAGGGGGAAGAGTTTGTTTTATGTTCGAATATGTCTTCTACATATTATTTTTTTAGTTTCCTCCCTAGACCTGCATCAAGCTTTTAAAAACAACAGAAAAAAACATCCCCAAGATCCCTCTTCTATATATATGTGTACATTCGTCGTTAGAAAAACCCTCCTTAATTACAGGCTCGCTATAGCTCGCCAGGAAAAATCGAAACCTAGATTACACGAAAAGTCTTAATATTGACAATTAAATGGGTCGAAAGGTCTTAAAATCGCCAAAATAATCAGCCGATCGTCTTAAAATCTGAAACTAATGTGGCTAATCATGTAGGAGAAGGGAGGCCAGAAAAACCGACCATCCCCCCTTAATCAATCAAGGGTATAACAAGAGAATGATAGAAAGGAGATCGATCGATATATATATATATATATATATATATATATATATATATATATATATATACAGTATATATATATATATATATATATATATATATAAAAAAGGCAAGATAAACAAGAAGACAAGACAGAAGAACTAGAAGATAAGAAGACAAGAAAACCAGGACAAGAACAAAACAAACAAGAAGACCAAAATAATAGCTCTGCTATGGCTTGCGTGAGTTCCAATTTCAAGATAATTATTTATCCATTCACAAATTGATCTATCACCACCAACTTATATCTAAAGTAAAAAGACCCACAATTAAAACTACCGAATATTAGTTATTGTTAGTTGCAAAAATGGGTCGAAAAGATAATAATAATACTAATAATAATACTACTAATAATAATAATAATAATGGGTGAGATGACGGGGTTGAGCAGCCACACCCTGATCACGCCAGGAAAGGAGCAACCTAACAGCACCAGAATAGCTGTAATTAGAGACACAAAGAGGAACAGGAAAAGACAACACTAGGAGAAAGCGAGAGACAATAAGACCCGACCAGTTTCTCAGGCTTTAATATTTGCCGGAATAGGTCAGCCTTCCCCTTTTCCTGGATCTACCCATGCTCTAATTTCCGGGAATCTAGGTCAGTCTGTCCGAGAAAGGAATTCGAGTCTGAGCCAATCACAGGGACCCCGGCTCCTCCAATGGCAGGGACCGAGACAAATACCCAAGGCATATAACCAGTTCCAGCCCGACTTGCAATATAGTGAAGAACTCTTTATGTAAGTAACCATATCAATATCGCCATCAATGGGAATCCCAGTACCCCCTCTACAGTACGTCCCGGGAAGACTGGGAATAGTACAACCAAAGTGAATATTGAGAAACCTGTGGCCTGCAGAATAAGAAAAGCCAGATATCACGATGAACAGAAAATCATTCATTACGCAACCATACTACCCTCTAAAAGTAGGGGGGACAATATCGAGAGATCAAGAATCTCTGTGTGTGTAAATAAATAACTTCAGTTTATTTTTAGATTAAGAATTGCCTTCACCATAGCCAACATAACGATATAATCCAGGACCTCGCCTGTAGACCCGTTTGCAAAATGGTGTTGGGGGTGATTTCTCACTTGATCTTGGTTAATGGGTCCCTGGACATGAAAAATCACCGAGGTGCTTGTCACCATCGCGCCACGAATGCCGCTATGGTTAAATCAAATATGGCTGCCGCCAGCCGAGATAAAAATATAACTTCATTATTATTTGGAGTAAATACACGTGTAATACCTCTAATCCAACTAATTTGAGGGTGAGGAATTCATTTCTGGTGTTGTTTTGAACATTCGGGGTCACCTTGACCTTCAAATGTCATGGTCAATTTGGCCATAACCTGGCCGTTTTTAGTGATAGCAACAAACGTCAAATTCAACAAATTCTCACACGTTTAACTAATTTCTGATATTATATATATAGTAGATAGAAAGTCATAATAACCCTGATAAATATAGTTCAATGTAATTGTAAATAACATTGTATCATTAAGATTGACCAACATTTTTTAATTGGTGTGGAAAATAACAAATTAGACCATGTGAGAATATAACAATATACAGATGAAAACTCAAAACAAAAGCAAATGAAAATATTTCCAAAGGTACACCATATTATAAGTATTCGTAAGTTATTCTTTTAGTGCCAGGTTTTTACATGATGAATTATCTTTCTTTCCATGGCAGAAAATGACACGCTGAACTCCAGCCGAATGACACCCACAAAGTCGAGAGGTGCAGCTGCCTGCACACTTGCATGTTGTGAGCAGAGTCTGTGGCAAAAGCTTCATTCATTTTGATGACAGCAGTGTACCAAAATACTCATCCCATCCATGCCCCACTGGTTTTAGTATTGCCTCATGTTCTTCGGCTGTCACAAGTAATTGGCGTGCCTTGAACACCAGAAAGAATCCTCATTGAATGTGCCCTCATAATCACACTGCTTGTAGGAGGGATTGAATCAATTCCAGCACTGCCACCTGTATAGTTCTCTACCCTTAGTTGGTCAAATGTCTCAGCAGTCGTAGTTGATCTGGCTCCTGCCCAGACACGTACCAAGTACTTCTCTGCTAATGCTGTATCTTGCTCTGACAAGGTGTCTGTATCTTCAAAGTTTGTCAGATACTGTACTGGATCACATGCCATAGCTGTATGCTTGGTGGCCACTTTATTCATGCAGTCGTCTCCAGTTAATATATGTGCTTTGATCACTGTCTTGGCCAGTGGTGCTCCAAGGTGAGAAATCACTTGATGCAGTGGAAGCATGTGCCGCTTTTCACCAGTGCCATACTGCTGCCACATTTCTCTCAACCCCAGAGTTTGAAGATATGGAGTGTAGTGTAGCAGTAACGCAAAGGTGTCTGTGTCATTGGACTTTGGAGACTACAATAATTCTCTTGCACTGTTTCACACGAACAGCCCACTCCACATGCACCACCACTGCCTCTTCAATCCAGCTCAGCTAGTCGGGGACTTCTTCGCCACCAGCTGCTTTTGCTGGAAGCATCTCATCAGAAACAATAGAGCTGGCGATGATGGTTACATTGCTGTAGGCTCAATGGGACACAATATCTCGAGCCAGCAGCTGGAGGTTCTTCTTATTTTCATGAGATGGCCAGAATTTGTCAATTTGCTGAGGGATGGGTGTATCTCTGCAAATACCAATGATATTAATGCCTGTTGTTGGATCAGTATCCCGCATGCGCTCCCCTTCCTTGAGAGACATCTCAATGTCAAGTACGAGATGGACAAACTGTGATTCTTGGGAGAGACATGATGCTGAGGTAATGATTGCATCTATGACAGCACCCTTATTAGGATATTGCGCCAGAGGCATCTGCCGCATCTTGGACATGACGTCTAGCACAACATAAGTGGCAAGAGTAGACTTGTGATTCCATTGGGTAAGGTCCAGTTTAGGTTCAATCTCCCCAACCAGTAATGACTTGTTGGTGTGAGAAGGAAGGTCACTATCAAACAGTGGAAATCTTGCCAGCACATCGTGAGAAAGAATCTGTCTGAGGTCCATTCCTCTCTCCTTAGCAATGGCCATGCTCCTCTGTGCCTCTGCCACGTCCTTGGATGAAAGGTTCTTTTCCTTTAGAATAGTTGCTGGTGTATTCTGAGGTTGGTCTGTGAAATGAGGCAGCTTACGTTTCGATATGGTTGCATTAATTTTCTTGCTCTTCTTGACTAACCTCTCCTGCCTGTATGAACGGTAGACATGCTCACCATTCTCGAGACATTTGAGCAGACGCACTGCGACCTCTTTGTGAACAGCCTGCTTTGTTAGCAGGTTGTGCAGACTGTGGCACAGGCACATTGACCATCACTGAGTAAGGATGATGATGCTCTAGCACAAAGTCTAGCAGCTTTGCAACATTCTTGTTGAATATGAGATGACGGGTGGTGCTCAGTGCATGCTGGAGATGGCATTCTGTGTGCTTCATTTGATGATTGGTGGTGATAAATTTGAGGACATTGGTGATAGACCCAATTTCATGATGCAAGAGTTCGAACTCTGCCACAGCACTGGCATTACGTGTGACTCCCACCACGTAGTGACCTCCTGGAGCCTTTGACACTCGCTGGATGGTCTGTTCGACTTTCATATCACCTCCAACAGCACAGAACCAGCCTGGGCGATCACAAACAACCCACTGCCCTTTTGAGAAGCGCTGGTAGAGAATCAGGATGTGTGAACTCCAGAACCTTGATTTTTTCTAGATACCATGATCCATGACGTAGATAGCTGATGTAGTCACATTCTGCAAATATCGGCATAGTATCTTCGACAGTAGCAACAAGTAGATTCCAATTTCCTTCTCTTTCAGAAACCACAGCATTCTAAATGATAGTGACCAACTGCAGCCAAACTCCAAAGAATTGGCAGAGTTCAGACTTGGCCTGGCACTCCTTCTCAAACTCCCGAAAGTCCTGATGCAATTTCTCAATCTGTCCAATTATGGCTTCAAACTGTTGTGGACAATGTTGGTTTGCAGCCAGTGTAATTTGTAGCATCTCCACCTGCGCCAGCTCGGGATATGCAGCTTTGTCCTTGTGATGCCAGAATATCTGCCACTGGAGTGAACGAATCAGGTCCTCCACAATCAACATCCCTGTGAGAACCCGAACATAATGGCTGCCGTTCAAGACTGACTCTATCACGCCAGGTCCAAAAACACCACACTCGATCAGTGCGTCATCTGTACCGGAACCTTGGAGCAGTTTGTCCTGGCACCTGAGCAATACACGAGTCCAATGGAAAGGGCCCAAACAGAGAAATAAATCGTTGAACTGTTTAGTCTCATGCAGGTAAATATCTGCGGCTAGGTTGAACATACCTTCATCACACCATACCGCCATTGATACCTGATTCAGTTGTCTGCGTATGCTCTGAAAGTTGGTAAGGCAGTGTCTAACAGTTGCTTGCTCAGTGATAGGTCTTGGTATGACAGGGAGGAAGCCGACATGCATCATTGGCACCACAGCAGATGAGACAAGTGTGTGCACAACTGCCCAGATATGAGGATCTCCTGCGGACAGGCCCAGGCGGGTCAAAATTATCAAAAATTTCCGCTTCACAGCTACACTTCGGGCAGTTTGCATATCGAGCAACGTTGCTTGGTTGTTTTCAGGATGTAACAGCATGTCTGGAGGCAAGGTAGGTAGAACCACTGGCTTAGCATGGGGAGGTACCTCTTGATGTGACAATTTATTTTCCAGGGATGAATCAGAGCGGCTAAGTCCTGTACTTGATACTGGAGGTTTATGGAGGGGCTTGTTCACTGTGGCATCTTGGAACAGTACTAAGGCTGCATAGTGTGAACCCTCTGTACCAGAGAGTGATGATTTGTCTGCATAGTCGGCGTTGTCCATGCCTGCCATCGTGTAGTCCTCCCTGTTAAAAGTACTCAGAATGGGTGTCTCTCCATCTTCTGAGCATTTTACAGTATAGCTGGCAAGAAGGCTTCGAGCATTTCTAATGGTCTGGTAGCTTGTACATGAACCAATTGTGTTGAATACTCTGAGAAGGCTCTTACTGTGATCTCTTGCATAGAGATCATGGCCAAGCATCAAGGGGTAAATTCATGTGCCATTGATGACCCTGACATTTGAAGGTCAAGATGACCCCAAATGGTAAAAAAAAACCACCAGAAATTAATTCCTCACCCTAAAATTAGTTGAATTAGAGGCACTACACATGTATCTACTGCAAATAATACAAAAGTTATATTTTTATCTCGGTTGGCGGCGGCCATATTTGATTTAGCCATAGCATCATTCGTGGCGCGATGGCGTACAAGCACCTCGGTGATTTTTCATGTCCAGGGACCCATTAACCAAGATCAAGTGAGAAATCCCCCCAACACCATTTTGCAAACGGGTCTACAGGCGAGGTACAGGATCAATATCCACATGTCCCTATGTTATTGAGATAAACCAAATTGAATCCTAAAAATAACCCGAATATAGTCTGACTGAAACTGAAGGAAGTTAGCAAATACTATTGCTTCCTTCCACTGGTTACGCCGGATGTGGGAAAGGATTTGGTATTGAGTCTCACCCTGAATGAGAGAGTGTGCTGCCTGTACCTGAGAGAAAGGCAGTTCCCCTCCACGTCCAACCCATCAGAACCACGAGTCCTACGTCGTCCAGACTCTCGTTCATGGCCACCTATACCCTGTACCCTAAGGCCCAAATTCTAGAACAAGGCTTGAGACCGACTTGAAAATCGGTCTTAAGTCTGACTCAAGTCTGGATGTTGGACTTACTCAGGTCAGACTTACCAAGCATGACTTTGCCATATTCAAAGTCGTGGCTTGAGACGCGACTCCAGTAAGTCGGGCTCAACTCGAGACTTTTTTCTGAAGTCGGGCTCAAATTCGAATGATTACAACAAATGCCAATAAATAATAGCGCGAGCAAGTTTTTTTGCTGACGAGCGAATCGAGCCAGAAAAACCTGTCTGTCAGATGTTGGACAAATTGTGAAAGTTGGTATTAATGTCTGCCAGATGTTGGCATGAGGAAATAATGTTTGCTCCATTTTGGAATAAGGTAGTAATCTGAAATATTTTGCATATGTTAGTAATGTCTGTCTGATGTTGGAATATAATAATGGTAGGGATGTCTGCCAGAAGTTGAACTATGGTAGTGATGTCTGCCAGTTGTTGGAATATGGTAACGGTCTGCCAGATGTTGGATTATGGTAGTGAGCAGCTAGATGCTAATACCTATGCATGGTAGTGGTTTCTAGCAGATTCAAGATAAAGGCAGTGATGTCTGCCAGATGTTGGAAAATGGTAGTGATGTCTTCCATATGTTAGATTTTGGTAATGCTGTCTGTCAGATGTCTGCCAGGTTGACCAGATGTTGAATTATGGTAGTGACATCTGCCAGGTGTTAGAAAATGGTACAAATGTCTGCCAGATGTAAGAATTTGGTAGTGATGTATGCCAGATGTTGGAAGGTGGTAATGATTCATACCAGATGTTGGATTATGGTTGTGATGTCCGCCAGATGTTGGATTATGTAAATACTTGTCAGATGTTGAATTATGGTAAGCATGTCTGACAGATGTTAGATTATAGAAGCAATGTCTGTTAGATGTTGGATTGGGGTTACGTAGTGATATCTGCCAGATGATGGCTTTTGGCAATAATGTATGTCAGACGTTGGATATTGTGATATTATAGTAATGTCTCTCAGATGTTGAATAGCATAGTGATGTCTGGGAGAAGTCTCAATATTGCCATTTGAAATCACTCCAATGTTGCAATATCTGGAAGACATTACTGCAATATGGCAACATTTGTAAGACAATGCTGCAATATTACAATATCTGGGAGACATTACTATTATATTGCAATATTTTGAAGACATTACTTCAATATTGCAATACCTGGAAGACATTACTGCAATATTGCAATATCAGGAAGATATTACTGCAGTATTGCAATATCAGGAAGACAGTACTGCAATATTGCAATAGCTGGAAGACATTACTGCAATATTGCAATACTTGGAAGACATTACTGAAATATTGCAATACCTGGAAGATATTGCTACCATATTAAAATATCTGGAAGACATTACTGCAATATTGCAATATCTGGAAGACCTTGCTGCAATATTGCAATATCTGGAAAACCTTTCTGCAATGTTGCAATATATGGAGGACATTGCTGCAATAGGCCTACTGCAATACCTGGAATTTATTACTGAAATATTGCAATATCTGGAAGACATCACTGCAAAATTGCAATACTTGGAAGACATTGCTGCAATATTGCAATATATGGAAGACATTACTACAATACTGCAATATATGGAAGACATTACTACAATACTGCAATATCTGGAAGACAACTGCAATATTGCAATATCTGGAAGACATTAATGCAATATTGCAATATCTGGAAAACATTAATGCAATATCTGGAAGATATTACTGCAATATTGCAATATATGGAAGACATTACTGCAATACTGCAATATCTGGAGGACAATGCAATATCTGTAAGATATTACTGCAATTTTTGGAAGACATTAATGCAAAATTGCAATACTTGTAATATATTACTGCAATATTGCAATATCTGGAAGAGATTACTGCAATATATGGAAGGCATTGCTGCAATATTCCAATATTGCAGTAATGTCTTCCAGATATTGCAATATTACAGTAATGTCTTCTAGATATTGCAATATTACAGTAATGCCTCCCAGATATTGCAATATTGTAGCAATGTCCTCCAGGTATTGCAATATGTCAGTAATGTCTTCCAAATATTGCAATATTGCAGTAATATATTCCAGGTATTGCAATATTGTCACAATGTTCTCCAGATATTGCAATATTACAGTAATGTCTTCCAGATATTGCAATATTACAGTAATGCCTCCCAGATATTGCAATATTGTAGCAATGTCCTCCAGATATGGCAATATGACAGTAATGTCTTCCAGATATGGCAATATTACAGTAGTCTTCCAGATATTACAATGTTGCAGTAATGTCTTCCAGATATTGGAATATTACAGCAATGCCTTCCAGATATTACAATATTGCAGTAATGTCTTCCAGATATTGCAATATTACAGTAATGTCTTCCAGGTATTGCAATAATACAGTAATGTCTTCCAGATATTGCAATATTGCAGTAATGTCTTCTAGATATTGCAATATAGCAGTAATGTATTCCAGATATTGCAATATTACAACAATGCATTCCAGATATTGCAATATTGCAGTAATGACTTCTAGATATTGCAATATTACAGCAATGCCTTCCAGATATTGCAATGTTGCAGTAATGTCTTCCATATATTGCAATATTGCAGCATTGTCTTCCAAGTATTGCACTATTACAGTAATGTCTTCCATATATTGCAATATTACAGCAATGCCTTCCAGATATTGTAATATTGCAGCAGTCTTCCATATATTGCAATATTACAGTAATGTCTGCCAGATAATGCAATATTACAGTAATGCCTTCCAGATATTGCAATATTGCAGTAATGTCTTCCAGATATTGCAATATTGCAGCAATGCCTTCCCGATATTGCAATATTACAGTAATGTCTTCCAGATATTGCAATATTACAGTAATGTCTTCCAGATATTGCAATATTACAGTAAGGCTTTCCAGATATTACAATATTGCAGTAATGTCTTCCAAATATTGCAGTAATGGAGTCCAGAAATGGCAAAACAGTATTCCAGATATTGCAACATTACAACAATGTTTTCTATCTATTGCAATAATATTCATATATTGCAATATTGAAATCATGTCTTCCATATATTGCATTATTAGAGTAATGTATTTCAGATATTGCAATATTTCAGTCATGTCTTTCAGAAAGCCATTACTGCAATATTGCAATATCTGCAACATATCACTGCAACATTGCAAGATATGTCAGGCATCACTACAATATTCAACGTCTGACAAACATTACCACATATTCCATCATCTGGCAGACATTATTACCACATTACATGTGTCAGACATTACAACTATATCATAACATCTGGCAGACATCACTACAATATCAAATATCTGACAGACATTACTACCAAATGCCCACATCTGGAAGATATCAATACCCTAGTTCAGAATCTGGCAGACATCACTGCCTTATTTCAACATCTTGTAATCACAACTACAACATTCCATCATCTGGCAGCCATCGCTACCAAATTCCAGCATCTGGCAGACATTATTACCATATGAGAACATATGGCAGATATAACTACCACAATTCAGCATCTGACAGACATCACATCACTACCTACTGACGAAATCGTCGATCAACACGATCTCTGTCAAATGTCATCGTGCCACCCACACACTCAAGTCTGTCTCAAGCCTACTCGGAGGTGGCTTAGGCTCAGAGGCGTCGGCTCGGTCTTAAATAATTTCAAGTCTCGTTTTAGCATGTCAGTTTTTTAAAAGCTTGGCTCAAGTCTGACTTGAGACCGACTCAAGACTCAAGTCGATCTCAAGCCTTGTTCTAGAATTCGGGCCTAATAAGTGTCTCTGAGTTGTGGCTATTGTTGTGAAGGTAAGATAAAATATGCGAATATTCTATTATAGTTAACCCAAGAACTGCGAAGGTCCTCAATTGAGTCTGTAGTGTTTTTCTTTTGTTTTTGTTTTTTTACGTTTTTGCCCCATGTAAAAAAAAAAAAAAAAAAATCAGTACAGAATTAATTGAGGACCTTCGCCGTTCCCGGGTTGACTCTAGATCTGTGCCTAAGATCTATCTTGAACCTTTGATACTCGTGTAAGATTTCTAATTTTGATCCGTACAGTGATTCATTAAGTACGAGATATTGCCAAGATAAACTGTGTTAATCCTTCAGAACCTTAATTGTACGTACGTTACATAGTCATTGTTACACGTGTTACTTAGTCGGAATACTCTCAGATTTTACTCATATGTGTGTATTATTCTTTGTGTATCCAAGTCGAAGTGAAAGTGTATAACGTGAACTGATTCCTTTCTTTAATCCAAGATATACCTAGAACCTACGCCCAATTCAGGATCCATATATCCGCATAATTATCGCCAGAGAATATCTATATAATTTCCCTTGTTTGAAAGTCAAGAATCCCTTCCGTTGAGTTAGAATTAATTCTTTATCAAGATATCTGGTCTCTATTAGTGTGAATAATTATAATCTGATGATATACGTTACTCGGGTCATTTAATTCTTTCCACACCATTCTAGGAATTCGGATTGTATATTCCTTTATCGATTCCGCCTACTATTTGGCTATTGATTCTATTTATTACTTTATCTAGTAATCCATTGATTATAATTATAATTGTATTTATGTTATAATACAATGCTACAGTAGTTCTGCGTTCTTTTAGGAATTTGTTAATTTATTCAGAACTCCTTTTATGCCATATTTGGTATTTCATAAGTGCAACTTCGTCGTGTACGCCCCTTTCAAGATAGCTATTTATCAAGCTATATTATCACGCTCTTTCATTTGCGTTTCTTAATTAGTTGGTTAATTTATCCCAATCTAGATTAAAATTAAATTTTATCTATTCCAATTCAGTCACTATATTTACTGTGAATCTGAGTTCCTCAACCTGTGTGATTTGACCTCATCTATGATCGAATATTATTTGTCGTGTCTTGTGTGAGATTATTCGCAATAACTCTTAGATAGTTGAATTCAGATTGAAACTATCTTCCTTCCTAGATTCAATTAGAATTCATATCTTTAATACTTGATTTTCTATTGCATTAAAATGAATTGTTATTTTTAAGGATCCCAGTCCATCTGACCTATAGTCCTCAGGGCGTACCTTTGATGGTCTCACCTGAGCGCGGCCAATTTCCCCTTTGCCCACCACGTGGACTCACGAGCGGTTGAGCGATAAGTTCCATATTGTACCTTGTCTTTGTCAGAATACTTCGCGTTAAACACTTTACTCGCATATGTATTATTGTCAATGATTCTTGTTTGTGTATATACAGTATGTATCTGTCTATCATTGCGTATTTTCCTTCTTCAATAAATATGTAAGTTACAATCTGACCGTCATTAGAGAGTAAAACTAGTTAACTCTCTCAGTCACTGATTTACTTACTTGCTATTGAATATAATAGTAGAGTATAGTACCACATAACCTGTATTCTATGCCATTTAATAAATAAGACACCTGTGTGTTTATTGTGTTATCGTTGCCTGATTGAGTAAATGCTTATCATATTCACTAAGCTTGATGTGTTCCTGTTGAGTATATTCCATGTCTAATTATCCGAAACACGGATTGATAATAGATAATACTGAAGCGAGTTGGATTACACCCCGGCATAACAATGATAATAATAATAATAATAATAATAATACCAACTATAACAATACAAATAATACAACAAATTAATCACAATATATACATTCTAACATTTTCCAGATCATTACTTAACCATCCACAAATTGTTCGATCACCACCAAATTATTTCTAAAGAAAAATACCCCAAAATACAAACTATCCTGCTATTCCAAGTTAGGTAATGATATACTGTAGATTTCTGTAATAGGTTCAGCTGTGACAGGCCAACAATAAATTATATGTGATTCCATCCGAGTGTCTAATATATATATTGTTACGACTGAGGTTTAAATATATCAGGGCTCTTATTCATTGGACTAGTAATGGCATAAATGCTACAACGGAAAGCGCTAGATCCAACCTCTGATGTATATTCCCAGTGAACAAAGAACACAAATACTCTACAGAGTTCTATATGCAATAATAGGCTATCAAACTCTCAATAAATGTGCGTCTACTCTAGGCTTAATGTTATGTGAAAACAGCCTATTACTACCTATAACCGAAGGTGCTTGGTTATGGTATGCAAAGTAAGGTGGTAAGAGAAGTTACAGCTTACGTTACTTTAATCAATAAATGTCAGGCACTCCTGCATGAAAGAAAGTGCACTAAAGTCCTTCAACACTAACAAGGAATCTTCTTTAAATGTTAGATGCTATAAAGATGCTCGTATCGGAAATGGAACCCAAAAAGGCAGGCAGCGGAACAATGCTCGTGCAGGCTATGCACACAAAAAGGCAGAATATATAATGCAGTCGGGGCCAAGAATATCCTAAACGCTACAACAATAATAATCGCCACGACAATGCAGTATTCCTATCAACAAAAAGAGCCTAAGTCGTTTGTGTCTCCATACATCAAACTAGGCTGTGAAATGCTTGTGTAATCATAAATGGGTATGCATAAAAAGAGTAATTAGGTTAATATACTTAATGTCTACGGTGACTGATAAAGTCTAGCTAGAGTCAATGATACGAGATACTGGTGCGCATGGCATGCCGCATAGCCTAGTGCAAATCTCAAGTCTGTACGTCAAATATTACGTTATAGGGAAGGGTAGCTCTCTCGAGAAACCTTAATACCGAAGTATCAAGCGTTCTCCTGGCGTACCTCAAAGACAAACAATCGAGACTAGAACAGTGCAGAATGGTATAGGCAAAAAGCCCTCATTCGTGCATGCTCTACTCTCAATGGCACACAGACTAGAATTTACTCAATCAACTTCAGTTCTCAGGTATGTCGTGCAGCTTTTACCTAAAGCCAGCACTCATAGGAAACAATACCTTATAATATCAGACCCCTAGCTCTATACATTGAACGTATTTATCAATACCAAATATCAGTGTGAAATTTTTTCATAGAAATGTAAATTTATTTGTGTTTTGTTGGTAAATAGTGTTCTAATCCAGCAGAACACTAATAATTATAGGAAGCGGTACTAAACAATATGAATGCCAACCAATGCTTCGTGATCAACTTATCTTAACAACTAACATACATGGGTTATATCAGACCTTAACGCACAATACAACTGGCCAGCATGAAGCTGATTTTGCAGAGTTAACCAGAGGGGATATAGTATTAATAAAAGGTGGTGAAAGATATGAAAAAAGAGAGAGGTAGGCAGAGGAAAAGATTCTCAGGTGCAGAGCGGGGTACAGGTAGCAAGGGATAAGATAGATGCGTTCTAGAAACCAGATCTGAGGGAGAGAGTGGCGAGGAACCTGTATATATACCGGGACTAGTTTTCACCGCGCAAAGTAAAGCGGTAACAAGTCCTCTAGCCACTAGCAAAGAAGCTAGCAACATGGTAAGGACCTCCCTCAACCAACCCCCACGAGGCAGCCAGCCGTGACGTCATCGAGCGGGGCAAAAACACTGCGCGCGCCCCTCTCACTCTGTTCTACTCTCTCTCTCTCTCCCAGATCCCATCATTACTAGTTAATGATAAAACATATACTTTACAATTAAATATAGAAAGCCTTGACATGGGTGAAAACAAAGAGCCTTTCTGGACTGCCCATGACACGAGCTTTCATATGAAATAAAGCACACTCTAATACATAAACTGTAGCTCCATCCACTGCCCTGGCGATCCTAGCGAGTCACTGTAGGACAAGCCATGCGGTTCTAACGGAGTGGTTAACGTCACAATATATATATATATACTGTATATATATATATATATATATATATATATATATATATATATATATATATATATATATATATATATATATATAGTAAATATATATCGATAGAACAAAAACACATACATAAATATAGCAATGAAAACGAGTCACTCAAATAATTTCAAGGGCCTTACTTACTCCTCTGCAAATTACAGAATCACCCAACCAATTATATCCCTGATAATAAGGCCAAAATATATCAACCCTGTTATCCCATGTCCGGTAATGATATAGACGCCTGTATAGAGGAGGTCCAGCTGTGATAGACCAAAGAATGATTTCTATAATGTTATTCATCTGACTGCCTGATAAATAGAAAGACGAAAAACCGCAAAAATAATACAACACCCATAAATACATTACAGATTACATAACAATAAATTATTTTCAAGGGCCATACATTTTTATCTCCAAATTTCAGAATCGCCAAGCAAAATATACCCCTACTAATACCCCCATTTTAAGTCAACCCTATTATATAATGTGAAGTAATGATATAGACGCCTGTATAAGAAGAGGTCCAGCTGTGATAGACCAAAACATAATTAGTATATGTCATTAATCTGACTGCCTGATATATAGAAAAACGAAAACAAAATATACGATAAATAAAAATAGTAGCATTAAAAACGAAACACTCGAATACTTTCAAGGGCATTACATATCCCTCCCCAAATTGACAGAATCCACAACGAAACCCAAAATATAATCTACCCTGTTATCCCAAATCAAGTAATGATATAGACGCTTGTACAAGTTTTGGTCCAACTGTGACAGACCAACAACCAGTGATATATGGCAGTAATTATTGTATAAAGGTTATTTTTGTTTCACTCTATCTTGAAATTCCAGAAGTTTTATTAGTTGCATTCATGTCTTGGCACTCTGAGCACTCACTCAGACCCCTTCAAGCTAAACAAAGACCATCCCCCCAATATCTCTCACTCTCAACACTCCGTTCAAGCTAAAACAAAACTAATAATAATAATAATAATAATAATAATAATAATAATAATATTAATAATAATAAAAACAATACAAATAAATACAAATAAAAAAGACCAACCCGCAATACCTGTAAGTTTTGTTGTAAATTTGTCGGTAAAAAAATGTCCGCGCCTGAGGCGCACAACCAATTGAAGTTAGTTGATAAATTGGATAATATTTGTAGAAAGAAAATAATAACAATAATTACTGCAAAACATGAGTCTTGCATTAACATGAAAAAAAAAACGTATTAGAAAATACACTAATGATTTCAAGATCATTAGTTATGTTTCCCCAAATTGCAGAATCTGCCAACAAATTACAATCGTAGTAATATACTCCAAATATATGAACCCTGTTATCCCAAGTCAGGTAATGATATAGACGCCTGTATAAGGAAAGGTCCAGCTGTGATAGACCTAAGAATAATTACTATATGTTAATTAATCTGACTGCCTGATATATAGAAAGACGATTAACCACAAATATAATACGACACACATACAAAGATAGCAATAAAAACAAAACACTCACATATCAAAGGGTTTACATATAATATTCCTCCTCAAATAACAGAATCACCAAACAAAATATATCCTTACTATTTTTATAAACCCACAATCCACTCTACCCTGTTATCCCAAGTCAGGTAATAATATAGACGCCAGTATAATATAGACGCCAGTATAATACTCGGACCAACTGTGATAGACAAAGAATAATTAGTATATGCCATTTAATCTGGCTGCCTGATATAAATACAGTATATATTATATAGAAAGACAAACAACCACACAAATAATAAGACGACACATAAAAACGGCAATACAAACAAAACACTCAAATCATTTCAAGAACCTTACATATTCTTTCCCAAATTGCAGAATCGCCCTACAAATTATACCTTACAAATACTTTCAAAATACATCAAACCTGTTATCCCAAATTAGGTAATGATATAGACCCTATATAAGACTTGGTTCAACTGTGACAGACCAACAACAATTGATATATGTCACTAAATTTAAGGGGAGATGGGTTGCTTTCCTGGTCCCATTTCTCCCTCGTGTTCAGCCCTATTTATTTTGAGATTATAAGATGTTTGGTCCATTAGTTTGGCGATTTTAACACCTTTCGCCCCATTTCGTTGTCAATATTAGGACCTTCCGTGCCATTTGGGTGTTGATTTTTTCCTGGTGAGCGATAGCGAGCCTGTAATTTTAGACGGAACCGGCCTTTGGCCGTTACATTTTTCTACCGAAAAAATATACACATTTATCTAGAAAGGGGATCTTGGAGATTGTTTTTAAAGCTTGACGGATGTCTAGGGAGGAAACTAAAAACTAATAAAAAAATAACTAAATACGCAGATACATACACCTATCCTATCCTTAATCGAGCTAATATTTCTACCATTGGCGAAGAGTTAGCCTGGGAATAGTTTAGAAATGTACAGCCCATTTGTTCTAGCCCTTTTTGAGTTACAATGGAAAGATATCACGATTTCTGGCCTCCATATAATGAACAGACTATAATGGACTAAGATGGGAAGCAGCTGATCCTACCCACAGACAGTAAAAAGACAAACTACTGCAACAGACAATTTAAGGGGCCCCATATCTTTTTTTGTTTTCTCTCTCTCCCTCTCTCTCTCTCTCTGGGTTGTCTCCATTCGACCCCAATCAGGCTGCTGTTTATAGACGTTTATCCCCATCCAGGTGTCGATTTTCTCCGGGCTAGCGGTAGCCAGGCAGAATATTTATAAAATTGTTTTTGACAGCAGGCTAAATTTGTACATTTTTCGGTAGAAAAATTTCTCCGGCGAAGCTGGATTTCTCCATAGAGACAGCAGGCTAAATTTGTACATTTTTCGATAGAAAAATTTCTCCGGCGAAGCTAGATTTCTCCATAGAATGCAGTCTCGCTATCGCTCGCCAGGAATAAATCGACACCTGGATGGGGATAAATGTCTTAAAACAGTAGGCTGAATGGGGCCGAATGGATACAAGCCAGAGAAAGAGAGAATAGGAGAGAAAAAAGCAGGTCACCCCCCTTAAGTTAGATTACAATACCGAGAGAAGGGTAAGAGAAAAGAAAGAAATGACACTCACTCACACACACACACTCACACACACACACACTCACACACACACACACACACACACACTGACGGACTTGAATTGCTGCACCCTCTTTACCCTTCAACTCTTTACCCTGACCATACCAAAACAGTTTCTGTATGTATGTATGTTTGTGTGCATACGTGAGCGTTTGTGTATACGGACATGTGCACACTTACTGCATGTTCTTATGTTCCTATATATGTATGTATATGTATGTGCGCACGTACGTGTATATACGTATGTTCTGTATATGAGTAAGTAAATAAATGTGTATATGTACTGTATATCACTTACTCTCATGGTTATTTTATGATAATTTGTATTCTGCACATGCATCATTATTGTATTTATTTATTTTGTTTGTAAACTGAGCTTACCATCCTCATATCTGTACATCTCATGTTCATCCACTAAATTGTAAAATGTGTATTTTCAGCTCATGAGGCTGCCATTCTTTAATAAACCGTTTATTATTATTATTATTATTATTATTATTACACACACACACACACATACAAACACACACACACACACTGATACTAACATCAGAAAACAAAATAGAATTATCGCCCCCCCCCCCCCATACACGCTTGATTTAACACTTCCACCCATCATGTTCTTAATTACTTAATAGCACAAGCCACCGTTCAGCCGTTTTTTATGATGGCCATTCGTTGGGCAGTTAAGTCATTAGCTCAAAATAAGATTAGCCCCGTAAATCCCTAAGTTGTTTTCTAAAGTAGTCGGAAATTTCACCTAGGTGCACGGGTTGTTTTGGGGTTTTAGTGTTTTGTTTGTTTCGTTTTGTTTAAGGGGACATTGGACATAGAGTTATTGGTTTTATATCAAAAGGGGGTTTTGGAGATTATTGAAGGTCTAGGGAGGAAACTAAAAAAAAATCCCCTTAAGTCACACTAACACTGCCAAGGGAATATATTGGTCAGAAATGGGTTGAAGAACACATAGTCGGTACTGGCTGTGGTATATATGGAACTAATGATTCTGACTGTACGATTGGTCAGAGATGCGTTGGAAAAAATATCAGTAGGTCCTGGCTGGGGTTTATGTAGTCTTCCCTAATCCCTTCTTTCAGATATTTAGAAGGGACGGGCGATAGCATATTTTCGATAATGTTTTCGAATTCCACATTTTTCGAGGCAATATCATATTTTTCCGATCGAATGTCTAGCCTCACACTGGAGTTAAGGGGGCCCACCTCGCTTTTTTTTCTCTTTCTCTCCCTCTCTCTTTGGCTTTTATCCATTCGGCCCCATTCAGCCTACTCTTTTAAGACGTTTACCCCCATCCAGGAGTCAATATTTTCCTGGCGAGCGCTAGCGAGCCAGCATATATATTTTTTTGTTTTACAGGAAGCTAAATTTGTAAAAAAAAAATAGAGAAAACTGTCTCCGGCGAAGCCGGATTTCTCCATATAATGCTTGCGAGCGATAAAATCGACACCTGGATGGGGATAAACGTCTTAAAACAGTTGGGACCAAATGGATACAAGTCAGAGAAAGAGAGAAAAGGAGGTAAAGCTAAAACAAGCATGTGACCCCCCTTAATGGGGATTTGTATATATCTGTTTGTTTATTTATTAATTCATTATATATGTTTGCTTCCTCACTAGACCTCCTTCAAGAAAAACAAAAATAAATTAAAGAAAAACACCCCCAACGACCTGTCTCCTTCGAGATATATTTGTAAATTTTTCATCCCCCCTTTATAACATTTTGCTTAGCGGTAAGAAAAGCTGACGCTTCCAATGTTCTTTTTATTATCACCAACTACTGTAAGTAATATCAGCATTAGTATGGTTATTATGCAATTGACAACAGCAATAGCAAGAACAAAAACAAAAATAATAATAATAATAATAATAATAATAATAATAATAATTATTATTATAATAATAATAATAACAAAAACAATAATCATAATTTATGCTTTGAATATAATATTGCTGACTATTATTTACATTACGCGATTACCATTTGCTTGTTTTACTTTCTGCTTGTTCCGTCGAGATTAAACAAAATGCTGTTCAAATAACTTCACAAACTTTACTAAACCACGAAAAGTTTCGAATAAACAAGTATTAAAGTGCTTACCTTAAAATACCGAACTCCATCTCTCTCTTTCTCTTACCTGAAAAAGATAGATACTTAGATTAACATGGGTGTTTATTTAACTCTTTATCAATTAATATATGTAAGTAAAAATAATAAAGACATTTTATCATAACATATTGTTATACCAGGGTTTTTACCAGGTTTTGAGATTGGATTTGGTAGGTTCTACTTAACTGGAGAAGTCAAAGATCATACACACATGCATAGAAGACAAATAGAGGATACACATAACACCGAGTATATTTATGAACAGTTGTTTTATTTATCTAACTCTTCCGTAAATAACATAGATAGGCACATATGAATAAATAATGGTTTCATACAACATGAACTGTTCTAGCACGTTCGAGGATCTAGATGGAGATCAGGTATACAATATGGTTAGCTTGCCTCTTAATAAACTCATAAACTGTTATTTAAAAACTCTTATAAGTCGTACACCAATAGTGCTAGTTAAATATTTTACAACAACAATCTAAACACTTATACATTTGACGAGGATTTTAGTCAGAGTCGATTGTTATGAACTCTAACTTTCTAGGTACACCTGCGCACTGGTGAGAATTAAGCAGTCAATATTTGTGGACTCTAACTTTATATACCTCGTTTCTGGGTATCAACTTATTTCTGGTTTTCAATATGGACTTCTGAACTAACACTTGGAGCAGGAGGGGTGATGAGTTGAGGTAACAGCTGGGGTCGTCTGAGTCTCCGTTGGGCCGTCCAGGTTGGCCTGTCGTGTGGATCAGTTGCTTAGGTTACAGTTGGATTAGTTGGTATCGGGTCTTAAATGAAGCTCCTTATTGTCATGACACTGGGCACATTCATCGGACGAACGCGAGTATGTTTAGCATATAGCTAGAGTTACTCGACTATCCTGACCGTTAAACTAATCGGTGCTGAAGTTCTGTTCAGGTACTCTTGGTGTGGGGTCTTTAATTATTATGTTCCTTCCAACAACCAACTATGATGTCTCAAATGTCATGACACAGTGACAACATATCGGGCTAACGCGAGTAGATACTAAGGTCATAACCATTATTTCAAAGCCCGGTGGCACCCATCTTGAAAAATGACTCAGTTTTAACCCATTTCCAGATGTCAGATTTTGGTAGACTTTTTTTCTGTTGATCAGTATATCCAGTAGGAATGAAAACCACTGAGAAACCTTTTGTTGCAATTTGTTGTGGGTTGGGTGGTTGTTTGTCATAAATTGACCTGACTATACTATGTTCCTCGATCTGCGAACTGACCTTTATAATAGGTTCAAAGAACTCGGGGCTGTGTTTAAACCTTTTAATTGCAAGTGTCCGCTAACATGTTGTTGGACAGATGCAATAAGGACTTCTATATGCTGAGTGCCAGTTACGGTGTCTCGCAAAGTCCTGAAACTAGTCAAATGACCTTGCCATGTCAAGTATCCTTCGATAGTTTATGGAGTGCGTATTTAATAAGAGAAATCAATTCGGGACATGTCCGTAAGGTATACTTCTAGTATTAAAAGGTGCCGCCTATTGTGGACCTTAATGTTATTACTATACCATGGTACGTATAACAACAATTCCTCAATAGGAAAAAGAACTCCTCAGACCTTTCGGGATATTCGGTATGCCTTCAATCCTACTTGAATGGGAGGGTAATTTTAGGACTATCACCACTAGTATGCCAGTGTTATGAAAGCTCTAGAATTGCTTGCCTTGTTCAGGTTTCGTCGGAGTAGTGACGACTTTGGCTGAGATGTCGCGGGGGTCAAAGGTTCATATGTCCAGTAGGGGGCGGATCTAAGGGGATTAGGAGGGGCCCCTAGAAGTTCATGGGCGGGTGATTCGGCCTTTGGGTGGAAGTAGGGCGTAAGTGGCTTCTCTTCTGATGGTGATGTTGGTCCTTCTGTCCTTGGCTGAATATTATTGTTTTCCTGGGAGCCTCATGGTGTGGTGGTATTATGGGGATAGTTTTTCCTGGTGTTGATGGAAGTTCTGGTATAATGGTGGCAATTCTGGCGTCTCATCTGTTGTTCGTAGAGGGCGTGGAAGAAGTGGTAGCTGGTATATAAGTGCAGGTATTATTTGTAGTATGCTGGTGGTGATCCCGTACACGTGGTTTCACTATTCATGTGTCTTTTGTTGTTGTTGATGTCCTTATCTTCTAGGCATCAGTCTCGAGTTGAATATTCTTGCTCTCGTTCTTCTTGTGGGTAATGTGGGGTAGTTTCGGTATACGAGTTATGGTGTTTATCTTATTTCTTATTCCCGTCTTTGGTGATGTTGGTTTTATTTTAGTTTCTCTTTCGTCTTCTCTCTGGGCACGTTTTCTCTGGTGATCGGAGCGGGCATCTGGTATCTTCTGTTTACTATTATTTCCTCGTGGTTTCATTATTTGTGTGTCTTCTGCTGCTACTGATTACTTTATCTTCCTTGTGGGCGAGTTGGTTTTGTTATTCTTGTTCACCTTACTCTCGGTGTGGTGACGTGGGGGGCTGGTATGTGGGGCATCGTGGATATTTGCTTTCTTGTTATTCCCGCCTTCGTAGTTGTTGGTTTTGCTTTAGTTCCTCCTTCTTCCTTACTCCTGGGATGTTTTCTCATTTGTTTAGTTTCTCGTTCCTCGGGGGTTTTCCTTTTGTTCGTTGTGGGGGTCTTTAATAAATGTGTTATTTTACATAAACTACTCCATCTCCATCTCTCTCTCTCTCTCTCTCTCTCTCTCTCTCTAAATATCTAAAATATTACAAGTATATTGTTATTTTATAATGTAGAATCCTCTCTCACTCACTCACTCTCACTCTCTCTCATATCACTAAATATATACAATAGTAAAAGCATAATTAAATAGGGTGGTCAGTATGGAAGTGAAGAAGTCCTTGCATGACAGTGTGGTAATCCCGACACTGACTTACGGAAGCGAAGCATGGACGTTGGTTGAGAGACTCAGACCAAGAGTGAGAGCAGTGGAAATGAATTACTTAAGAAGTGCGTGTGGAGTTACATGGAGGGATAGACAGACTAATGAGGAAGTAAGAAGGTGTGGTGTGGAGGTAGATGTGCTGGAAAGTGTGAAAAGGAACAACTTGAGATGGTTCGGCCATATGGAACGTATGGAAAGCGAGAGAATGACTAAGAGGGTGTACGAGAGCGAGGTGGAGGGACAGAGAGGGAGAGGTAGACCGAATGAGAAGTGAAAGGATGGAGTGAAGAAGTATATGAACGAAGGCGGTGCTGATTGGGGGCAGGCGCGTCGACTGACTGGGGACAGAGGTGCATGGGGGCGGTTCGTTCGTGGCCACCCCTTCGGGGATCACGGGGTCGGGCAATAGATAGATAGATAGATAATTATTTTATCATATATTACCCCCCCCCCCCTCCCTCTCTCTCTCTGAAGGAAATATAAATTACTAGCTAAGGCACTCGCACCCTTAACGTTATATATATATATATATATATATATATATATATATATATATATATATATATATATATATATATATATATAAGTAGGGTCCCGCATAGAACGTGTTCACATAGGAGATTACTTACCACACACTTTATTTGAAATCATTGTCATTATAGCCTAGCCTAACTAGTCGTCCATTTCCGCCGCTTTCGTCCGACAAGGTAGGCAGCTTGCTGGCCAATGTTCTATTTTCATGGTCCCAAGCATTCAGTTCTTTCATCATTACCACCAGGCCCACCCTCATTAACACTGAATGCACTAAAGCACTATAGTCTAGTTGCCGCCCCTATACTTCCTATAGTAAACCCTGCAATGTTAATTACTGTAAACTTTTTTTGTGGAAATGTATTATATATGGTTAGGAGAGCTAGCCATCCAGCGAAGGACGGTCAAATGGACGAAGAAGATCATATTCTACTTCATCCAAATGGCCCTCTTCAATTCCTTCGTACTCTTCAAGAAGTACAACCCCAACAGGAAGATTACTATGCTGGCGTTCCAGGAAAGCGTAGTCCGTTCCTTGTTGTACTTCAACCCTGCAGAGTGGCCTTTGTCAGGGAGAGGCATCCGGCATGCACAGGATTTGCCGGAAGGTCAGTATGCGCCATGCCGCCGTTGCAGGCGAGCCAGGCGTCGGCAATCCTCCGGAAGCTCCTCAGCTGGGTCGCCCCCACCGGACGACAATCCAGACTCCCCAGCCGCTCCTGCTGATGATCCTGGCACTCCTCCTGGTGCTCCTGCTGCTGGTAAAGGCGTTGGGGGAGCACTCCTTAATGACCCCCCCCCTCACCAGGTCCAGATGCTGCTGCTGCTGCTGTTGCCGTCGGGGGATCACTCGCTGAGAATGCACCACATGCGGCACCAGTATCGGACGATGCTGCTGATGCTGGCGAGCAAGTGGATGTCCTACCACTTGACACCCCCGCACCAGTAGTACCGGATGCAGCTGCTGCTGCTGCTGGCGCTCGGGAAGCACGCGTCATGGATGCCAACCGGGGTCCACTAGTAATGGACATCCAAGCTAGGGCTCAGGCACCAAGAGGACGTCGGAGAGCTCCTCGTCGAGGAAAGGGTAAAAAGCCACGTCCTGTTGTACTGGAACATGACCGGTACAACATGGCCTTGGAACACGTTCCCGAGAGGATCCCTGACGGCCAGCGACGGCGGTGCCATCTGTGTTACCAGGAGCACCAACTTCGCAAGGACACGAGCTATCCATGCAAGTCTTGTGTCGTTTGCCTCTGCATCGATGTCAACGATTGCTTCAATCGTTCCCATTCACCTTCATCACCCTTTCATTCACCTTCATCACCCTTTCATTCATTCAATCATCACTTCAGAGGTTCAGAGCCCACATTCATTCACCCATTTTTTTTTTTTTTTATAAAGCACGTCAATTTCTTGCACGACAGTGGATATAGGCCTATTGGGGAAACCACTCTAAATATCATAACGCATCTAGGCCAGTACCTCCAGGGTGATGTGGAAACCTGGCCTAGACATTGATTATATTTCTTCGTTTATTTACGCACACACACACACACACACAACAACAACAATTTATTTATTTATTTTTTATTTATTTACACACAAACACACACACACACACACACACACACACACACACACACACAACAACAAGAAATATTGATTTATTTATTTATGTATGTATTTGTTTATATTTTTTTGGAAGATAACATGGATTTATTTTTCATTTTTTCAGTGTCAACCCAGGAGTGGTTTCCCATCTCGTCTCGCGGGAGTCATCTGGCTGCCGGAAAAGGTTTGTGGCAAATCATAATTTGTTTATTGATTCGATTGATGTAGGCCCATGTTCTCATTTATTTATATATTTATTTAGATATTTAGTGATATTGTAGTGATGATGACAGCAGTGATGATGATGACAGTAGTAGGTATGATGGTCACAGTACTAGTAGTAGTGATGATGGTAACCCTTCGCAGAGTTGGGTATGCCGTTTTTATTTAGGGCAAAACGGCACGTCTAGGCCTACTTTATTTTGTTCTTTTACATTTCTTTATTTTTTTATTTTTTTATTTTTGTTTTTTTTCCATTTTTATTTATTTATTATTATTTTTTTTTATTATATATATATATATATATATATATATATATATATATATATATATATATATATATATACAGAGTGTCCCAGGAGGAAAGGGCATAACTTTGGGAAATTATATAACAACGCATTCTAAACATAAAATGTTCACTAACAAAAAGTCCAAATCTCAACCTTTATAAAGATAATGAAGGTTTAAGTTAGTGTCCTCCCCCGCATCACTGTAATGGACTCTCCCATTTCAAATAATTTCTAACTGGTCCAAAGTGAGCTAATATGTGTATAATAATTTTGCAACTTACAGAATTATAGTATCTTTATAATAACATGGTAAAATAAGTGCAGAAAGATGGAGGTGTGGTAGGCACTAGGACAGCTAGGCCAGCCTTATGGGGAAATACTGAAGAAAATACCATTTTCAACATGCAATATCTCGATACCGGTTGAGATTTGGAATATTTCTTATAGAAGATTTTAGGCTTAGAATATTTTGTTCTATCATTTCCCAAAGTTATGCCCTTTCCTCCTGGGACACCCTGTATATATATATATATATATATATATATATATATATATAATTATATATATATATATATATATATATATATTTTTTTTTTTTTTTTTTTTTTTTTTTTTTGAGCAACAATGATGGCTAAAATAATGTCCTGTGACAAACATTGTCTTTCATTTACACCACAATCAAATTGCATGGAAACAATTGCCTATAGCTCATGAACCAATTATAATGTAGTATTGTGGTTTGCACCATTAGAAAGACCATAATTTTCCGATTCAGGTGATATATACTATTACATATTATTACAAACATTGTGGCTAAAATAATGTCCTGTGATAAACATTGTCTTTCATTTACACCACAATCTAATTGCATGGAAACAATTGCCCATAGCTCGCGAACCAATTATGATGTAGTGTTGTGGTGTTTCACCATTAGAAAGAGCATAATTTGCCGATTCAGGTGATATATACTATTACATACATACCTGAGCAAATACCGCGACGCCGAGGTGGGGAACTGCTCGGAGTGAGCTTTTTATCCAGGGTGGGGCGACGGCGGAAAGTAAATATTCGCTTTTTCGACCCGTGATTTCAAATATTCATAGCAAAAAAAGTATTTGTCTTAGGAAGTTCTAGTTTTGTTTATCTTCTTTGTCATTATCTCGCGCATTCATACAGACCAAATTGAAAACTATACACCTCGTAACCAAAAAATAAATCTATCATGTTATAAACCATATTTGGCAAAATATTACTGTTTTTGTTTTTGCCCAGTGCTTGAAAACCATTGAAGATAGACAATTTCCGTTTTCACCACTGGAAAGAGGAAAAAAAATACTTTTATTTTAGTACATAAAAATATATGGTCATCACTCAAAATTCCGAGATAAGACGGTGGGAACACAATTATGCGGTCAATATTTGTTTTCGGGAGTACGTTTCTATTCTATATTTCCATTTATTTATTTATATTTTTTTATTTTCATGCAGTATAGTCATTCAGCCATCTATTCACATACGATACATAACAATAAACATAATTCTGGTGGCTGGGAATAGAGAAATGTGAAGGTTTCCAAAACACTCACGAGCCAAATTCTAGACCCAAAAGCTGCATCAACCGCCTCCTGTAACTTATTGGAACTTAATCCGTCTGAGGGGGTTAAGTATCTGGGCAGTGTGTTGAGTAAAAATGGGACTATAGATGAAGAAGTGCGGGAGAGGGTACAACAGGGAAGAGGGTTTTAGAAAGCTTGAAAGCAGTAACAAGAAATAGGGTGGTCAGTATGGAAGTGAAGAAGTCCTTGCATGACAGTGTGGTAATCCCAACACTGACTTACGGAAGCAAAGCATGGACGTTTGAGAAGAGACTCAGACCAAGAGTGAGAGGGGTGGAAATGAGCTACTTGAGAAGTGCGTGCGGAGTTACATGGAGGAATAGACAGACAAATGAGGAAGTAAGAAGGAGGTGTGGTGTGGAGGTAGATGTGCTGGAAAGTGTGAAAAGGATCACCTTTAGATGGTTCGGCCATTTTTTTTTTTTTTTTTTTCTATATTCCAACTACTCCCTCTCGGGCATAGGCTGATAGCCTTTATACTCAACCGCTGAACACGGTGAGGCCCGTGAGGCCTTGCTCCAGTCTAGGGAGTGAGACATGCGAAGCTTCACGGCTCGAAGCAATTCCATCTCTGAAGCCGCCCCGCCTCTGCGCTTCACAGTCTCATCCCCCACACTCGGACCCTCACTCTCAGAACGCCACCTATTGAGCAATTAACTCACTAGGCATTGCCCCCTCTAGCATATTTTTGAATATGGAAATATTCATACAATGCTATTTAATCAGGGAACAATGAGGGTATGTTTTTCGCATTTCGGTGTGCTGTGGTAATGCACTGATACTAGGTACAGCACAAATTCCATCCCAATAATATCTTCCCATTGACATATTGGGATTCGAACCCGGGTCCATTGGATTACCCGTCCAGTGGCAAGATCAGTGGAACGTATGGGAAGCGAGGGAATGACTAAGAAGGTGTACGAGAGCGAGGTGGAAGGACAGAGAGGGAGAGGTAGACCGAAAGAGAGGTAGAAGGATGGAGTGAGGATGTATATGGATGAAGGCGGTGCTGGTTGGGAGGAAGGGCGTCGCCTGACTGGGGACAGAGGTGCATGGCGGCGGTTCATTCATGGCCACCCCTTCGGGGATCACGGCGTCAGGCAATATATAGATAGGTAGATAGATATATCTAACGATATGAGAGAGAGACACACATCATCCACTCTTCTTCATTTAAGCATTTTCACATAGGAAAATGAAGATAAAGACAGGAATAATACAAACAAATAAATAAATAAATACAAAAATGCCGAAACGCAAACTGAAAAACAACAATAACAATAGCCTTACAAGCGTTCATTGACCCACACCAAAGACGCAAGAAAACATTTGGTGTTATTTTATCAAGCCACTTGGAGGGATAATTCACAACTTTTCACATTAGTTTTACTGAGGTGCTTCCAGATTGTACAGTCCTATATCAATCTTGCATCAATTTGGTTCATTAAGTGGGTAGTGCTTGTTATTTGGTCTTGTATTTATTTATATATTTATTATTGAAATTCCTCGCTAGACCTCTATATCAAGCTTAAAATGACAGCCCCTAGATCTCCTTTCAAGATAAATTTGTACAAAAAATAAAACAAATAATAACAATAATAATAATAATATTAATAATAATAAATAAATAAATAGATAGGTAAACACATTACTAAAAAAAACTCTCCCTGTAATACTCAGAAAAAGACGAACCGTACGTCTGAGGGAAAGACAACTGGATTAATAAATAAATGAATATATAGCAGGAGATAGCTAGAGTAAACAGATAGATAATTATTTAGATAGGTAAATAGTTGGTTAGCTAGTTAGTTAGTCAGTTAGCTAGATAGTTAAGGGCGTAATTATTTGCACATTTATGTATCGTTTTACTATTTTGTTTTAGTTTCCTTCGAAGACCTCCATCTCCATCAAACTTTTAACCCCCCCCCCCCCCCCCCCGACTCTCCTTCAAAATAAATTTGTACATTTTTCGATAGAAAAATGTCCCGGCCGAAGGCCGATTTCTCTTAAATTACAGGCTCGCTTACGCTCGCCATGAAAAAATCGACACCTACGTGACATGAAACGTCTTAAGGGAGCCCACCTCGCTTTTTTTCTTTTTCTCTGCCTCTGTCTTTGGCTTGTATCCATTCGGCCCCATTCAGCCTACTGTTTTAAGATGTTTACCCCCATCCAAGTGTCAATATTTTCCTGGCGAGCGGTAGCGAGCCAGCATATATATATATATATATATATATATATATATATATATATATATATATATGTTATGACAGCATGCTAAATTTGTACATTTTTCGATAGAAAAATGTCTCCGGCAAAGCCGGATTTCTCTATACAATGCTGGCTCGCTATCGCTCGCCAGGAAGAAATTGACACTTGCATGGGGATAAACGTCTTAAAACAGTTGGTTGAATGGGGCCGAATGGATGCAAGCCAGGGAAAGAGAGAAAAGGAGAGAAAGATAAAAAAAAGCCGGTGACCCCCCTTAATATTGACAAAGAAATGGGACAACAGGTTTTAAAATCGCCAAACTAATAGGCGTTCATGAACGTCTTAACATCTGAGAAAGTAATGGGGCTAGACATGAGGAAAAAGGGAGTCCAGAAAAACGACCCATCTCCCCTTAATTAGGTAGACAGTTAGTTAAGTAAATAGGTGGATATATAAATAGACATATACTGTATATAGATGATAAATAGACATATTCTGTATATAGATGATAAATAGACATATACTGTAAATAGATGATAAATTGCATAACAATATATAGGTGGATATATAATAGGTGGATATATAAATAGACATATACTGCAAATAGATGATAAATTGCATAACAATATATAGGTGAATATATAATAGGTGGATATATAAATAGACATATACTGCAAATAGATGATAAATTGCATAACAATATATAGGTGAATATATAATAGGTGGATATATAAATAGACATATACTGTATATAGATGATAAATAGCATAACAATATATATATGAACTCACGCTAAAAAAAAATAATAAATACAAAATAATAATATATATATAATTATATATATATAATGTATATATGTACAGTATATATATATATATAGCATATATATATATATCACGCTATATAAAAATAATAAATATATATATATATATATATATATATATATATATATACTGTATATATATATATATATATATATATATATATATATATATATATATATATATATATATATATATATATATATATATATATATATATATATATATATATATTATATATATATATAAATATATATATATATATATATAATATATATACGGTATATATATATATATATATATATATATATATATATATATATATATATCGGTATATATATATATATATATATATATATATATATATATATATATATATATATACTGTATATATTTACATATATATATATATATATATATATATATATATATATATATATATATATATATATATATATATATATACAGTATATACCGGTATACATATATATATATCGGTATATATATATATATATATATATATATATATATATATATATATATATATAAAATACTACCCCAGTAAATACACTCACTCTCTCTCACACACACGCACACACACTTACTCTCATTCTTTCTCTCTCACACACACACACACAATGCGATTTGTACTTCTGACCACCGCAGCCAGAATAATAACTCACTAAATCCCCCCCCCCCCAAAAAAAAAAAAAGATAATAACCCGCCTCCAATATTAACCATATCAAACAACGCAATGCCCCCCACAACAATAAACCCTACGAAAATAAAAAATTGCCCCCTCCCCCCCAAAAAAAAAAAAGTCTACAGCCCCCCGGCCATAACACAGGATAATTAAGGTCACCATCTGGTCAAACGGACATTGGGCTTATAATTTAGTGGTGGGCTAGGTCTCTCTCTCTCTCTCTCTCTCTCTCTCTCTCTCCCAGCCTTTTCAATTAAGTCATTCACTTGGACTCTTGGCAAATTAAAATCTAGGCCTCTCTCTCAATATTTTTTTTTTAATATAAACCTTCATATTGGGGCGCAGCATCCACCACCACCACCACTACCACTCATACGGGGCTCTCTCTCTCTCTCTCTCTCTCATACACACACACACACACACACATACACACACAAACAGGACGCTGTGGTCCAGTCAGTTAAGGCGCTGTGTTTCGTGCTGACCTCAAGGGGCCGGGGCGAGGGTTCGAATCCACCAGAATCCTAAAGGGTTTTCGGCCATAGTGACGGAAGGAATTGTATAGTGGTTCCTCCTTAACCTAGCTATTAGCCTGTGTTAGCCTAAACATCTTCTCACCAATACAAAGTGCATCTGCGTATGTACAGTACTTGGTGGGAAGCAAGGTTTTTTGTTAAATAGCTTATATAGGTGAGAAATGAAGAAAAAAAAAACTCAGTCATTTGGGGGCCCTCAGCCATCAGCTGGTGCCGGGCGCACTTCAAGCCTCCCGCCCCGGGACACCACAGCTGAGCGCGGCAGATGTACGATGCGTCCAGTTTTTTCGAGTGACGGTTACTTACACCACCCAAGCATCATGTGTGCCTTCATAGATCATATATTAGCAACATGTATCACATAATGTCATTGTAAGTGAAGTTACAGTGTGATAAGTGCATAGATTCAAGTTTTATAAGTGCCGACGAATGGCAAGCCCCGCGCGCGTCCTGGTTACCATGGCGACTGGTGGCCATCTTGGTCCACGACACACGCACATATGCGAGGCCAGCTGGCTGACAGCCGATTCCCCATACACTAACTTTCACTTTTATTATGCCTCTCTCACGCACTGTTTATTGATTTTATACTTTTTCGTATTTTTTATAGTTAGAATATGAGTTTTATACATTGTTTTAGGCACTTTTGACTTAGAAATATGGGTCTTGACATTGTCTTTTTAGTGGGGAGACAGGGAAGGTGGTGGTGAAGGCAGGCGTGGGGGTACCAGGGAAGGACCACGTACGCCGCGTTTGTTGTGTACGTAGCAACATGAAACACTCTCTCGTCTCTTCTGATCCCTACAATGACTTGGCGGAATTTTGAGGAATGCCATGGGGTCTGGGTCATCCTTCTCCTCTTTTTTCCCACTTGGTGGGGAGTCAACTATGTCATGGGGAGCAGTAGGGGAGCGATACACACTCTATTCCCTTTGTTTCAACATCGCGAGGCGACGAACAACTGGCGGGCCGCGGCCCAGTCCTCCACTCCTCCCTCCTCCCTCATTCTCTCTCCCCACTCCCCACCGCGGTGGGACTTGGGTGTTGCCAAGTATTGCCACTGTTGGGCAACATTATAAGGTATATCCCATACAAATTTGAACCCTCTAGCTACCATAGGACAAGAATAAATAAGGTCGAAAGTGGCGGTGAGATAAGTGGGTAAACTTTTGGCTTTCCTCATCCGCCCGTACCCATCCGCGTGGCTGGACTAGGAGGTTACCGAGTACCGCCACTGCTCGGCAACATCATAAGGTATATCCCATACCATCCTCAAGCTTTTAGCTACCATAGGAAAAGAGTATATAAGGTCGAAATTGCTGACGCAGGTGCTGCAGTGCTGGGCTTTAGCGTTACATACATTGCCGATGCTTCACGTGCGTCGCTGGGGTCCTGTGGGTTAAGGTAGAATAAGTAATGTACTGTTCCTAGGTTTAAGAAAAACTCTGTAGATTTTTAGCCTCAGGGCTACAATGAACAATGAACCGGCAATTATTATTTTTATTATTATTATTATTATTATTATTAAACACTACTGCAACATATGTTGGGGGTGGTGAAGGGGGTGTCAGTATGTGGTTGTATGTGTATGTGTGCATGTGAGTGAGTGTGTGTGTGTGTGTGTGTTTGTGTGTGTGTGAATGCGTATATGTATGTGTGTGTGTGTGTGTGTGTGTAACATCGTGTAATGAGAGCCAGCCACATACAAAGACAAGCCTCACAGTAATGAAGGGGTTAACAATAGCGTAACGAGGGAGGTCAGTCAAATGGCAGTCATTTATTTACAAGGTAACGATGCGCTATATGACCTTTATAAATAAGCAAGTGTTTTGTGTGTATGAGAGAGAGAGAGAGAGAGAGAGAGAGAGAGAGAGAGAGAGAGAGAGAGAGAGAGAGAGCTAATAATATATTTAATGATATAATCATTATCATTATTTTATAATTCATAATACTACTACTACTACTACTAATAATAATAATAATAATAATAATAATAATAATTATTATTATTATTATAATAATACAAATAATACAAGTATTTTCCTCCCACTAAGGGATCAGCAAGCCATTTCTTGCTGATCCTCCCTACACCTTTCAGGGAGTGCGGGCTTGGCTACTGATTGAATGACTGACTGACTGACAATGATTTTAATCAGTTAATTACTGAAATTATTATATCTATAAAAATGCCGTATCAGTAATACACATATTAATAACTATTGTATAGTGCCAATTGAGAGGGGTAGTGCTTGGTTTTTGGTCTATATATTTATTTATTAATATATTCATTAGTTTCCTCGCTAGATCTCCATCAAGCTTAGAAAAACACCCCCTAGACACCCTTTTAAGATAAGTTTGTAAATTTTTCGGTAGAAAAATGTCCCGGCCGAAGGCCGATCCCTTCTAAAATTAAAGGCTAGCTATTGCTCACCAGGAAAAAATCGACACCTAAAGGGCACGAAAGGTCTTAATATTGACAAACAAATGAGGCGAAAGGTCTCAAAATCGCCAAACTAACGGAACGAGCGTTTTAAAACCTCAAAAATAATATGCTAAACATGAGGGAGAAGGCTGTCAAGAAAAAACGAGTAATGCTCCCTTACATTAAGCACCTCGTACAATACTCAGGTTTCAGTTGGTCCACTAATTCCAATACAATACAAAAGAATACATCGCCCCCATACAATACTCCCGCTTCATTACCGTGTGGTGGGCCTAGCCTCTGAAATATTGCTATACCCAACAGCATCATTACGTTCACCTAATGAGCGACTTGGGGGGTGGGGTCACACACACACACACACACACACACACACATGGACGTTATTAGTTTAAGTACCGTGTAATGATTTGTTGGAATGTTTGGGTGTATGCTGTGCTGTACATACAATAGGCTGGTCAGGTAGGTAGGTAGGCAAGAAGGAAGATAGGTAGGTAGGTAAGGAGGTAGGTAGGTCGAAAGGTAGGTAATTAGGTAGGTAGGTGTGTGTGTGTAGTGTAGCATTATAGTGTACCAGGTTAGATAGGTTCATTTCTTAATTTTTAGTTATATAAGTCAAAGTCAGCAACCCGTCTAGGGGAGTAAATCTTGTACAAATCCTTACTGTTCACTTAAGGGTGAAGCAAGTTGGTGGATGGACTAGCCACCAACCACTGTTGAAAAATCGTGCTCAAACGATACACAAAGGCCTCGGAGTCGAACGTTCCCTAAGTTGAGTGGTTAGTCCTGTAAGTCCTTGAATAAACTGGCACGGGTTGTCCTTCTCACTAGGGACGGATCCGCTTGGGACATTGTATATGGCCACCCTTATGAAGGGGAATAAAGCATCCCTCAATAGATAGTGGCAAAGATTAGTATAACTTAGGCTACATTTGGTCACAATAAAAATAATGCATGTATGTATAATATACTCAGGCACATACCCCATAGCTGGGGGTGGCTGACTCGAGACAGATCTCGAACAGAAGCAACAAAATACAATTAAATTAAAATTCAGACACATCTAAGTCATCCAGGAGAAGACCGAAAGACCAAGGCTTTTTTGGGGTCTTTAGCAAAAGACTTCCAGGTCCCAGACCTCCCGGAGAGGTTCTGGTTTCAGCAGGCAGACACGCAGTGGAGCGCACCACAATGCCCACCCACATCACTTCCAGGCAGGGCCCTTCATATATACACTGGCTTCCCGGCCAGGTGCCTGACGGACTATTATGTAGTCCAACTGGCGCCTGACCCCCTCGCCCTACGACCACGTTATCGCTCATATATTCACAATCCTTCTTCATTCATTCCTATTCATCACCACTTCTTTTGCCTGTACTTCATTCACATATCTAGCTTGCAACCCTTTATTCACAAAATCTCTCCATCTCCTCCGAGGTCTTCCTCTCCCTCTATTTCCCCTTGTTTCTGACTCATATAATCTCTATGTAAGCCTTTCATCTCCCATTCGTTGCACATGTCCATACCAGCATACAGTAGGCACCATTCTTTCCACTCTGGCTAATGGGGAGATAAAATGTGTATGGGTCAATGTGAACAGATGGGTACATGGGTGGTTTGCTGTCTAATAAAAGGCGAACAGGTGCGAATGTTCTTTTTTTTTTTTTTTTTTTTTTTAGTGTGTGTGTTGACGCAAGGTACTCTACGGGTATATTAAATTAACAGGTGAGTGTACAGCTGGACTCATGAATTTACACGCAGTGATTTTATGTGCGTGGCAGGAAAACTAGAGTGACTGAATTTCTAAGTTTAAGGGGGGGGGGGGAGAGGGGGGCGAGGATGGTCGCTTATTCTGCACCCCCCCCCCCCTTCTCCTTCATGTTTAGCCCCATTAGTTTTGAGATTTTAAGACGTTTGTTTCATTAGTTTGGCGATTATAAGACCTTTCACCCAATGTTTTTGTCTATGATTGAACCGTTCGTGCCAGTTAGGTGTTGACTACTTCCAGGCAAGCGATAGCAAGCCTTTAATTTTAGGAGGAATCTGCCATCGGCCGGGACATTTTTCTACAGAAAAATGTACAAATTTATCTCGAACGGTTGTCTAGGGGGTGTATTTTTAAGATGGACGTCTAGCGAAGAAGCTAAAAAATACATTAATAAATAAATAAATAAACCAAAAATACCCCCTACCCCCTTCAATGGTAATAATACAGTTGACTCACATGAACACTTAACGGTTTGATAGCGAATTATCTTTGTAAGTCCACCACACTCATTTCACTTCCATACATAATACCGTGGAGTGTATATAACTTATGTGGCCAGCTGTGCGGTGTAGATATCCAGTGTAGATGTGGAGGAATGTTTATGTGTTTTTTTGTCTATGTGGATGAGGGAGACAAAAGGCAAAACTGCCAGTGACGAGTGCCTCCCACAGAGTTGAAAGAGTAACAGTGCATACTCAAGGAATATTCTAGCCAAAATGCGTGTGTTTTTTATGCTTGATGGAGGTCTAGCGATTATAGACAGGTGTGTGTATGTGTTTGTCAGGAAGTAGGAGTGGGGCTCGTCTGTCGCTTCCTAGAATGGTAATGGGATCAAGTTATTGTGTCATGAGAGAGAGAGAGAGAGAGAGAGAGAGAGAGAGAGAGAGAGAGAGAGAGATAGCGAGGGGGGGGGGGGGGGGAGTCTATTCTGGATATGTACACTCACGCGTACTAAAAGTTGCTCAGGGGTGGGTCCTTCGTCCCCCTCCTCCACCCTGGGCAGGTGGAAGGGGGATTAGTGTCACAAGCCTATCCCCACCTTCCTCCCCCAAACTATCCCCAACTCCCCCACCTTCCTCCTCTAGCTGGCAGTTAGATGATTAGGCACGTTTGTTCTCGTGTCTTGTATATTATAGCTAAATCATCATTGCACACGCTTACAATGGCCAACATAACATTTATTATCAATGTATTAATACAATATGAAATTGTATTCTCGAAATTAGTCTCTATACACACTACTTGAGCTGCACGAATCTTGACTGTGGTTGTATTCGGCCTATCTCTCTCTCTCTCTCTTAATACGCAGACTACGAGGTAAGCTCATTGAAGATATTCAAATACTTAATGGGTTTGACAATGTGGGTTACAGCAAAATGTTTAGCCTCAATATAACTCACAACCATGGCTGGAAGTTAAAGTGAAAAAGTTCAGCACTAGTATTATTTTGTGAGAATTTTTTCACAAATAAGATCTGTTTTACCTGAAACAAACATCCCTAAGATGCTGTTAAAATTTCCTTAGCAGAGCAGTTCAAGAAAATAATAGATACTATATTTCACAATCTGTTATGAGTGTAGTGCACAAAACAACGTCTTTCCATCCACCTCGAGTAACTCCCGTCGCATTCCATGCACATGAATTGATGGTAAAGCTATATGTTAAACCTAATCTTTAGTTGGGGATTTGTAAAGGTGAGAGGCTGGCATCATACACCCAGACAGAGGCTGGGGAAGTGAGGGGCTCGATAATTAAACCTTACTATAAGTTAACACCGACTTTGATCGTAAGTTATATTGAGTTCTACATTAAATTGATTGAAAAATGAGTGCATAAACCACATAGACTGTTTATATGTAGTATTGAATAAATGGAAGAAACTGAATGAAATGATACACGAAACAATTAAAAACAGTCATAACACTATTCCAGCCAATCTTTGCGTTTTGTCCTTTCCTTTTATGTTACAAAAAACCCGAATGTAATACGTGATTTGAAAAACTAGGAGTATTCGTAGAAGGCACGTTGATGTGTATGATTATGAGGGTAAATAATTATGTTATCCTTAATACTGTAGGAGATTGGGCTTAATTACGCCATTATAATATCAACTGACAACACCTTGGTCGTCACAGCCGAGATTCGTTGTGTGTATAGAGACTAATTTCGGGAATACAATTTCATATTGTATTAATACATTGATAATAAATGTTATGTTGGCCATTGTAAGCGTGTGCAATGATGATTTAGCTATAATATACAAGACACGAGAACAAACGTGCCTAATCATCTAACTGCCAGCTAGAGGAGGAAGGTGGGGGAGTTGGGGATAGTTTGGGGGAGGAAGGTGGGGGTAGACTTGTGACACTAATCCCCCCTTCCACCTGCCCAGGGTGGAGGAGGGGGACGAAGGACCCACCCCTGCGCAACTTCTAGTACGCGTGAGTGTACATACTAATATTTGATGTACAACGTAATACAAAGAAAATACAATAATATCTATCTATCGAACTAGCTCTCACAAACACCACCGTCTTCTATTCATTTCACTACACTAAACAAGCACTCCACACTTCTTTCCAATACATGATTTTTTTCTGTCACTCTTTCAACTTTTGGGGAGACACTTGTCACAGGCAGCTTTGCCTTTTATCTCCTTCATACACATAGAACAAAAACACTCTTCATAAACTTTTCTACCATTCGAGTAGAACCGATCCAATAGGCCTACTGTATGTGAAATATAAATCCACATATTTGCGAGCTGTATTCAAATGGAGGCAAAACATATTGTTATATTCCACATTGTCAAACCCATGTTGGATTGGATAGACTTAATTGAGTTACTCTCAGAAAACGCGCTTCCAACGAAACTAAAACTCTCAAGCCGAATAACACACACTTATGAAAAATACACACACACACAATCTTTCTTTCTCTGTCTCTCTCTCTCTCACACACACACACACACAATCTCTCTCTCTCTTTCTCTCTCTCTCTCACACACGCACACACTTAATCTCTCTCTCACACACACACACACACAAGTTGTCAAATGAAGTAAACAATGAGAGGAGGACGGGAAGGCAGATGTCGGATAGATATATACAGTAGGTGGTTAGCGTGGGTTAGATATAGATACTCTCACATATGGGCACATATACAGATGTAGATTGATAGCTTGATATATGGATAAATAAAGAAATAAACAAAGACATACATACATACATACATACATACAAACAGACAGACATACACAGTACATGTTTAGATAGACAGATATATAGATAGAAAATATAGATAGATAGATAGATAGATATATAAATAGATAGGCAAAGATACATACAGTAGAAAGGGATGTATATGTATGTATGTATGTACTGTATGTATGTATGTATGTATATACTGTATAGACATATATATATATATATATATATATATATATATATATATATATATATATATATATATATATATATATATATATATATATATATATACAGGCATATACCCCATAGCTGTAGCTGAGGGTTGCCGACTCGAGACAGAGCTAAGATACATAAATATATATATATGTTCAACAAAAACTGAAAAACAATAGAAGTGAAGATAGGGGATTAACTATTTGAAGATTGTGACTCATTTTGACAGTTTATTCTGACTATCATTAGACGATTTTATACAGTCTAGGAAGAGTTTGGGGGAATAATAAGGGTAAAGTCTATCTCCATTAACCCTCTGACTTCCATATGTCCTTTTTAATCTAAATATAATCGTCTAATAATAGCCTGAAAACAGATAAGATATGCGTATTTGATCTTGAAAGGGTTAAACAGACTCATACACAGAAGTCATCAAATTTTAAAACAAATATAAAAAAGGAGAAGGGAAGGGAAATATAGAGACAAAACCTAAAACCAAAAAAAATAAAAACAAATAAAACACAGACAAACAGATAAGCAAAATAACTGACAAAATAACAAACAAATAGATACTGAGGATAGATAGCTACATATTTATAGAAATGTATAAAAATAAATAGGGTTATAAGACATCATCTAATATGACAGTATTAGCCCGCAGCGCAAATACATATAGTTTAACCCGTTCAGTACAGGTGACGTAGATTTTACAATATTCTGGCATTGATTAGACAATTTTATTGAGCTCATGAAGGACGTCTACACATTTAAAAGCTACAGACTATATCAATTAATCCTTTTAGCTACCATATATTCTTACTAAGCTTACATGGCTGGTGCACTACAAACAGACTTAATCTAGCCCCAGCCAAATCCACCGCAACCCTACTCACAAGTTGGACAGGAGAACACGAATACATCCCTCAAATCACCATCAACAACACACCCCTAACACATACACACACACCCAAAATCCTAGGAGTAACATATGATACTCATATGACATTCAAACAGCAGACCACAAACATTAAAAAGAAACTGACACCCAGACTTAACGCCCTCAGGTCACTTGCTCACACAAAATTTGGACACAACAAAGAAACTACCACCACAGTATATAAACAATACATAAGATCAGTGATGGAATACACAAGCCCAGCCTGGGCTTCTAACCTAGCTGAAACACATCATAAGACCTTACAGACTATTCAAAACAAAGCCCTGAAGATCATTACAGGCTGCACAGCTACTGCACCCACAGATCACCTACATCAAGAAACCAAAATCCTCAAAGTCAAAGACCATCTGGACATGAGAGGCACTCAATTCCTGGCAGCAGCCTCCACGAACCAAGACCACCCACTAAACTACATGGCAACACACCCACAGACACCAAGAAATATCAAAACAACACCCAGCACACGGTATCACACACAATTATTGTCCTCTCTCCCTCCCTGCCCACCCCGAACCAACTTCCAGAAGCACATCCATACTCATATCTCTCACCGATCCATCCACTCACTCACAGACAACACGCAGCTGCATGCACGACCTCCCGAAATCCATCCTTCCGAATCCTCCCTTCCTCGCGAGGACAGAGTCCACCTGGCCAGGCTGAGATGCGGACACCATCCAGCTCTCCTGAGCTATCAGAAGAGACTGGATGACTCCGTTGTCGACGCCTGCCCGGGATGTAACACAGCAACCCATACCATTAAACACATCATAGAAGACTGCATTTCACACAACCACTTATGCCAACAACACAATCTACACTCAATGAGAGCTCTGTGGGAAAGCCCGATCGTGGCCATGGCATTTCTCGGAATCGGGGCTGTTCGGCCAGGCAGCTTAGGGAACAACAACAACAACAACAACTAAGCTTCATCAAATCGTCTAAATGTAGCTGAAATTAAATTCAAACAAAAAAGACGTCACTGGTACATAAAGGGTTAATATCCCCCCCCCTCAACTCCACAATTGCTATCTCCAACCCCTCAGACCCCCACAATAGCACATTCTTTCCCCACACTCTCCACCCCCACAATGGCACTCTTCGCCCGTAATGTCCCCCCCTCCACCCCCACAATGTTTCACTGCCGTTATCAAGTGAAAGGAACAAAAGTTTGAGAAGATTTCCACACTGAAAATCCTTACAAATGATGACATACGATGGTAGTGGTGGTGGGAGGTTGTTACGTACACACACACACACACACCCACACACACACACATATATATATATATATAGATATATATATATATATATATATATATATATATATATATATATATATATATATATATATATATATATATATATATATATATATACAGTATATATATATATATACATATACAGTATATATATATATATATATATATATATATATATATATATATATATATATATTGTTACGAGGAGAGGCTGGGGGAAAACAGATGCTCACATAGCCTAGCCCACAGCACCCTCACCCTGCAACAGACACGCTCTTAATATCTGACTCAAACACCAAGACACGCAGGTACTGTAGGAAAAATTGTTATCTTCCTCTTGGCTCTATTAAAGCAGCAACACACAAAAATATCGATTGCCCCCGAGTCTGGTAGATAATGCGTGTAATATTCAAGAGTACTTCCCCTCTAGACTGCACCTAACTGAGGAAACATAACACTGCCAGACTCCCAGACACTTCATAATATGCCCAATCGCTTAGGAATTAGGCAGAAATATGGGGGGGAATCTGAAGCACTAACCTAAGACATGGAACACAAGAGTTGACATTCCAGTAGGTTGGGGATATGTTACCCTTGAGCAGACCTTAAACCACTGTGAATGTCAACTTCAATAATAAAGGAGAAATATACATGTAATATCAATAGGCGATGCAGTTAAACAATGGGAAAGAATGCACGGAAGAACAGGGTGAAGCTTATATATTAAGCTTGCCAAAGAAGAAGTGAATGCAGTAATTAGTATTAAACTAAAGAGGTTAAAATTAAACAATAGGCTCAATATGACTCCAGCCCCTGCTATGCTCCAATCAACTAACGAACAAAAAGAAATATGTGGTATTCAAGGGAAAACACGAAGCAAGCCATCACCGACAGACAAGGATGTTGCTGTATCAAGGGGCGGGACAGGAGTGCCGGCCCTGCAGCCACGAGAGTCGGGTGGGGGCCTCGCGTGGCGGGGAAGGGCTTCAGGCGTCGCAAGAATACTCAATTATCTTCGGCAGCCTGTACTCTCATCAACAACAAAAGTAATAAAATAAATATGATTCATCATTGTGTAACTTATGATAAACTGCATTAATCACACAAGACTAAATAAACTAACTAATTCATAGGGCTAACAAGACGGCGCCAGCCAACTTCACAAGGGCTCGCTCGTGGGAAACTAAGCCAGAGGCTAGCCTCGCGCCAGGCCCCTGCAATAGGCCTCGTACTTGTAACTCACTCACAAATGATATACTGTAGGCTACAAACTCATTTGGGAGTGACACCCTCACAACCAGGGGGAGTCTGTTGGTGCATCTTGAAACAACAGACTGCTCATACTTCCAATAACACTACAAGACATACACAACTACAGTCTTTTTAGTATTTTGATAGTTTTTATATTTTTGTATTTAAATATTTTCTTCTATACAGAAACAGCAACTCCTACTTTACGACCCTACGCTGGGCTACATACGGCAACCAACAAGCACCAGACGTAAACATGCTAATCAAACCAAAGTAGGAGGCTACACCAAAACAAACTGACCACTAAGATTTCCCCTTAAAACATTCCCTCCCGTGACAAACAATCAGCCATGACATTATCAGTGCCCTTAATGTGCCGCACATCCAAACTGTATTCCTGCAACAAAAGAGCCCACCTAGTCAGCCGCTGATTTTTGTACTTAAATTTCTCCAAAAACTGGAGGGGATGGTGGTCGGAGTAGATCTTAACAGTCGGGCCATAGGCTGGTACATACACCTGAAAGTGCTGCAGGGACAGAACCATAGCCAGGAGCTCCTTCTCAACCACTGAGTAATTCCTCTGGGCTCGATTGAACTTCTTTGAGTAGAAGGACACTGGATGCTCTATCCCTGCATGCTCTTGCAGCAGTACCGCACCTATCCCCACATCACTAGCGTCAGTAGCTAGGATAAACGGCAATACAAAGTCAGGAGCTCGCAGGATGGGACGGTGCTACAGGAGAGACTTAACTCCTGCAAAAGCCTCATGACAGTCTTCTGTTCATTTGAACTTGATGTCTTTCCGCAGTAAATTAGTCAGCGGAGCAAGTACAGGAGAGTATTCCTTGATAAATCTCTGGTAGTACCCAATCATTCCCAGGAACCGTTGCAGAGATTTGCGAGTGGTAGGAGGAGAGAAACTAGCAATAGCCTCCACCTTTGCCAAGGGTGGAGACACCTCACCATGTCCTACCACGAATCCCAAGTAATTGACAGTAGCCTGTACAAAGTCGCATTTCTCCAGATTTACAACCAAACCTGCTTCACTAAGTCTTTTGAAAAGAAGCTCAACATTATCAACATGCTCTCGCCAGGTGGTATCAAAAATCACGATGTCATCAATATAGACTACACAATTAGGGATATCATCTACAACCCGGTTCATCAATCGCTGAAATGTAGCCGAGGCATTCTGAAGCCCGTAGGGCATCACCTGACACTGGTAAACTGCCCCATCCACCACAAAACTAGCAATTTTCTTGGCTCTCTCAATCAACGGGACCTGCCAGTAAACTTTCACTAAGTCCACCTTGGTGATAAACGTGGCAGCCCCGATGCGGTCTACGGAGTCGTCAACTCTAGGTAGTGGATAGGCATCTGTCTGGGCTAGGGCATTGACCCTCCTGAAATCAACACAAAAGCGGATCTTGCCATTCGGTTTGGGTTGCAAAGTCACTGGCGAAGACCACTCACTATATCCCTTCTTCACCAGACCCTTCTCCAACGTGTAATCCAGCTCTGCTTTTAGGGCAGGCTGCCGAGCAGGATTTATACGGTAGGGGCCCAACTTGAGTGGCTTACTGTCTCCAACCTCTATGTCGTGCATCGCCCAGGATGTCAGACCTGGAGAATCACCAAACACGCTGGAGTACTGCCACAGCCTATTGAATAGCTCATCTTGTCGCTTAGGACCAAGATGCTGCATCTTGTCTCTGAGAGCAACATACCCATTTCCCTACCACAACCCAGCCGGGACCGCAGCTTTTAAATAGTCAACCTCCTTCTCCTCCTCCGTCCCTACTACAGCCAGGTCATGAGAGGGACAATCTCTGCCACCTGTGCAGTTACTCCCACAATTCATAAGAATAAAGGCTTCCCCTCCGATACCAGACATGCGCACCCCCACATTCCTTGCGGCTACACCTGCCGGCGCAGCCTCACCGCCGTCAGTGCCACGGCCAGATGTAGTCGGTCTATGGTAGGGCTTTAAGATAGTAATATGGCAGAATTGGGAAGCTTTGCGACGGTCGGGCGTGTCTATTACATAATCAACCTCACCAATCTGCTTAACGTCCTTGTATGGACCACAAAACTTAGCAGCTAAGGATCGACCCTGAACTGGCAACAGTGCCAGAACCTCGTCGCCCACCTTGAACGCCCTAGATTTAGCCTGCTTATCGTAATGGTACTTCATCTTGCTTTGTGCTGCCACTAGATGCTCTTTAGCTAGCTGCAGGGCAGTCTGCAACCTCTCCCAAGTCTTCTGCACGTACTCGAGCAGAGGCACCGAGCCCCCTGCTGCATCACTCTCCCAGGCATCTTTCACCACATCCACCGAACTCCTGACATGATGACCAAACACAAGGGAATTGGGCGAGAATACCAAAGACTCTGAAGGGACATCACGAATTGCGAAAAGAACAAAAGGTATAGCAGTGTCCCAATTCCTCTCATGCTGCAAACAAAATTTACGCAGCATACTCTTCAAGGTCTGGTGAAAACGCTCAAGGGCTCCCTGTGATTGTGGATGGCCCAGGCTTGACAGCACATGCCTTATACCTAACTCTGAGAGGGTTTGCTTGAAGAGATTGGATGTAAAAGTAACCCCTCTGTCAGACTGGATTTGACGTGGCAAACCAAATCTAGTGAAAAAATGCAGGTGTTTGAGAACAACCTTCGCGTTCATGCTGCTAACCGGAATAGCCTCCGGGTATCTAGTTGTGGCATCCATCAAGGTAAGCAAGTACTTATATCCCGCACTGGTGGGTGGCAAGGGACCGACCATGTCAATGATGACACGAGTAAATGGCGATTCAACTGCAGGTATAGGGATCAAAGGTACTACGGATATTCCTTGGTTGGGTTTTCCAACTACCTGACAAACATGACATGACATCAAAAAGATAGCCACCGATGCTGGCATCATAGGCCACCAAAAATGAAAACGCAGCCTTTCAGTAGTCTTCCGCACCCCTAAATTCCCCGCCAGTGGTGCCTCATGCGCTAGCCTAACCGGCTCTTCCCTGAACTGAGTAGGCACCACTAATTGCTCCTCCCCCATGCCTGAGCCTGTATCCGGCGTCCACTGCCGATACAACAATGTCCCCTTTTCAATAAATTTCTCTGGACCGTTCTTCCCACCATTCGTGCCAACCTTCTTAAACAGGAGGCCCAGACTCGGGTCCTCTTTCTGCAACTTGCTCAATTCGTCTCTAGGTATTTCCGATAAGACCTCTGACCTCTCAAAAATAGCAGAAGGTTAAGTCGGCGGCACTATGTCAGACTCCTCGTCCGGCAGTAGGTCACCTCTACTTGTCTCGGGGGCCTCACTGGGGTCAGCCATGCTCATCGCTGCCTCCGAGCCAGTGTCATCTAGTAGTGCATCATGGGATGGCCCGCACTCATGGCTGTCGGCCCCCGCATCCACTAAATCATCCTCCGGTTGTGCCACTTGTACCATTGATCTGGTCACTGCACACACAGGGTAGATAGATTCCATGTTATCTTCCTGCAAACAGCCACCAGTAGGGGGCTCAAAAGCAGCCTCAGCGACGACCATAGGAGGCGGGAAAACTACATCCCCTGCCAAGTCAGTCCCGAGCAAAAAATCTACCCCCTCCACTGGCAGAGTGTCCACCATGGCCACCTTACCCTCGGCGGCCACCAACGGGCACTCTAGGGTCACCGGGACTAAATCACAGCATTGCTCACTGTTGATTCCCCTGCAAATAACAAACTCTCCGGTGCTAATAGGTCCCCCTGTCAGGTTGCGACAAATGGATTGCTGCGCACCAGTATCCCTAAGCACCTTGACAGGGTACGTCTGCTCCCCGATCCGTACTGATCCATCATGTATGAATGGCCGACACCAATCAGGGGAAGGTGGCAGCTATCTTCTAATACAATCATATGGTGGCAGCGGTGGGATCACGGAACATTCCGCGTGGACTGGCCGGCGTCGGATGCCTGCGATCTTACAACCAGATGCATGACCCTTCGCTTGAACAGGTTTACCACTCTTCACAACGCCCTTATGTATACCCCTTGATACAAATTGTAAACCCTCAGAACTAGATGATGCCTCAATGAAAGTACAATTAATAGATACCCCATTCATCTCACACATAGCTAATAATTTCCTATCCTTCATTGTTTTAACCCTCCTCTAGCGGCTGCTCTGTGGCCGTTTTGGGCCTTTCTGGGCCGTTCTGACTGCTATATCAACCATCAGTATGAAAGGAACTGTATTGCGCCGAAAACTAGGTGGAAATCGCTACACAATGACGCCACATACAGCTACGTAGCACTCGTGGAGCACTGACAGTGTTACCTCGAAGATGGAAGTTTAGCTGATTTTGCTACCTTGCTCACTTTTAGCGAACTATTGGTTACACTGTCATCCTCACGTGCGGTGGGGGAACTGAAGTTAGTGTGGGCCGGGAGGCCACAGATGTCGGACGTATGGATCATTACTATCCCACCCATTTTCACTCGATTTCCACCCTTTTTTCACCCGTTTTTTGCCATTTTTTTCAACTCGACTTATGTGGTGAGCCGCTTTTTAAGGGTTAAAACCCAACAGAAGGTCTGATGAAATGTTTAGCCCCTCTACAACGTACACTCTCTCCGTCATTAAATCTAAGTTTTCATGCAATTCCATCGGTAAGTAGGTAACCCCCGAAATTAAAATATTATCCCCTGAAACACTCTGTAGATTAACATCCGGGAATTCAAGTTTTAACGAATCATCATGATTCAATTTGTTAAATGTAGAGCTAGACATAAGGTTCACAGGAGAACTCGTATCAATTAAAACACTTACAGCTGCATTATTTACATATGACTTCATAATTAACGAGTCAGGTGAATGCATGAGCGCACTTATCATTAAAGTAGGGAATTTCGGAATCTGTGTACATTGATCCTTAACGTTTGATTTGCTTGGGTGCGGTCGGAAGCTTCCCCCGATTTAGGGTGACTCGCCCTCCAGTCATCAGTATCGACCTTCACTTCCGGGCAATTTCAGGTCCGGTGGTCATTATTTTTACATATACGACAGAAAGGTTGCTTACCTGCCGTATATTCATATAGCTCTTTGGCTTTGATGTTACGAGGTACAATGTGGCCCCGTATACCACAATAAAAACACATAAGATCCCTGTTTTGACCATTGGCGCCACCACTCGTTATCGCTGGCGCCTGTGCGCCGCCGCCACCGCCATGGGCCTGCGGTCGAGCGCCATTGCCTTGATAACGGGGGGATTGATAATTCCATGTTTGAGTGCTGTAACTCTGTCTACTCTGACCTACCTGTGCGGGTTTCTGGTTTTTGGGAGGAGAACTGGCCTGGGAATTTCTATTAGGTTGGAAATTTCTATTAGGTTGGGAATTTCTATTAGGTTGGTAATTTCTAGGTTGATTCTGCTTAGGTCCAGATTGAGCTGGGGAAACAGGTAAGGAATTCCTAACGGCTGCACACGAAAACTGAATTTGATCGGTGGCAATACCGCTAGTATCACAAGACTTCCGTAATCCTTTGTGAATTTATTTAGAGACATCGTAGGCGGAAATTCAATTCTTCTAGCGATCGGTTTCACGGTGTCTGGCAAGGCACTAACTAGCATTACATAACCTAGCAACTTACTCAGCTGCCTAGTGTTACTATCCTGAAACCAGGTGTGATGAAATAGGTCATGTGACATACAATTTGCGAATTGTCAACACTACGCCAATATTGTGTCCACAGACTGATTTTTCTTTTGCTTCAACTGCTGATCGGCGAAGTCATGGAATTTCGCAAATGCTCCCTTGGCAGAATAGCCGAACTTCTCAAGGAACTCTACCTTAAACTCATCGGAAGTCTTAGCATTGAGAAGATCATCGCACGCCAAAAGGCATCCTGCTGGAGTATTTCCGTTGTCAATTTTCGAGCGAAAAATGTCAATTTTGGCCCTCTCCTGAGTGATACTTTTTTCCGCGATCTCCGTATCAACGTCATCCAAAACTGAAAAGAAATTTCTGTGTTCTTCCAAACCTGTGAACGGTTTTGTTGCCTGTCCATGTGTAACGCTCAAATGGAAAGCCTGGGATTCATTTCCAGCCGTATTGACTTTATCTATGGGAGGTTTGGTAACTATAATTCTTGGTAATAGATCTAAGTATGTGGGAGTTGTATCTCAGAAAGCCCCGCTTCTTAACACACCCTGATTAACATTTTCATATAGAGGTGCAACCCCCAAAGTACTAGGATTTGCTTCAGGTTCAACCTCCGAATACTTATTTTCTGAATTATCGCCCCAATAGTCGTCCGAAAATTCATCTCCGCTATCCTCAGTAATATCAGATAATTCTTGGTCAACTGAATCGATAGTGGAAACCTTAGGCCTTTTCTTAAACAGATGTTTTAATGACATAGGGAATTCTCAACTTGCTAAAACATATAATCTATAAACTCATCAAAGATAAATGATAAATATTTTCTATAAAACATCGCTCAACAATTCCCAGTCCCAATCACCAAAATACAACCTATTTTGCACAAACAATTAATTAAAAGACAGTGGAAAAAACTTTAAAGACAATTGAATTATAGAATGAAATTTGACTTAAAGATTGGTATTATTTGAATTGAAAAAATCACGAAAGGCCTCCAAGTACACGTTACCTCCTCAATGTCTCAGCAGGCTGCTATATATCCTCACTCTCCAGCACTTCAAAGTAGACTGAGGGTAGAGAGTGCCCGATGGCAGAGTGTAAGGGTGGGGTGGTATTTTGACCTTGGATTACGGCCAGTGGAGAAGCAGCACAAACCCTCCCGGCTTGATAACGTCTCGGCCTCTAACTTCTTCCACCCAAACTTGATCCTCCACGGTACTTCCAATCTTGCCACACGTAGGCCCTCCTTCCTTGAAGACTCCCTCCTGCAGGCAAAGTTGAGGAACCACAGGATTCCACTGCTCAATCAGTTGGACGAACTCGAAGAAGCGTCGGCGCTGATAGCTGCCAGAGTCGCTAGCCAGTGATACAATCTTGCCAGCCGTAATAAGTGAAATTATTTACTTTTCAAACTCCCAGTGACTTGAATTAAATACTTAATAGTGTTTGCGGTCAAATAATTGACGCATGGGCGTAGCCTCTGTTTTAAAAGGACCAACGCAAGCCACCATATGATGGTATTAGAAGATAACTGCCACCTTATCCGTACAAACGGACATTAATTAATAATTCAATGTATAATAATTAGTATCAGGTAACTGAAATAGGCCAATAGATGATTTATGAAAGTGTTCTCTGTCCGGGCAAGTAATAAGTAGATCAGAAACATTCACAAAATAAAGAAAGTAAGTATTAAATATGTGAACGTGGAAAAATGGGTGAAATTGAACCGGAGTGAAATTACAAAAATCCAGGACATTGGAATAGCCAATAATGGCTTGAACGCATTTGTTAGAATTCATAGGCAGTAAAGGAACAGCAGACACCAGGCAAATGGTAAACAAACCGAGAGCCGTGTGACAAAGCGCATTAACAGTGGAGGAACTCAGTACAGACTAGTATTCATCTGTATACTTCCCTTTTGAAACCAGCAAATTCTCGGAAGGAAAATTAATAGTGAGCAAGGAATTATGAAATTTTACCTGGAAAAGGTATAATTTCAGAACAAGACAAAATCATGTCAGATGCAAAAGGGATTAAAATAAGAAGTTTACCGTGGCTCACATATACCTCTAGAAAGCGGTAATAATACTCTAATTCTGAATGACCCACTAAAGGGACCAAATCTAGTTCATTATTTGCCAATTTCAGCAAATTGAATAAGTCAGCCATGGAAAGTAAGTTAGCTGTCACTAGCCCATTCTCCGCAGCATGAACTAAGGCATGCATATACCGCTTAAAATCCTTCCCCAAAATTGTAGACATAATAATTATGGAAAGTGTCAATACGAGTGGATATCATAACCAGTTCTTCAAAAAACGATACATTACTTTCTAATTAATTTAGGGTAATCTGTAACTCATTAACCCGGGAACTGCGGGAAGACTCTTAAGAGTTCCCCCGGCGGACTGCGGGAAGACTCTTAAGAGTCAGAGAAAAAAAAATCAACTTTAAATATCGAAAAAAAAAAAAAAAAAAATTGCCCCTGGGCCATGCAAAATATCACTCCTCTACTTCCCCTCCTTCCCCACTTTCCTCCCCTCCTTCAGTTATCACCTATTTTCCCTGTTATTCCCTTATTCTGAGGTATATTTTCGTGCTAACATTAGTGAGTTGCAAGTAGGGCATTGTCATCACTGTTAACAAGCGAGTGCAAGAAAGAGAGAGAGAGTATCGATCGACTGTGTCTCAGTGGCCTTGGGGGAAATTGGCGGGAAAGCAGGTTGCCTCACCCATACATTATATAACTCGCGGCCTGTATCTCCGATTTTTACCATCCAAACGCTGTTTTCACTCGTTTTATTGTTGTAACAGGTTAATACCTTTATAATCAACCCATAATATGGATAAGTATTAATGCTATTTATGGTAAAATGAATATTTTAGTGATGGAAACAGCTCAAATACATGCGCACAGGCAGAGGTGTCTAATTACCCCCATGGGCACTTAAGAGGTTAAGAACTGAACTCATATCATTAACAGTATCTAAAATGCTCTGAAGATTTATGTTGTTCGTAGACATAATCCTGTTCTGTTTCTCCAAATAGACAGAAAGATTCTCAATTATACTCTCAACAGACCGAAGGTCATCCTCAGTGACAAGGCCAAACAAGCCCCCAAATAGTTTACCACCAATATTAATCAAACCCCGTTTTCGGCGAGAGAGTGAGTCAGGTTCTGCATTGCGAAAAACATGATCCACCTCAGACTGCACAACAGACAATTTCCAGCGCATTAAATGAAATAAATCCACAGTCTGAGTATTAGAGTGCTTCGTCAAATCCGGCAACTTGTCTAAAATATCCCTCGTGTTTATGACATTCTCCAAAACGCTACCACATCCACGTTTAATCTTAGTTAAGTATGACATATACACATAGGATCCTACCACATCTGAAACAAGGATGATGTCTCCTCGTGGTCTCAAAATCATCCCCGACCGATTGAGATTGGCAGGATTGTCCTCGCTAGCGGTGACAGTGCGTAGCTGTCCAACCAACCATCCCAGTATCCAAAATACAAAGGCGCGCCCCACAATCCTCCCTACGACACCCATCTGAGGAACCAAAAAAATTTGATGACTAAAAAATTTAAATGTAAAATGAATCCAAATTCATACCCAATCTGTCAACCCACCATTGAGCTACAAAATTACTTCACTCTTTAACAAAAGCAACATTACTCGACCTTAACCCCTAATTAGCAGGGCCCGACTTAAGTCCGTATCTAAAAACATGGACTATGTGGTCGGGGACTGACTTTAGTCCGTGTGCAATTTTTGAGCAAGAATGGCTGTGAGAGAGAGACGAGCGACGGGAGGAGCATAGGTTGCCTCATGACCGCTCGGCACGGACCCTGCGCGCCTACTGACATCTACTCCACACTACTCCACCCTCCCTACCTCACCACACAGGGAATTATATAAGGAAATTACCGTATTTTAGGGTTTTTGCACTCGTGTTGCACGATCGTTGCAAGAGAACGCGTGGTCGTACAAGGATGGTTCTGGTGTCATTGGAAAGCTCAATTTATGCCCTTTCAGGGATACATAATTGTATTACGCTCTGGCTCTTGTTTATGCATGAAAAAGAGCACGGAAACAAGGCCGTTTAGGGTAAAATAAAAAACGCTGGGCGCGTAGTGGAAAAAAACTGACGGACCCGCTCGTAAGGTGTTAAATTATATTTATGAGCAACATTTGTCTTTTTAGGCCGTTTACGTCCTTTAATATTCCTCGGACTCAGCGGTTTGTGTTCAAGAGAGATATCTTCGTAGCCAGGTAGATTGCGTATTATACGTTTCAAATGATTCACATGAGCCCTTTTCTCAACGCCCTTTTCCAAGTGTTTTATAACAGTACTATTCTTGTTGAGTGAAATTACTCGGTAAGGACCCTCGAAAACAGGTTGTAATTTATCTTTAACGTAAAATTCCCTTAAATAAACAAGATCACCTACATCGATATTATCATCCCTCTTATGTTTATTCGCTACATTCATCATGTCTTCCTTTGATTTCGACAAAGAACTGTGTAAGGTCTTATAAATAGACCGAAAATTATTCAAGTGATACAAAACGTAATCATTGCAGTTATAAACAGGAGAATTAGAATGAACTAACGAATTGTGAGGAAGTCTCATATCTCTACCAAAAACAATAAAGTACGGCGAATCCGCAATCGAGGAATTTATCAAACAATTTAGTGTAGACTCGGCAAAATGAAGAAAGGAATCCCAAGTACTCGTGTCGCGATGTAGTAATAAACCGCGAAGTGCACGGATAAGAGACTGATTAGCACGTTCAACCGAGCCATTTGACTGGGGTGAATGAGGACAAACAGTGACATGATCTATAGTATATTCATCGCATAGTTTCGTCATACTAGAATTACAAAGTTCCGTACCATTATCAGTTATAGTTGTATTAGGACAACCAAATTTACACACGACGTCCGCTAAAAATGTATTAGTGACCGATTTCACCTTTTTATCCTGCAACACTGATAACCCGACATACCGTGAAAAGTGACAAATAGTAAGCATTATATATTGATTACCGGCGTAAGTCAATGGAAGTTTCAATAAATCTATAGCAACCACATCGAAAGGATACGCAGGAATCGGATATTCCCCAATTTTTGCTTCCGAGCTCAATTTAGACTTAATTGTGGTGCATGTTGAACAACAGTCAATATATCTATTTATATCCCTTTTCATTGTTCGCCAATAATAATTTCTCTGTGCTTGTTTCAATGAACGAAGCTTCTCCTGATGCACAATTGTATCATGGCCATGTAGTATAGGTAATAATGTACTAATTTGTGAATCCGGGATGACGAGTTGTAAAATTACCCTGTCATTTAAATCCCTCTTCCTGTACAAACAACCTTCATGCATTTCAAAATTAAAATAATCAAAACCTGCTAAGTTGGGATGACTAGGAACAGTATCACTAAAATCACCCGATTCTTAAGCAAAAATAACTTTACCCGAAAAAATATCTTTACGTTGGTCTAACGCAATACTTTTACTGCACAACAGTGCGTTTGCAGAAACTAAACAAACAGGATTCCTTGATAACGCATCGGCAACTGTGTTGAGCTTGCCTTCAACGTACAATAATGTAGGATTGTATGATGCTAAAGTCAACTTCCACCTGGCACGTCTACCCGTGAGATGTTTATCATCAAACAATTTAATTAGAGGCTTATGGTCTGTCCAAACAGTTACTTCATAACCATATATCACCTCACGGAAAATATTTAACGCCAAGATTAGCGATGCACCTTCTAAGTTGGTAACACAACAATTCTGTTCTGCAGGTCAATAGTCAATAGTCAATGGCGGTGAGAGGCTGTGCGTGACGTGCTCTGAACTAAAAAACAAATTAAGACGAGATTGTGTGACCAAGATATACGAAGATGTCTAGAAAATCAGAAAGGAACATCATTAAGCGTGAGTGTTGCCGTTCTTGTGGGTACTTCACTGTACTAGATGAGAACAAGAGGTGTGAGGATTGCCGACAGATCAGCAAGGCGGGGGCCGAGGCCGCCGCCGCAACACAAGACAACGGTAACAAGACAGGCACTAAGGACAAGAAAGAAAGGACAAACAGCAACGAACAGACAGCATGTGGAAAATGCAAAAAGAAGGAGACAGGCGAAGGAAGAATGGTAAATTGGGTAAAATGTGACAAATGTGGTTTGTGGTACCACCAAAAATGCACCAGGGTAAGTGACAGGTTTTATGGAGAAATAAACAGTGGAAATGGAGAAAGTGTGTGGTACTGTGATCCATGTAAGGGTGTGGTGGCAAGTATGTTCAAAGAAATAGAACGACTGAATGAGGAGAATGAGCAGCTAAAGATAGACATGAAATGTGTGATAGAGTATAATAAGAAACTGAGCAGGAATATGAAGGAAATGGAGGTAGAATGGAAACAGAAAAAAGAGGAGATGGTGGAGGACACAGTGGAGAAGGTGATGTTAAGGATCAGGGAAAGAGAGGATGCCGAGAGACGAAAAAATAATTTGGTAGTATTTAATGTCAAGGAATCAGTAAAGGAAACGGGCAAGGAGCGAGAAACAGAGGATGCAGAGAAATGTCATGAATTGTTTATACAGCACCTAGGAGTAGAAGATGAATATAAAGTTACAAAGGTGATTAGGCTGGGTAAGAAGATAGAAGGGAAGGTTAGGCCAGTTCTAGTAAGATTTGAGGAGGAAAAAATGAAGTGGGCCATGATAACAAAGGCTAAAAAATTAAAAGATGTAACAGATCCAGAAGTACGAAAAATAGGGCTAGCCTTAGACATGACCCGAGAGGAGAGGGAAAATAATAAGAAATTGGTGCAAGAGATGAGAGCTAGACGACAAGAAGGAGGTAGATGGATGATTAAGAAAGGAAAGGTGGTACAAATAGGAGAAGGTGAAAGACATAGGCAGAGATATGAGCGGGAAGGGACAGGAGAAGGAAATGTATCAGATATAGAGCCAGTGACACAACTTGAATCTGACAGAGATGGAGAAAATAGCGTAGAGGAAGAAACAACAGATTGAGATGAGATGACAAATAGTTAAAATTTGGTGTTTATGCTTATTAATATACAAGGGCTGACTAAACTTAAATATGAAGAAATTAAGCAAATGCTAAATAAAAAAAAAAAATTGTTTAACCGAAACACAGTTAAAGGTAAGAAACATATTTATTGATAAAAACATTAACGTATATGAAAATATGCGAGACATAAAAGACAAAAAAGGAGGAGGGTTAATGTTACTATTGGAAGACAATGACAAAATAAATTTAAGTAAAATAGAATCTAAAAACACGGATTTTTTGTATGTAAAGGGTAATATATATGGAAAGGAAACTCATATATTTCTAGTTTATTTATCAGTAACAGATGAGGGAAGAAACTCTGAAATTAGGAGAGAAATTGAGAATCATTTGGATAAGTTAGAAGAGGATAGAATTATTGTACTTGGAGACTTAAACGCACATGTCGGGTTTAAGGGAAAGCAAAAACTTAATAGAAATTGTCAAATTATACTTGAGTGGATGGAGAAATATAAATTAATCATGTTAAACGATGACCCAGGATGTGAAGGGGAAGTGACATGGAGGAGAAATGAACAATACAGTACAATAGATTATGTTTTCATTTCAAATAAAATTTATGTTGACTTCCGAAAAATGAAAATAGATGAGAAACAGGAAATGTTTGATTTGACAGATCACAATATGATACAAATAGATTTTGACTGCAAAGGGAGTACAGGTAAAGGCAAAGGTTTTAACAGGAAGAAGTGGGAAACAAGAGAATATTACAAAACAGATAAGGAGGCTTTGTCAAAATATATAACAGAACTGGAAAGACGACTGTTAAAGAGTGAAAGCAATGATATACAAATATTCAACCAAACTATGAAGGAGGTAGCAGATGATAAACTTAAAACTACATACAGAAGAAGAATAGGGAAGGATAAAACTAAAAAAGAGGCACCATGGATAAATGACAGTATAAGACAAGGAATTAAAAAGAGGAGACAGTATAACAGAAGAAGGAGGAACGCAAAAGACAGAGACGAAGAAGAAAGGTATAAAACTTTGTATATAAAACAAAAAGATAAAGTACAAAAGGAAGTTAGGGAAGCTGTCTATGCACATGAGAAAAAACTAACTAAAGAAATAAAAGATAGTGGGGATACAAGTAAAAAGATGTGGACACATATAAATAAACTAAGAAATAAAAATGTAAGCCAGAAGAATGAATTACAAATTTATAATGATCAAGGGAGGCAATTAACAGATGTAGAAACAGCTGAGGAGTTAAAGAATTTCTGGAGCAATATATATAAAATGCATGAGAATAAGATTGACGAAGTATGGAATCAAGATATTCAGAATCAATATAGAGAAGATAGGGAGAGAGAAATGCAAGACAGACAAGGGGGGGAAGTAAGGAAAATAAGAATAGGAGTACCAGTAGTTGAAGACCATAACTATAGTACCGGTATCCATACAGTAACAGTAACAGAAGAGTTAACGGAGCACATAGATATGGCTTTTAAGATTGATAATTATATTAAATATATGGATAGACCCAAAATAACTATAGGAGAAGTTAAAAAGAGTTTGAAGAAGTTAAACATAGGAAAGCAGCTGGGTTGGATTCATTAAAACCTGAGTTTTATAAAGCTATTATTCAAAGTGATATATGTTTAAAGAAACTGACAAGCTGCTTTAATAGAATCTTAGATACTAGCATAATACCAGAAGTTTGGAAAAAATCAAAGACCGTGATGATACCAAAAATAAGTAAACCAAAGGTGAATGAATTAAGACCATTGGCACTTACAGATGTATCATATAAATTATTTATGACAACTGCAATTAAAAATAAAATAGAAGAACATGTAACATATAATAAAGAGGTTAGAGAGACTCAAAGTGGATTCACAAGTAAAGGCAGAATAGAAAATAACCTCTTTATCTTGAAGTACTGTATACAGAGAGCTTTTGAACTAAAGAAACCACTAATTGTCATCTCTATTGATTTTTCTAAAGCGTACGATTCAGTAAGAAGAGAGAAGATGATTGAAGTGTTAAAGGACTATAATATAAATTCAGATATAATTAATGTAATAAATAAAGTTTATATTGATGACAGCACAATTATAAATAAAGGCTATAAAAATGAAACACAGATTCAAGTCACTAGTGGCATTAGACAGGGCTGCACGGGATCGACCACACTTTTTAAACTTTTAACTTATGAAATTATAAAAAACTTGGAAAAAGAAGGAGGATTCACAGATGAGTTTTTTAAAATAAAGGCGCTATTCTATGTTGACGATGGTCTACTTATGGCATATACAATAAAAGAGGCTGAAAAAGCAATAGAAGATCTAATCAAAATAGGAAATGAATGTGGGCTAAACATAAATAAAAATAAAAGTCATATATTAATATTTAATATGAAGGAGAAACCAAACAATATCAAAGAAATAGAAGTAGTTAAGCAGATTAAGTATTTAGGAATAAAAGTAAATGATACTAGAAATTGTTTCAAAGACCAGAAATCTGAGGCAATAGGAAAAGCGAATAGAATGGCTAATATGACCTATCCGGTAATAGCACAAAGCTGCAACAAAATTCTAATTGGTAAAACATACTGGAAGAGTGTGGTGCTCCCGTCGGTCCTGTATGGCTCAAGCATAATAGGATTTACAAAAACAGAAATAAACAAGTTACAAAATATTGAAAATAGGGTATTTAGACAAATATTAGGGGCACCGAGATATGCACAAAAAGTGACCCTGAGAGGGGAGATAGGAGCATCCACAATGGAAGCAAGAATTATGGAAGGAAGTATAAAATATTTAAAATATTTAAGAGGAGAAGACAGTAATGATTTACTTAGAAGAATAACAGAAGAAAAATTAAACAACAAAAAAGATCCATGGACAATGGAAATTAGAAAATATATAAACATTTTAAATTTAGGAGAAACAGATTTAGCGAGTATACTGAAGGAAGAAATTAAGAAGAAAGTTAAAAATTGGGATACAATGAAATGGCAGGAAGAGCTAGGGGAGAAAAGCAGTTTAGAAATATACAGGGCCTTTAAATCAGAAATAAAGGGAGAAGAAGATGATAATACAGAAGCTTCAGTCATATTATATAGGTGTAGAACGAATAATTTAAATTTAAGAGACAGGAACAGGCATGTAGGAGGAGATATAAAATGCTTACTATGTAATGCTGAGATAGAGGACATCAAACACTTTATTTTATGGTGCCCTATATATATAGAGGAGAGAGTAAAGGAAACAGCGCTATAACAACCTTACGTTGAGGAGGAAAACCAAGTGATAGGAAATCTACTGTTCAAAGAAGAAAACCAGGAACGAGTGAAGAAGATGTTATATGGTATGTGGAGAACAAGAACCAAGAAAATGAAGGAGCTGGAATAAGAAGAAATAGATTATAATGCAACATATAGAAACAAGAAAAAGAAATACAATATAATGTAACAGAGCACGTCACAAAAGGAAAATTACAAGAACCTCTCAGGGAAGTGCTGTTGTTAAGGCATTACTTCCCGAACAACATCTGATCTGATCTGAGGTTTTAAAGAACGACTGGCGAATCCTAACGGCTGTAAGAGATCCCTATCATCATACTGCATAAGAACCGCCCCAAACCCAGTATGTGAAGCATCAGAATTAATATAGAAAGGTTTCTTAAAATCAGGGAAGGCAAGGGTCGGTCGAGATGTTAAGCTTGCTTTTAACTCAGTAATAAATCCCTCTTGTTCAACCCCCCACAAAAATTTAGCGTCCTTCTTGAGTAAAATATATAGAGGCTTCGCAATACTTGCGTAATCTCTTATAAAAGCCCTATAGTATCCTGATAAACCCAGGAATTACCTTAACTGTTTAACGTTAGTGGGCGTAGGAAAATTAGTGATAGAATTGGTTAATTGAGCAGTGGTATTTACCCCGTCCGGAGTTAATTCATGCCCCCAAAATTATAGTTTCTTTTTAAGGAATTCACATTTACTGATCTTAATTTTTAAACCTGCCTCATTTAATTTAGAAAGTATATTTCTCAGTGCGATAAGATGTTCTTCGATCGTTCTAGAAAAAATTATAATATCGTCTATATATACATAAACATTATGGCCGATCAACCCTGCCAAAACATTATTCATTAACCCAGCAAGTGCGGCAAGACTTATATAAGGCCTACCGCTGTGCTGCGGGAAGCCTTATATAATCCAAGGCCTAAAAAAAAAACATTTAAACCAGCCCAGTATTTTTTTTATTTTTTTTTATTGCCCCTTAGCCATGGCAAATATCACTCCTCCACATCCCCTCCTTCCCCCCTCCCCTTCAATTATCACCTACAGTATTCTCCCTGTTATTCCCTTATTCTTAGGTATATTTTCGTGCTAACATTAGCGAGTTGCTAGCAGGGCGTGGTCATCTGTGTTACCAAGCGTGGGAAAGAGCGAGAGAGAGAGAGTATCGCGCAACAGTGTCTCTCCAGACGAGGGGAGGAGTGGAGGAGAGGGAGGCTGGCTCACGCTCGATGATTACAACTCCCGGCATCTGTTGCCAATTTTGACCAGCCAAACGCTGTTTCCACTTGTTTTATTGCTGTAACAGGTTAATATCTTCATAATCAACATAAAATAGGCGCATATGTATAAGTATTAATGATGTTTATGATACGATGATGATTTGAGTGAAGAAAACAGCCTAAATACCTCCGCACAGGGAAGGGTGGCCACTACCGGCCCTGCGCACTTCTTAGGTTAATCTCTGAAAAATCGGAGGTGAATTTTTAAGGCCCATAGGAAGGCGCCTGTACTCAAAGGTACCGGAGGGAGAATTAAATGCTGTATATTGTCTCGATTCCGGTGATAACCGATTTCATGAAATCCACTCGAAAGATCGAGGGTAGAGAAAACTCTGTTCTGTGTTCCCAAACTTGCAAGAATTTCTGGTATCACCGGCATATGGAAATGATCGGTCTCCGTGATGGCATTAAATCTTCTAAAATCTACCACGACTCGAAACTCCCCCTTTGCCTTCTTCGGGACTAAGAAAAGAGGTGAACGCCAAAGCGACGTGGAAGGTTGAATTACGTCTTGAGAAAGTAAATCCGAAACATGTTTATCAATCAGTTCATGTTGACTGTGTGACAAGCGGTACATGGGAAGGTAAACAGTTTTTTTATTCTTGTCGCTCAACACAATTTTATGGTCCATAATGTCAGTAAACCCCATCGTGTTCCCCTTTAAATGTACGGACTCATTAAATACCCTCAATAACGCCTTAAGCGGACTCTGGGCCTCAGGAAAATCGGTACCTTGTAAATCCTCATAAATCTTACGCATTCTATCATCTATACCAGGAGAGTTCCCTGTGCGCACTGAAGCCACGGGAAAAGAACTAATTTCTTCAAATTTACAAGGTACGCAAGAAGCATTACATAACTTCGTATCCGCATACAATTTCATTAAGCCATTTGTGGCATTAAAAATGAGAGTTTGAAAAACATTAGTGTCATCCACCTCATGTCATACCTCTCCTGGTGGTCAGGGGCCGGGGGAGTGCTGGAGCGACCTTGGTAACCCTGGTCTCTGGGTCTTCTCCTGGGTGACCTGGATGTGTGAGAGTTTGTGTTTTTTATCTGTGTTTAATTTTTGTTTTATGTTGTTTTTGTGTTTTCCCTGTTCTTGCTCTGTCTTGAGTCGGCTACCCCCAAAATGGGGATTGGTCCTGAGCATATAGATAGATAGATAGATAGATAGACCTCATGAAGCGCTTGGGCAAAAGTAATACCCTTAATCGCTGAAGTGTCGGGCAATAAAACAATAGAATTTACTGTACTCCTAAGATTGTTTGCATAAGCGTCAACAACCCTCGCAGAATGCGGTTCAATGATAGTATTACAGTGAATGAGAATATCAGAATCCCTCATAGATTGTTCTAAATAATCATGTAATTTAATATCGCCGGTTGGTCCAGTTACGCACGGGGAAGCCATGGCCGGGGATATCGAAGGAGATATTGGTGATGGACCACGTACACATCACCTGGAATACAATGCCGCCGAAGATGCCAGTGATGAGAGAGGCGGCACCCATCATACCGGCCACCGGGGCGAACTCTGCCTCCACCGTTCTGGGGCAGTACATCATGGCGAGGGAAGAGAAGTACCCTGAGGTGATACCCAGTACCACCATGAGTGCCCAGTATGCCCAGTCAGAGTCTATCAGCACTGGCATGACCCGATCCACGTTGATGGGGTAGAAGTGGCACAGCACGAACGCAGGGATCAGGAAAATTTGCAGCAACACAGGGATAACAAAAAGAGGGGTCCCGCCTTGGTCTCGTGTCCCAGGCTTCTCTAGCTAAGGCGGTTGCTGTTCCTTTACTGCCTATGAATTCTAACAAATGCGTTCAAGCCATTATTGGCAATTCCAATGTCCTGGATTTTTGTAATTTCACTCCGGTTCAATTTCACCCATTTTTCCACCTTCACATATCTAATACTCACTTTCTTTATTTTGTGAATGTTTCTGATCTACTGATTACTTGCCCGGACAGAGCACCCTTTCATAAATCATCTATTGGCCAAGTTTATGTAAGGGACTCTTGTTTGTTGGTTTCGTCTCATTTTACTCTTTACCCTTCGTTCACTCACATGCTTTCGTTCACAAAGCAGGATATTCTTTTTGCTAGCATTCCGTCTGACGTAAACATTACAAACAACTATTCATTTCCTAAGATCATTTCACGTGAGATTGAAACTGTGGAGCTGATTAACACATCCATGGACACGCTACCTTTTTTGCATTTCGTTCGTCCTGAGAACATCTACCCTCTCCCAATGTTCACTGGTCTTGTTTTATTAATTTTCATTGTAATTTTCCTTATAATTTCTAAGAACATTGAGGGTAGGTTGACAAGGATTGAGATTATCCAAACTATTAGGACATAATTGTTTTCATTATGTTGAGTGCAGTAGGGAATTGTAAACAGACCTGTGGTATTTTGGTTGGTCCGATTCCGTGTTCAATTTACTTTGCGTGATTATTTTTAGTCTCTTAGAATTTTATTTTCATATTTTGTTTTAATATTTTAACTTTAACTATTTCTATATGTTTGTTTTTAACCCGTGGAGCCCCGGCTAGTTTTGTAATGTTTGCGCACCAGAACCCGGCCGGTTTTCAAAAAATGGTTTTATTCCAGAAACAATAGCGAATGGGTTAGGAATGAAGGAAAAACCACGAAAAACCGCTCAAAAAGCTTAAAAAATGGTCCTACAGAGCCCCCGAAAACGGATTTTACAAGAGTAAAAAATTGAAGGCAATTATCCCAAAAAAACAGGTTATTGCGCGCTCGCGCGCACGCACGTGGACTTTGAGAGTTTTCAACCATCGGCACGGTTGCGTGGGATACGTACACAGTTCCCATACAAATCTGAGCCCCCTTGAGTGGCTACACCTGAGGTTACGGTCGGCGCAATTAGGGTGACGCGCCAGGCGCGTCTCTGGGGCTGAGCGTTACATACATCGCCGACGCGTCAGGCGCGTCGCTGGGGCTGTACGGGTTAAAACTATTTTGCACAATTAATTTAAATTTGAATATTGCATATATCTGATTGGTTTAATTTATCTTTCCTTGATATTACATGTTGATTACCAGATTTCATATATTTGTTTTCTCTCTTCCTTCTTTATTATAATCTTCACCGTAGTGCGTATAAATATTGAACAATAGTTATATTCTACTTCTACAGCTTCGTCACAGTGTTTATCAATATTGAAAACTAGTATTTAAACTCTTGAAACACGAGTTATCAAATTTATTTTTGAGTGTTAGCTTAGACTATAACCTACAATTTATTGTATTAATATTACCGAGCAATTAATGACTAGATGGAATCTTGATCAAAGACATTGGTTGAGTGATGTATTAATTGATGTAGTAATTGATAAAAGGGCGCTATGAACTTTCTCTACATTTATTCAATTATGTTCGATTTTGTTCTTGTGTCTTTGATTGTTTAGGATATACTGTATATACATTTCTATATACAGTATATAATCTCTATATACCTTTATTATGGGTTTTTTTCCAGATTCTTATTAATTTTAATTCCTTTTAAATAATAAGTTTACAAAAAATAAAAAATCTTAAACAAAAATTACAAAACGGGAAAATTATTCTTAATACTTATTAATGCTTTCTATTATCAAATTTTGGCGAGTAATTTCAGTGGTGGAAAATGTGTCTCTTATTTTTAAGGAGGGCGTGTTATATACTCCCATTTTAAGCTTACTTAACCAACTGTTATTCCTTTACTTACTTATTTACAGAGAGTAAATGTATTTTAATCTTTCATACTTATATCCCTATTATAACAGCTTATATTATTATAATTGTATTTTCTTGTATTGCATACAACTGATATAGACCGAGGGGCGCCAGAATGTATATATTTGACCTCTCAGGTCATGGGAATCACCTATGTCAGGACCGATGTCATCAAACCATAGCCACCCACCATCACGTGAGAGGGGCATGTATATTGTGTGATGGGGGGGGGGTGTTTAACTTGTATCTAAGGTGTGTCAGAGAGTTTAAACCACACCCAGGTATACACTTCTTGACAGGTATTGGTTAGGATATATAGACAGCCCAAGGTGTATGGTTGTACATCATCCAGAGGACGTAACCCGAAGTGATAAAAGGGGAGTTTGCGGTGTGGAGCGAGAGTACGGAGAACCCCATCATCATAATAATAATAATAATAATAATAATAATAATAATAATACAAATATTTATTCAGTTAGCAATTTACAGAGATGGTACCACATAGTATGTTACAAATATGACATGTACCAGCCTTGCATAATTCCAACTAAGGATAGCCCAATAAGGCCGTTAGGCTTATTTCCATTGGGGTCCTTGTGGGATTAGGTTAGCTGGGGAAAATGGGGAGGATAAAGAAATAGATATTTTAGAGAAAGTATTTCTAGGGGGTTATTTTAAGATACCTTACATCCTATAGTAAATATCAGTAATCCGTAATCAGTAATAATTTCAGTTTGGTTTGTCTATCTCTTATGTCGCATTTAGTAGTAGACATAAGCTTGGTGCTCCCTTCTCGCAGCTGTCCGGTTCAGGTGTTCCTTCAGGCTACGTCTGAAGGAATACAGTGTTCTCTTTTCACGGACTGACTGGGATAGGTCATTCCAGTCTTTGATGGCGGTGAAGAAGAATGTTTGCTTACCCTGTCCTTGGATTCTCGGGACCTTAAAATTAAACATCCTGTTTCTTGTATTCTTGTATAAGGGGTCAGAAGGCCAGTTCGTGATTGTAAAAACAGACTCTCTATACTTGGGTTATATTACTTGTTACTTTAATATTCAATATCTTAGATGTACTTCTGAATAAGTCTTAAGGTATCATTTCATTAAAGCAAATGTGAATTATTCTCAAGTTTCAGTTACCTGATACTAATTATTATACATTTAATTATTAATTAATGTCCGTATGTTCGGATAAGGTGGCAGCTATCTTCTAATACCATCATAGATAAAGCAAATACCTCCCCCTTAAGCTGGTGTCACAGGAGCTCTTTTTCCGTATTTTTTACGGGCAATCTTCAACATTTATGTTATAATCTAATTGATTAATTTCACTCTCAACACCAAACACCTGCCAATGAAATTAATGAAAGCATTTGATCTTCCCACGATTCGAACCTGGGTTGCCACATACAGATCTTAAACACTCTAACCATTACTTTATGAGAGATCAGCCACCTAGCATAATCTACCTTCAGTCTAGTTTCAGAATTCAAAGTGAAAGATCCTCAAAATATTACGAGACAAAACTTGCTTATTGAAAATTGCTGGAAAAAACGCTCGTGTGACACTCTGCATTAGTGTACACTCTGTAGAGGACTAATCCTATACCCTGTTCCAAATAGGTAGGCCAGACATCGTGAAACCTAACCTCTGTAACTCAAAAAAGGGCTACAGCAAATGGGCTGTAAATTTCCACACATATTCCCTGGCTGACCCTTCCCAAATGGTAACAAATATTGGCTTGATTACTCTAGTCGTTTGTGAGTTATTTAGGTTAATGTTCAAGATTTTGGCATGCTTATTTGGAACAGGGTACAGCACAATACTGTACGGCTGAATTCTGATAAAGCGTAAATCTTTCTTCTACTCAATAAGTAAACTCTGGAACTCTCTCCCCTTCACCCTTAACTGGCGGCGCGCAACATATGTCGAGTGAAATAAATTTGGACTAAGTGGCGGTGCACGACATCTGTCGAGCGTCATTTTCAGCACGTAATGTTGCTGAGAGAGAGAGCTGAGCGGTGGGACGAGCGTAGTATACCCTATGACCTCTCCCCACGACCACCGTGGACATACTGAACTGTATTCTACTTTCCCCCCTCCTTTCTCACTCGCTACATAGGGAATTATGTAAGGAAATTACCTTATTTCAGGGTTTTTGCACTCGTGTTGCACGTTCGTTGCAAGAGAACCAGTGGTCGTACAAGGATGGTTCGGGTGTCATTGGAAAGCTCTGTTTACGCCCTTTCATGGATAGATATTTGTTTTACGCTCTGGGTCTTATTTAGGCATACAAATGATCACATAAACAACCCTATTTAGGGTAAAAAATACCCGCTGTGCGGTACGGTCAAATAGACCGCCTAGGCCGCCAATAAGGTGTTAAACCAATCTACCCTTCATCCTATGACATAGAATGCTTTAAACTTTATGTGTCCAGTCATTTTCACCCCAAATTACCTTGAATTTGGTTATCTGTCACTCTCTTGGCTTAGGGAGAGACACTTGTTACAAACAGCCTGATTTTTGTCTCCTTCAAACACATTGGAATATATATATATATATACAATATATATATATATATATAGTAAAACTCGCAGGAATGGAACACCAAGCTTTCGTCTATTCTCTCAAGATATCTTCAGGGTATTACAAGAAAACAGGGGAAGACGGAGGATTATATACCTCTCCTATATCATCTGTGAGATGCTAACTATACTCTATTTGCTATAAGTAGGCGAGAAATCATGATCTCTAACCTTTGTAACTCATAAACGACTTGAGTAATCGAGCCAATATTCCTACCATTTGGGAAGAGTCAGTCAAGGAATAGATGTGGAAATTTACAGCCAATTTGCTCTAGCCCTTTTTGAGTTACAGAGGATATAATTTATGATTTCTCGCCTACTTACAGCGAATAGACTATAGCATTATACTGTACAGTACAAACAAAGAGGATATAATTTATGATTTCTCGCCTACTTACAGCGAATAGACTATAGCATTATACTGTACAGTACAAACAAAGAGGACATAATTTATGATTTCTCGCCTACTTACAGCGAATAGACTATAGCATATACACACAAAATTGCCATCTTACTGCCTTTTCCGATGTTTTACATTACATATGTTTTTATTTCAGGCTAAAAAGAAGTTGGTGCTGTAAGTATCGAATATAGCCGAAACACATCCCACTGAAATATATAAAAGCATGTGATTCACCCGGGATTCGAACCTGAGTTACCAAACACAAATTTTAAACACTCTAACCATTACACCATCAAGACAGTTATACGTACTGCACATGACTACGATTAATATCCATTTATCGAATACTGGATAAAAATCTAATCATGTACTATAATACTCAACTGCACCATGTATAGCCCAATGGTTAAGTGAGAGCAATATGCATACAATTCAACAAACTTTCTATCCATCAAAAGTTCTCATAAGTTTGGTAATTTCTCCTAAATATCGATGTCTACGGCTCCAACTTCCTTATAGCCTGAAACTCGCAAGTGGTTAATTGCCCGAAATAAATTGACGTAAAAAGCGCTCGTGTGAAGCTGCCTTTTAACTCCTGATTAGTTTTATTTTGGTCTTAGAATACCAAGTTAATGTAATTCTACCACGATCTTAAATAACTAATCTGCAAGGCTTTCATTGAATTATTTATTGTGTGTGTGTGTGAGAGAGAGAGAGAGAGAGAGAGAGAGAGAGAGAGAGAGAGAGAGAGAGAGAGAGAGAGCGCCCATATAGGTTAGTTAAAGTATCATACAGGTTAGTTAAATTAGCAAATACGTTAAATTAGCATATAGGTTAGCATACATTAACATAATATGAACGTGAATGAATCGACTCTGAATATAGATGAAGGGACGTGTGCCAAATTGACGTGTTAGCAAAATGACTCGTTTGAGTATAACCTTTTTGGCGAAAAAATGCAAGCAAAATAAATGGTTTCTTTTGGGCCGAGTATAATATATATGGTCCTGTGAATTAGTTATAAAATCTCTCTCTCTCTCTCCCAGGACGAACTAAGTGGGACCAGAGTTTAGTGGAGCTAAGGAAAGTATGTAAAGAGTGGGAGGAAAAATGCGTCTCTTAGATCTCTTTTCTTGTAGTCCCCCATTTCTTCCTTCTGCTCTCTAATTCCCGGAGGAGGAGGAGGAAGAGAAGGGGAGATAGAGAGAGATAGAGAGAGAGAGAGATAGAGAGACGTAAAGGGAAATGAAGAGAACTTCCCTTATTCTTGTTTGAGTATATCTTAGAGAGAGTACAAAGGAAATCAAGCAACAACAGTCTAGTGACCCTTCTAGGCTGCTTGTCCTCCAAAACACTGATAATCAAGTGTCCAAGCAGTGATTTAGAGTGGGTAAGGGAACATTGGAAAGGGAACTACTGGCCCGGAACTAATGTCCCTGGCAGGATTAGGAAGTTAGTAGGGGACAGAAGGGTTAGTAACTGAGGGGGGAATAAAATAAAGTTATTAATTTACAAACGCAGTCAGTCGCGGGTTTGATGCGAGATATTTGTCTATGCGAAGTTTAAATGTATCAACAATGCTGCAGTCTGTAGTGTTACGACTCGGGCTACGAATAAAACAAGGGCACTTAATGATTGGACTAGTAATAGGGCACTATGCAACAACGGTACGCTAGATCCAAACCCTCGAACTTATATGCCGGCGAACAAAAACACCTCCAGACTTAATCTGCGATAATGGGGTATCCTTAACTGGGCATAAATGTACTCTACTTCAGGCTAACCCACACTGGTATAGCCTGATAACAAACAAGATGCAAGTTACGTTAAAATGCATAACAGGGAAGCTATGGAAAGATCAATTATATCACTGCAAGATTTAATACAATAAAAAGATGCTTCAATATAGTTACTCTAAACAACAATAAACTCTTCACTCCTATCTGAAAGAAAGTGAAGTATAGTCCTACAGCATAGACCTGGAAACATCTGAAGAAAGTCTGATGCTCATAAGATGCTCGTATCTAATCTTGAACTATATAAAGGCAGGAGGCAGGACACAACACGTGTAAACTGAATACACTAAAAGATAGGACATATAATGTTAACTGACACGAGAATACTATAAATGCGCAACGGTAGTAATGCTCGACACTAAAAGAAGTACTTCCTCATCAACGAAACAGTCTGCTATGGTTGTGCAACTCAACAACAACCTAGACTAATAAATGCTGTGAATAATAATGCATACATATCAAAGAGCTTATATTAAATACTAACAAGTGTCTACTCAATTAATAATGTCTAGCTGGAATACTCTAGGTAAGGAACTGTGGTTGAGCAAGACAGGCTCGTAGCCTAGCGATGTCCTTAAGACTGTATCCTTTAAGTTACGTTAATTGACTGGGGTGCTCTCTTGATAGATCCAGATCACAAGTATCTGGTTCTATCCTGGCGACCCTCAAAAGATAAGCAAAGAGGCAGCAAAGTGTGGAACTGGAACAGGCTAAAACCCTCAGTCAACACAATGCTGCACTCGTAAAGAACGCAAGCGAAAAGACAACACAGGCTACCACAGGACCGGTCGAAGTCATGTAGGTATAAGCAAACCATACACACATCGGGGACAACGACTACAGTTACCTTATCCCAGTCTAGCATTAAATCAAAGAGCAGAAACACTAAATCAATAATGGAGACACACACAGAGTTCTTAACCTCTACTAACTAAGAACCCTCAAACCTATTCTAAGTACATGTAAATATCTCAGAGAGCTGGTGCTGGTAATACGACTGGCCGACTATGGAAGTCGTATGCAGAACCAGAAGGGATAAGTAATTGAATAAAGAGAGAAGTATGAAAACGAAGAAGTTCAGAGGAAGCGATAGTAGTATAGAGGGTTATATGGGGGACAGATTTCTAGGGACGTTTAGTACCACGCACGCTGTGCCAAGCTCTGCCGGAGACACGCGGGAAGGAGCCCGCCCTAGCACCAACAAAGGCAGCGGCACCCAATCACAGACCACTACGTCATGAAATGCTAGCATCCTTGGGCCGCGTCAGGATCCACCAGCCAATCAAGGGCGTGGGAAAGCCCGCGCGAGGGAGGGAAAACTCCTCCAAGCGAGGGAGGCAACACTCACTACCCCCTCGCTGCCCGCTCTCTCTCTCTCCTTAACTTCACACTACTATAATGCATCTTATATTCTATTAATGATATAAAATACTTCCCATTGTCACAGACGAAAGCAAAGACCATCACTGGACTGTCTGTGACAATGCGGTTATTAAGAAAGAAAGAACAACATTCTCTGACAACTGTAGCCCATTCCACTACCCTGACGAGCGCTAGTGGCTAACGAGAGGCAATTCTGCCAACGCTGGTAGACGTCACAGTAGCGTCTCGGGGAAGCCCATTCCACAAGATGACAACTCGATTGAAGAAGAAATTCTTAGATTCGTGTGAGTTAAAAGATTTACCAATAATTATGCAACTGTTTCCCCGTGTGTAATTAGATTGGCGATAGTGAAGTACTTAATACGGTTCATATTGTCGATGCCTTTGCTGATTTTGAACACTTGAATTAAGTCGCCTCTTAATCTGCGCTGGGTTAAAGGAAATAGATTTAATTCTCTAAGACGCTCCTCGCATGGTTTGTTCTTTAGGCTAGGTATAATTTTGGTAACTCTACATTGAACTCGTTCTAGCTTGTCTATATCTTTTTGGTAATAAGGGCACCAGGATTGAACGCAGTATTCCAGAAGAGGGCGGACTAAGGAATTGTAAAGGGTTAGGATAACGTCTTTGGATTTATGCTCAAATGACCTGCCTATAAAGCCAATTATTTTGTTTGCCTTCTTAACCTAACAAGTGCGCATGGGGGTAATTGGAAACGTCCCCCTGTGCTGACGTATTTGAGGTGTTTCCGTCACTAAAATATTCATTGTACCATTAATAGCATTAATACTTATCCATATGCGCCTATTATGGGTTGATTATAAAGGTATTAACCTGAAACAACAATAAAACGAGTGAAAACAGCGTTTGGATGGTCAAAATCGGAGATATAGCCCGCGAGTTGTATAATGTATGGGTGAGGCAAGCTGCTTTCCCGCCAATTTCCCCCAAGGCCACTGAGACACAGTCGATCGATACTCTCTCTCTCTCTTGCATTCGCTTGCTATCAGTGATGACCACACCCTGTAACCGGAGGTCTAATGTTAGCACGAAAATATACCTCAGAATAAGGGAATAATAGGGAAAATAGGTGATAACTGAAGGAGAGGAGGAAAGTGGGGAAGGAGGGGAGGTAGAGGACTGAGATTTTGCATATCCCAGGGGCCAAAAAAAAAAAAAAAAATTGATGTCAAAAGTTGATTTTTTTTTTCTCTGACTCTTAAGAGTCTCCCCGCAGTCCGCCGGGGGAACTCTTAAGAGTCTCCCCACAGTTCCCGGGTTAACAACTTCTGAACATTGTTCAACTCGATATTGTTCTTCCCAGATCGGTTTCTCTGTTTACATTCTTAAGCTGAGTGCCATTCATCGAATAGTTTGCTTTCTCATTTTGGTATCCGATATGTAGTACTTTACATTTATCCGCATTGAAACTCATTTGCCAAATTTTGGCCCAACATGACAACTTATCTAGATTGTGTTGCATATTGTCAACTTGTTCTTTTGAGAGCACGATATTTGCAATTTTTGTACCGTCAGCAAATTTTTAGATTGTACAGGTGAGACCCTCATCTATGTCGTTGATGTAAATTAGAAAGAAAATTGGTCCTAGTACCGATTCCTGGGGTACCCCGCTACTTACATTCGACCATTTAGATGCCTTACCGTTTATGCCTACTCTTTGCTTTCTGTCACTGAGCCAATTTTCTATCCATTTCAACACACCGTCTTGTATTCCTTGCGCTTTTAATTTTAGCAGTAAACGTGTGTGGGGAACTTTGTCAAAGGCCTTTTGAAAATCAAGGTATATAATATCTACAGCTTTACTCTCATCGTAGAGGCTGAGGATATCGTGGAAGAAGTCTAAGAGGTTTGTTAAACAGGAACGTTTTTTACAAAAAGCCGGGTTGAGTATCTTTAAGTATGTTATTTTCCTCTTAAGTGATTTACGAGTCTGTCTCTTATGAGTGTTTCTAGCATTTTACATACAACTGAGGTTAAGCTAATTGGACGAGAGTTACTGGGTAAGGATTTGCTGCCATTTTTTAATATCGGTGTTACGTTGGCTAGCTTCCACTGATCAGGCATAGTTCCAGACTGCAAGGATTTATTGAATTGCAATGTCAGTGGTTTGGAGAGCTCATCCTTAACTTCCTTTAGAACTCTAGGTGAGATTGTATCAGGTCCAGGCGTTTTATTTACCTTGAGTTTATCTAAACATTTCAATACTTCTCTCTCTGTAATGGTGATATTGCTTAGAACATCTGAATTATCAATCTGAATCGGCGATGGTGTAGGGATATCACTGAAGTCTTCTGTTGTAAAACCTGATGCAAAGAAGGTATTGAGGGCATTACTCATTTGTACTTTGTCTTTGGTGTATTCTCCATTTTCATCGACTAACGGTCCAACAGTTGAAGTAACTACTTTTTTCTTTCTGCTACAACTATAGAATTCTTTCAGGTTTGTTTTAATTTGATTCGCAACATGTAACTCCACGGTCTTTTTACTTTGCTTAATTAACTTTTTTGGCTTTGCGTTGTAGCTCTACAAATTTCACCCGTTCTTCGTAATTTTGTGAGGATTTTAATCTATCATTTGCAAACTTTTTAGCAAGCAGACAGTTTGAAATATCTTTATTCCACCATTTGGGCTTATTAGTATGGTCTGTACACCGTATTTTCGATGGTATGCAGTCATTTATCCCCAGAGCTACTACTCTTTGGAATTGACTTCCCTCGAATTGCTTTCCACAAACTTATAATCTGCAAATGTTTAAATCCAGTTGTTACAAACATTTTATGAATGGAGGATGCCTTTAGGCACATGGACCTTTTTGTTTTATCTGTGTTTTTCCTTCCTCCGTTCATTGTCTCTTTAAAAAAAAAAAAAAAAAAAATGCACTGCTTTTAGGTAAGTGGTAGCAAATAATTCCCAAGATGTATTTATGTCGTTATTGTTAAATAAAAAGCTCCAGTCAGTTTCTTTAAACATAGCTCTAAGTTTATGAAAGTTTGCTTTCTTGAAATTAGGGACTTTTTCGATGCTGCTATTTGGTTTGTTATTAGTAAACTTTAAAGTGAGAGTTATTGTACGATTGTCGCTGTTACTGAATCCATCACCAACACTCAAATTCTCTATTAATTCTCCTTTTGTTGCAAGTACAAGGTCAAGAACGTTATTACCACGGGTCAGCGATCGAACAAATTGATAGAGTGAACTCTCTTGCAAGTTCGCATACAAGTCATGTCCAGAGTGTGAAGTAGGAGTATCGCCCCACTTGGTCACAGGTAAATTAAAGTCGCCCAAAATTACGGTATCTTGTGCGTTACTTACATCTGCAATTTGTTCGTAAATTTCTCGGTCAGTTTGCACTGATTGAGCTGGAGGTCTGTATATTAATGCAAGTATTATTTTTGCACCTTTATTATTCTTTATTAACATAAAAGATGTGTCGACATTCACAGTTTGAGGTTTTGAGAAGAGGGTCGGGTTAAGATTTTCTTTGTTATAAAGTAAAACGCCACCTCCATTTCTATTTATTCGGCTTTTCTCAAACATAACATAACCGGGAAGTGAATACTCTGCTACAAAGTCTTTATCTTCTGTATTGAGCCAAAATTATGTTATGCCAATCACATCATAATTTTCTGTAAACACTAGTTCCTCTACATCTGAAAATGTATTGCGTATGCTACGAGCGTTTGCATAGAAAACCTTTTAAGTTGCAGTTTTAGAACTCACAGAACGCTCTTTAGTTGAATTTTTGGTTCTGGTCGGATCTACATTTACATTCATGGCTGTCCTCGGTCTTCGGTCGTTATCCCTGGCGGTTTTGAATTTGGGTCGTGTTGGTGGAGCTTTATCCAAATTCGTGGTTCTTGACGGATTAGCATTAAATTCCTTCGCAGGTGCCATCCTCGCTGTCTTCGGTCCTCCTTCCTGGTTGTCCTGTGTTGAGTCGATCTCTTCTCCGAAAATCCTTCACCGCATCATTGAGAAGACTCCCAAAACGTGCTGCTCCCACCTGGTTCAGATGAACTCCATCATCCGAAAACAAATAGTCATCGTAGTAGAAATTGTCCCAAGTGTCGACGTATCCCACGTTCGCCTTCTTGCAGAGGTTTGCTAGGCAATGATTTGTGCTGGTGACTATGTTGTAAAATCGGCTCTCTACACCGAGCCGGGGGACGATTCCTGAGACGATGAACCTTGATGACTTCTAAAACAACTTGATCATCTGCTGGTACTTTAAAAGCAAATCTTCCGACCGGGTTCGCTGTATATCGTTGGATCCGACGTGGATGACATTCATTGTATTAGCAGGGGCCAGCTTTGATACTTCGTCAACTGCAGCAACTACGTCGTATACACCACCACCAGGGATACAAAAAATGCTTCCTGGTCTTAGGTGCCCTGGCGCAAAACTCTGTGAGCTGACCACGTATCGTCGAGTCTCCCACGAGCCGGACTTCTTCTGTTTCCTCTTCGTCATCTGAGTCTGTGAGTATCTGGAAACGATTGTGACACTCGGTAATCGGTATGGTTTTCCTGGTCTTGGGGCAAACGTTGTTCCTCACGACACAGAAGTTGTCTTGAAGGGGAAAAGAGTCACTATTTGTTTCTTGAGTATCGGAACCATCTGCTGAAGTGGCTACTGCAGGCGTTGGATTGTTGGCAGTTGACGTTGGGGCGTTGTTGGCTGCTGGAGTTGAAGCAGTGACAATTGAAGTTTGTGGTACTCCAACGTTGAGTGTTACGAACTCTTGGAGTGATTTCAGCTTCAAGGTGAGGACGTAGATCTTGTTGTAGGCTTCATCTAATTTTACTGTCAAATTATCTCGTTGCTGGCAGAGCCGGCAGACTTGAAGATCGACAGTAGCAAACATGACCTCACCAAACCTACCGGCGCAGTTCGTACAATTGCGAGGCATGGTGACAGTCACTTTCTTCAGATCACTTCACTCATTTAATAAACACTTCACTCACTCTAAAACACTTCACTCACTTTAAAACACTTAACTCACTTTAAAACACTTCACTCACTTTAAAACACTTTACTCACTTTAAAAACACTTCAATCACTTCAACCGAAAACAAATATGTTGAAATACGCAGAAATAGGTTATCAGGGGTGATAGCCTAACCGAAAACAAAACATTTGAGATACGCAAAATTAGGCATCCAGGGGCGATCTAGCCTCACCAAAAGTGTTTTCTTTAAATTGAAATACGCAGCAATAGGCTACCAGTGGAGATAGCCTAACCAAAGACAATTTATTATAATTATGATGTACCTTTTTTATTATGATTTTTTTCTTAAATAAGCATTGATAGCCTAACTGAAAACAACAACAATTGAAATACGCAGAAATAGACCACCAGGAGTGATGGCGTAACAGAAAACAAAAATGTTGAAATACGCAGAAATAGGCCACCAGCGTTGAATAGCCTAACCGAAAATAATAAAATTGAAATACGCAGAAATAGGCTACCAGGTGTGATAACCTAACCTTAAACAAATATATATATATAACATAACATGTAACTAAATATACAATTCACCAAATAGAGATTATATGAAAATAAAGTGTGACTGCACACATCAACAGATGTATCAACAGATGGCCCTGGTGTCAATGTAGCCTAGTCAAGCAGTACTCGTTTTAGATAAAAACAAATTTATTTGTCAAAAGTGACTACAAGATCGTGCAAGCAACAACTAAAATTACAGATATACAGTATATAGCTACAGTAGGCTACTAAATACAATATCTACTAGAGTTAATAAGAAAAACAGATTGGCTGGCTATAGGCTAGGCTAGGTTTGGGTTAGGTTAAAAGCTTGGCAGGTTGGGTTAGGCTAGGTTAGTTTGTACAAATACCACCCTTAGCTTAAAGTAAGATCAGTCTGAGGAGAAAAAGTCAAGAATATATCTACAGGGAAAAGATAAGTGAATGCACTTAAATTTGGTACAAAATATGCGGGAATTTAATATGCATAATCCCCCAAAAAGGTTTGTTTACAAAATGGCGTCGGCGTTAGTCCCTGTAGGCAGGTTAGTTAGTAAACAATATTGTTTATAGCAAATTAATATGCAAAACTTTACTTTCATACAAGGCAGTTAAATAGATACTTACTACAGTAGGTAATGGGTAAAATTAGGGGCTACGATTTTATATAAAATAGTAAGAGAGTGTTTGTTTACATAACAAAACAATAGATGGCGGTAGTGGCGCCCTGTCCGAGCAGGAGTCTTGTGATAAACACACAGTTTATCAGTCAATACACAGCGAAATATCGTGCAGTGTTACTAAGCTACAGGATGGTTAAACGTGCTCTTAACCACCTTTCATGCACAAGAATGAAGAGGATGAGTAGTTAATACTCAAATTATGATCGAATATCGTGGGACGGAGCGCTTCGTCTGTAGCGTCTGGCGGTAGCATGAGAGAGAGAGAGTGAGAGAGAGAAAGAGAGAGAGAGAGAAAGAGAAAGAGAGAGAGAAAGAGAGAGGATAAAACAAATGAATGGTCAATATTAACCCTTTCTGTACCGGTGACATCCTTTTAATTATATTGTGGCAACTATTAGACGATTGTATTCAGCTTAAGAAGGATGTCTACCAATTAAAAGACAACAGACACTAAGAATTGGAAGTTTATAGGTTTCTGTTCGGGCTCTGTCTCGAGTCACCCACCCCCAGCAATGGAGTATGTGCCTGAGTATATACAAACATACATACATACATACCATAATTATATCCTTTCTAAGTTTCATAAAATCGTCTGAATGTAGCTAGAATACAATTGAAAAGACGTCGCCGGATATATATATATATATATATATATATATATATATATATATATATATATATATATATATATAAATATATACAGTACTGTATATATTAGGGTGGTCCAAAAAGACGAACTTTCGAATTAATTTGCTCACCGCCTTTTTTTTTCTTTTCCTCTTGCTGAAAAAAAAAAGTGGTATTTTTTTCAGCATGATTGTTCAATATTTAGTGGTGGCTCAATATGTCTGAAGTTTCTGCTATAGTCTCTTCGTTGTAAGTAGGCAAGAAATCATGGCCTCTATCCTCTGTAACTCAAAAAGGGCTAGAGCAAATTGGCTGTAAATTCCCACATCTATTCTTTGACTGACTCCTCCCAAATGGTAGAAATATCAGCTTGATTACTCTATCAGTTTTTGAGTTACAGAGGTTAGAGGTCATTATTTCTCGCCTACTTACAGCGAATAGACTATAGCCTGTTTCTGAGTGTCATACCATATACCTTGGTTCTGGGGTGTTGAGGGGAGCAGAGTCTTGACGTCGAGCATTTTCTTTCTCTTCCACAAATGTCGAAAAACCGTGGCTTTTATCTGGTTGGCTTGGAGGATGCCATCCGAGGGAACAAACTCCCCTCCTCCGGCCAAGTGCTCAGCGTTTTCATCCACCATGCGAGTCCCCCGAAGAGGAAATGGACTCAGGTGCAGAATCTGTGGACCCCTGGACATACAGCGGCCCTAGACTGCACCAAGATGAGCGACAGGATGGCTCCCCTGACAGAGGTGGCCAAGAGCTTAGGCCATGATCCCGCGGAGTTGAACATCAGCCGATCCTCTGTAAAGCGTTACCGTGAGCAGTATTGTGCTGAGAAGTTGGCCGACCTCAAGGAAGGATTCAAGGAGACTGGGGAACCATGTGTCGTTCACTGGGACAGGAAGCTCCTTCCTTCCCTCCTGGATTCCGGAGAGAGAGTGGACAGACTCCCCGTGCTAGTCACGTCCATTACCAGTTGTGAGACCCAGCTCCTCGGATTTCCCAAGCTGAATTCTGGCACTGGGGACCAGCAGGCGAATGCCGTCTACGCCCTCCTTCAGGAATGGGATCTAGAAGACAAGGTCGTGGGAATGTCATTCGACACGACGGCTGCAAGTACCGGGCACCATTCCGGGGCCTGTGTCCTCCTGAAGCGGAATCTGGGTCGGGGGATGCTTTATTTCGCTTGCCGGCACCATATTCTGGAGGTGATCATGGGAGCCATCTTCGGAGCATGTGCTGGGCCCTACTCCGGACCAGACATTCAAGTGTTCCACCACTTTCAAAAGCAGTTGAACCTCCTCAACAAGAAGCAGTTACGAACAGGATGGGACTCAGACGAGACTCGCCCGTTCATCGAGGAGGAAAGGAAGGCACTCCTCGACTTCGCCTCTTCTGAACTGTCCACCAAGTCATTCAGGGATGACTACCGAGAATTCCTGGAGCTGGGAGTCATTTCCCTGGAGTTTCCTTCAAGCGTCCTGGGGCAATGCACCAGGCCCGATGGATGGCCAAAATCATGTACAGCTTGAAGATATGGATGTTTCGGGACCAACTCCATAACCTTATGAAACGGGAGGAAAAATGTGCCAGGGATGTGGCCCTTTTCACCGTCACGGTGTACATGAAGCCATGGTTTACCGCTTCACTCACTGCTGCTGCTCCTAGGACTGACCTGGATCTTCTGCAGAAGCTGCGGATTTACCTCGACCCCCAGATCGCGAAGGTGTCTTCGGCCATTCTGGAGAACCACCTGTGGGACCTATAGGAGGAGCTGCTGTGCTTAAACTTCTTCGACGAGGAGGTTCCACCTGAGACAAAGAGGGCAATGGTTCAAGCCATGAGGGAAGAGGAGGACAACGATGATGATGACATCCCGAAGCGGAGCAAAGTCGGGAAGGGGAATCTTCCAACGCGGGAGTCCCTGACAACACCTCACTCCTGGAGGCTGTTCCAGAAGCTGGGACTTGAGATGAACTATGTGGATGAGGCTTCGTGTGCGTGGAGCAACTGCGAGGGCTACGCCACCGCCAAGCAGCGCATCAACAACATCGCGGTGGTGAACGACCACGCCGAGCGGGGTGTGACCCTGATACAGGAGTACAACAGAAGGCACACCGCCAAGGAAGACCAGCTCCAGTACCTCCTAGAAAGCCGTCTTGACAACTGGGCGACAATGAGTGCCTGTCAAGCATGAGACCTTCGCCTTCGAACGGCTAATACCCAGAGGGGTTCTTCTAGTCTGCGGGGGACCCAGACGCCATCAGTGTCAGAACTTTAGACTCCTTGAGCCACCTCTCAATATTCTTCAATCCGGCTAAAATTTCACTCATAACACTTTCTCAAGTAAAGGTCTCAAATAAGACCCGGGGAGTAGAGAAATTTGGAAAACAAATCTAACCCCTACTCTACCTGGACCACCCTAATATATATATATATATACGGTATATATATATATATATATATATATATATATATATATATACGGTATATATATATATATATACAGTATATTTGCTTGGCTTCTCTTACTGATTTTCTTTGTGCCTTATTTACACGGAGAGCAATCCAGCTAGTTCTCACAAACACCTCCTCCTCCTATCCACTTCACTAAACTAAACATGCACACCACACTTCATTCCCCCACACCAAAATTATTAAAATTATGAATTTCAGCCCAGCCTCGGAGTCCCCAGGGGGAGGGGGGGGGGGGACCATAAATGCCCCAACACCCGAGCGACCATCCCCTGACGACCCCACAAAATTACCTGGACCTCGGCCTGTTACTCTGTCTATTGATTTCTGCAACATTCGCAGACTTTCCTCTAACTTTCACTCTGTTGAACACCATCTCTCCTCCTACAAACCTGATCTTCTCTTCCTCACCGAAACTCAGGTGTCTGTAGCAACATACAGCAACCCCTTCTCTGTTTCCTCCTACTTTCTCTATCCTAGTTTCAAAGCCAAAGGTGGATGTTGTGCATATGTGCACAACAAACTCACTTGCTCTCGTGTTCCCGATTTTGACTCCTCTGAATTCTCTACTTTATGGCTCAAACTTTCCTGTCATTCTCTTACTAAAAATGTCTGTGCTGTCTATCTTTCCCCTAACTCTACCAACTTTTCAAAATTCTTTGACTATCTAAACTCTACAGTGGAACACATTCTATCCATTTCTCCCTTCTCAGAAATCTCCATCTTAGGATATTTCAACGTTCACCACAGCCAATGGCTCTCCTCTCACACTACTGATCCACCTGGTGAACAAGCCTACGTCTTTTCTATCATAAATGACCTAGAGCAGTTAGTTCAGCAACCCCCCCGTATCCCGGATCGCATTGGAGATCGGCCTAACATTCTTGACTTGTTTCTAACTTCTAACCCTTCTTCTTATACTGTCGATCTTTTCTCTCCTTTGGGCTCCTCCGACCATAAACTTATCTCTGTCAACTGTCCAATCTCTACAGTATGGCCACCCGATCCTCCTAACCGGCGGCACTTGTGGCACTTTGGCGCTGCCGAGTGGGAGGCTCTCTTTTTTTTTTTTTTTTTTTTTTTTTCTATATTCCAACTACTTCCTCTCGGGCATAGGCTGAGAGCCTGTACATTCCACCGCTCAACACGGTGAAGCCCGTGAGGTCTCTGGCAGTACTTCTTTGATTTCCCATGGAATGATTTCTGCTTCCGTGGCCGGGGACCCTCGGAGAGTGCTGAACGCATTACCGAGGTAATCCTATCGGGCATGGAAGCATACATTCCATTCTCTTTCTCTCAGACTAATGCTAAAAATCTTGGTTTACTCACGCCTGTTCTACTGCTGTCCGCAATAAGGAGGAAGCATTTAAACGGTACCGACGCCTTAAAACTCAAGACTCTCATTCTTCCTATGTTTCTGCCCGGAATCAAGCCAAATCTGTTCTTCGACTTGCCAAACACTCTTTCATCAATAATAAATGCACTGAACTATCCAACTCTAGCTCTTCCCAAGCTTTCTAGTATCTAGCCAAAAACCTCTCCAACAATTTCTCTTCCTCGTCTTTCCCTCCCCTTTCCCATTCTGATGGTACAACCATCACTTCTTCCTATGACAAAGCTAAACTCTTCGCTCAAACTTTTGCTAGAAACTCCACCTTGGATGATTCCGGTGCTATTCCTCCCTCTCCGCCCTCCTCTCTCTTATCCTAATATCCTAATCTCTTCTAAAGATGTGCTTTCTACCTTCTCTGGGCTTAATACTAATAAGGCGTATGGTCCGGACGGTGTTCCTCCTGTTGTTCTCAAAAACTGTGCTTCCGTGCTGACTCCCTGCCTAGGCAAACTCTATCGTCTCTGTCTATCCTCTAACGTCTTCCCTTCATGCTGGAAGTTTGCTCACATTCAACCTGTCCCAAAGAAGGGTGACCGCTCTCAACCCTCCAACTATCGTCCAATTGCTCTCATCTCATGTTTTTCTAAAGTTTTTGAAACTATTCTTGCTTCCAAATTTCTTAAGCATTTCTCTTCTCATAATCTACTCTCAGATCGCCAGTATGGCTTCCTTAAGGGTCGCTCTACTGGTGATCTTATTTCATATCTTACTAACTCTTGGTCATCCTCCTTTCGGGACTTCGGTGAGACTTTTTCTATTGCACTAGACATATCGAAAGCCTTCGATAGAGTCTGGCACAAATCTTTAATTTCTAAAATACCCTCCTTCGGTTTCTATCCCTCCATCTGTGCCTTTGTCTATAATTTATTTTCTGGCCGTTCCATAGCCGCAGTTGTGGACGGCCATTGTTCACTTCCTCACCCTATAAACTCCGGTGTTCCTCAGGGCTCTGTCCTATCTCCTATTCTCTTTCTAATTTTTATAAATGATCTCCTCAACTGTACCTCAATTCCCATCCATTCATACGCAGACGACTCAACCTTACACTACTCCATTAGTTTTTCAGAACGCCCCAGCCAGCAATCCCTCAACGACAAACGTAATGAAGCCATAGAACTCTTAAATTCTGATCTACATACTATCTCTAATTGGGGCAGAGAAAACCTTGTTACCTTTAATGCTTCCAAAACCCAATTTCTCCATCTATCTACCCGTAAGGAACTCCCAGTGGACTATCCCTTATTCTTCAACAATACAAAAATCAATCCTTCATCTTCTCTCAATATTCTTGGTGTCTCTTTTTCTTCTGCTCTCAGTTGGAAGGACCATGTTACCAGTCTTGCTAAGGCAGCCTCCCAGAAGCTGGGTGTGCTCAACCGCCTTAGGGGGTTCTTTTCCCCTGCACAGCTTCTTGCTCTGTACAGGGGCATAGTGCATCCTTGTATTGAGTATTGTTCACATGTGTGGGGAGGTTCCTCTCACACCGTTCTCTTAGACAAAGTTGAAAGGAAGGCCTTTCGTATCATTAACTCCCGTCCACTCACCAACTCTCTGCAATCTCTCTCTCGCCACCCCAATGTTGCATCATGCTCACTATTCTATCGCTACTATAATAATCAGTGTTCCTCAAAAGCTTTCCCAGTGTATACCACCTCCTTTACGTAGGGAAAGTGGTACCAGTCTTGCAACTCAATCCCACCCCTACTCTGTGCAACTCTCCAACCCGAGAGTGAAACGTTACTCTCAGTCTTTCTTCTACTCAACAGCTGAGCTCTGGAACTCTCTCCCAGAATCAGTCTTTCCCTCTTCTTATGACTTAAATTGCTTCAAACTCCGTGTGTCCAGGCATTTTGGCTCGAACGTCCCTTGATTTTGACCCTGTCACTCTTTCAACTATGGGGGAGGCACTCGCTATAGGCAGTTCTGCCTTTTGCCTCCCTCAATCACATAGAAAAAAAAAAAAAAAAAAAAAAATATATATATATATATATATATATATATATATATACTGTATATATATATATATATATATATATATATAATATATATATATATATATATATGAAATTGCCAATGTCCTCTCTGAATAATATCATTACGCAAAATCAATAAATACAAAACAATAAAAACAATCCCATCTTTTAATTATATCACTGCATCAGCATTTCAATAAGATTTACTAGTTTCAAATTAATGTGTAAATAGAAACGACTGCAATAATTTAGGGTTCAAGTGGATAGTCATTTACAACCTGAGATTTGCGGGGGTTGAGGCGAACAACAGGGTGATTTGTATTTATTTTTGTTTGCCTTGGGTTAATTTACAGAGACAATTGTAAGGGGAAAATTACAGATATTGCCATTTTTCACGTGTAGGTGACAGAGAGTGAGAAAGAGAGAGAGAGAGAGAGAGAGAGAGAGAGAGAGAGAGAGAGAGAGAGAGAGAGAGAGAGAGAGAGAGAGAGAGAGAGAGTGTATGTGTGTGTGTGTGTGTATAATAAACAGCCACATTCATTATACATTCACAAAGGGGAAACACCACCAATCTCACCTCCTTGGGGGGAGATTGGTCGGTTTTATGGTCCACCTTCTTCCTTGTGTTTACCCCTATTAGTTTTTAGATTTTATGACGTTTGGCGATTTTAAGACCTTTCGCCGCATTTTTACCAATATTAAGATTTTGTGCCATTTAGGTGTATATTTATTTCCTGGCGAGCTATAGCGAGCTTTTAATTTGAGAAGACCGGCCTTCGGCCAGGACATTTCTATCGAAATATGTACAAATTTATCCAGAAGGAGGGTCTTTGGGTGTGTTTTTAAAAGCTTGATGGGGTCTAGGGAGGACACTAACAAAATAAAAATAAATATATAAATATGACCAAATATAAACGCCCATCCCTCCTTAACCCCGTCAGTACCGGTGCCGTCCTTTTAACACTACTCTGGTTACTATTAGACGAGTTTATTCAGCTTAAAAAGGGTCTCTAGCAATTAACAGGCTTCGAACTATCTCACTTACCCCTATTTACTACCACAAATCCTTCTTATACTGCACACAATCGTCTAAATATAGCTAGAACAAAATTAAAAAGACGTTGCCGGTGCAGAAGAGGTAATGATTATATTACACTTGAGCTTTAAATTGCGTTTTATTATTCCTTTTTTAAACTCGAATTTTTCAAACTTTGCAGATTCTCTTCTCTCTCTCTCTCTCTCTCTCTCTCTCTCTCTCTCTCTCTCTCTCTCTTGAGATATATTCAAAAGAGAATAAAGGAAATCATCTTCATTTCCCCTAACATCCCATCTACTCCCTCTGTTTTCTCTCTCTCATAATTCTCTTCGTTCCTCCATGTTCTTGTATTTTCACACACACACACACACACACACACACACACACACACACACACACACACACACACACACACACACACACAATCCCTCACTCTCACACTCTCTCTCTCTTTCCATAATCAGGGAGTTTCTTGATAATGACGAACTCTGATGCCGAAAACAAACTTCGAGACACACACTCCGATCTTGACTCACTTGTTTTTTCTTCTCTCTCTCTCTCTCTCTCTCTCTCTCTCTCTCTCTCTCTCTCTCTCTCTCTCTCTCTCTCTCTCTCTCTCTCTTAACTTTCATTCACTCTCTGTTTCTGGCTGATTATCACCTACCCCACTCCCTCTCTCTCTTACACACACACACACACACACACAAACACAAATACAATACAAAACGCACAATACATACTGTAAAACACACACACACTAAAACATACACAAAGACACACACACACACAAAGAAAGACACACACACACAAAGAAAGACACATACACACACAAAGAAAGACACACACACACATAAACACACACACACACACAAAGACACACACACACACACACACACACACACACACACAAAGACACACACACACACAAACACATGCAACACAAAACACTCATACAATACAGCACATTAACCACCTCAACCCAATAACAAACACACACACACACACATGCAATATTGAAAATAGATACACACACATACAATATATAACACACAGAAAGACACACACACACACAAAAACACATGCAATACAAAACACTCATGCAATACAGCACATTAACCACCTCAACCCAATAGTACACACACACACACATACACACACACATATGCACACGCCAACAACTACAATATCCAGTTACCACATTGTTCAGGAACTCACTAAATCAAGGAAAGTTACCTAGCAAATGGAAGATTGCAAACATTGTACCAATTTTTAAGAAGGGAAACAAGGAAGATCCACTGAATTATAGGCCTGTTTCTTTAACCAGCATACTTGTGAAGATCATAGAAAAAGGAATAAGAGCAAAGTAGATTTCCCATTTGGAGTACCATAAGCTGATTTCTGACCAAACAGTTTGGATTCAGGTCGGGGAGATCCTGTATTTCCAATTTGTTGTGCTTCTATGATAGAGTGATAGACATCATGCAAAACAGAGAATGGTGGGTTGACCGTGTATTTATGGACTTCAAAAAGGCTTTTGATAAAGTATCTCACAAGAAGTTAATGTGGAAGATCGAAAAGAAAGGAGGAATCACTGGAACACTTTTGATATGGATGAAGGACTTCCTAACTGAGAGAGGCATGAGAACAGTTATACGGGGAAAACATTCTGATTGGCTTAAGGTATCAAGTGGAGTACCACAGGGCTCTGTGCTTGCACCACTTATGTTTTTAATCTTTATAGATGACCTACCACATGGAATACAGAGCTACATAAGCATGTTCGCAGATGATGCAAAGTTGCTAAAGAAGGTGGAAAATCAGGAATCATGTGAGACCCTTTAAGAAGATATAGATGAATTGTATCAATGGAGCCAGAAGTGGAGTATGGAATTTAACCCACAAAAGTGTCATGTTATGGAACTAGGCGATGGAGTGAGAAGACCACATGGAACATACAAAATAAATGGAGAGTTAATAAATAAATCAAGACAGGAATAAGATTTGGGAGTAATTGTGAGCCCGAAACTAGATCCTGGTGACCACATCAATGCCTTAGTAAAAAAGTCCTATGCTTGGTGGGCAAATGTGCGAGCTGCCTTCAAATATTTAGAGAGGACATGATTAAGATCTTAATTACCCAATTTCTCAGACCAAGTCTAGAATATGCCGCAGTGGTGTGGAGCCCGCACTTAAAAAAAACTCATTGAAAAATGTGAAAACATTCAAAGGAGCATCACAAGATGGGTAACCAATTTGAGACCATTGAAATATGAACAAAGACTAAATCACCTCGGTCTCACTTCGCTGCGTGACAGAAGAAAGAGAGGCGACCTCATAACAATATATAAGTACCGGTACGCCAAAGGAATATAATTCACCGACAAAGAAGACTTCATTAAGCCAGCTACAGGGAGAACAAGAGGACATGATTACAAATTACTACAGAGGAGAAGCAGGAAAGACATAAGAAGATGTAGCTTTCCTAATAGAATCGTTGATGAGTGGAATAAGTTACCGAAAGAAGTGGTGTGTACTCAAAATATACATTAATTTAAGCAAAAGTATGATCAATTTATAGCAGACGGGACAGTACGAGATTAATCTCAATCCTGTAAAACAATTAGGTAAATACACACACATGCCACATCACCCCACCTACACACACATTGCTGAAATCACATCAAATTAGGCAGAGAAGATCAAGTTTAATGCCGAGGTCAATACTCCAAATGTCAAAGCCAAGACTAAGGTCAACTTTATCAAATATTACGTATGTTTTTTGTTTTGTAAAAATAGGGGGTAATGCATAGCTAGGCTCCAATTTCGTACACACATACACGCATACGCATAGCCTACATAGCTACATAATACACACCCATACACACAGAAACAAACAGAGAGAGAGAGAGAGTACAAAGGAGTACAAAGGAAATCAAGCAATAACAGATCTAGTGACCCTTCTAGGCTGCTTGTCCTCCCAAAACACTGAGGATCAAGTGTCCAAACAGTGGTTTAGAGTGGGCAAGGGAACATTGGAAAGGGAACTACTGCCCTGGAACTAATGTCCGTGGCAGGATTAGGAAGTTAGTAGGGGACAGATAGGTTAGTAACTGAGAGGGGGATAAAATAAAGTTATTCATTTACAAACGCAGTCAGTCGCGGGTTTGTAGCGAGATATTTGTCTAAGCGGAATTTAAATGAATCAATGGTGCTGCAGTCTATAATGTCTCGGGGAAGCCCATTCCACAAGTTGACAACTCGATTGAAGAAGAAATTCTTAGATTCGTGTGAGTTAAAAGATTTACCAATAATTTTGCAACCGTTTCCCCGCGTGTAATTAGATTGGTCGATAGTGAAGTACTTACTACAGTTCATATTGTCGATGCCTTTGATGATTTTGAACACTTGAATTAAGTCACCTCTTAATCTGCGCTGGGTTAAAGGAAATAGATTTAATTCTCTAAGATGCTCTTCGTATGGTTTGTTCTTTAGGCTAGGTATCATTTTGGTAACTCTACGTTGAACTCGTTCTAGCTTGTTTATATCTTTTTGGTAATAAGGGCACCAGGATTGAACGCAGTATTCCAGAAGAGGGTGGACTAAGGAATTGTAAAGGGTTAGGATAACGTCTTTGGATTTATGCTCAAATGACCTGCCTATAAAGCCAATTATTTTGTTTGCCTTCTTAACAACTTCTGAACATTGTTCAACTCGATATTGTTACTCCCAGATGGGTTTCTCGGTTTACATTCTTAAGCTGAGAGCCATTCATTGAATAGTTTGCTTTCTCATTTTGGTTGTCCGATATGTAGTACTTTACATTTATCTGCATTGAAACTCATTTGCCAAATTTTGGCCCAACATGACAACTTATCTAGATTGTGTTGCATATTGTCAACTTGTTCTTTTGAGAGCACGCTATTTGCAATTTTTGTAGCGTCAGCAAATTTTTAGATTGTACAGGTGAGACCCTCATCTATGTCGTTGATGTAAATTAGAAAGATAATTGGGCCTAGTACTGATCCCTGGGGTACCCCGCTACTTACATTGGTCCATTTCTCATCGTAGAGGTTGAGGATATCTTGGAAGAAGTATAAGAGGTTTGTTAAACAGGAACGTTTTTTACGAAAGCCGTGTTGAGTATCTTTATGTAAGTTATTTGCCTCTAAGTGATTTACGAGTCTGTCTCTTATGACCGTTTCTAGCATTTTACATACAATTGAGGTTAAGCTAATTGGACGATAGTTACTGGGTAGGGATTTGCTGCCTTTTTTTAATATCGGTGTTACGTTGGCTAGCTTCCACTGATCAGGCATAGTCCCAGACTGCAAGGATGCATTGAATAGCAATGTCAGTGGTTTGGAGAGCTCATCCTTAGCTTCCTTTAGAACTCTAGGCGAGATTGTATCAGGTCCGGGCATTTTATTTACCTTGAGTTTATCTAAACAATTCAATACGTCTCTCTCTGTAACGGTGATATTGCTTAGAATATCTGAATTATCAATCTGAATCAGCGATGGTGTAGGGATATCACTGAGGTCTTCGGTTGTAAAAACTGATGCAAAGAAGGTATTGAGGGCATTACTCATTGTACTTCGTCTTTGGTGTATTCTCCATTTTCATCGACTAACGGTCCAACAGTTGAAGTAACTACTTTTTTCTTTCTGATATAACTATAGAATTCTTTCGGGTTTGTTTTACTTTGATTCGCAACATGTAACTCCAGGGTCTTTTTACTTTGCTTAATTAACTTTTTGGCTTTGCGTCGTAGCTCTACAAATTTCACCCGTTCTTCGTCATTTTGTGAGGATTTTAATCTATCATTAGCATTTTTTTTTAGCAAGCAGACAGTCTGAAATATCTTTTTTCCACCATTTGGGCTTATCATTATGGCCTGGACGCTGTATTTTCGATGGTATGCAGTCTTGCACTGCCTTAAGGTAAGTGGTTGTGAAACACTCCCAAGATGTATTTATGTCGTTATTGTTAGTCAGAAAGCTCGTCAGTTTCTTTAAGCTTTGATTTAAGTTTATGAAAATTTGCTTTCTTGAAATTAGGGACTTTCTCAATGCTGCTATTTGATTTGTTACTAGTAAACTTTAAAGTGAAAGTTATCGTACGATGGTTGCCGTTACTGAATTCATCACCAACATTCAAATTCTCTATTTATTCTTCTTTTGTTGCGAGTACAAGGTCAAGCACATTATTATCACGGGTCGGAGATTGTACAAATTGAAAAAGTGAACTCTCTTGCAAGTTAGCATAGAGGTCGTGTCCAGAGTGTGAAGTAAGAATATCGCCCCATTTAGTCATGGGTAAGTTGAAATCGCCAAGAATTACGGTATCTTGTATGTTAGTTATTTCTGCAATTTGTTCATAAATTTCACTGTCAGTTTGCACTGATTGAGCTGGGGGTCTGTATACTAAAGCTAGTGTTATTTTAGTTCCTCGTTTATTATTTAATAGTACGTAAGATATGTCTATATTCGCAATTTGAGGTTTTGACATTAAGATGGGATTAAGACTTTCCTTTATAAAAACAGAACTCCTCCATTTCTATTGATCCGACTTTTCTCAAACATTGTATAACCATGAAGCGTATATTCGGCTAAAAAGTCTCTGTCTTCCGTATTTAACCAAGATTCTGTAATGCCGATTATATCATAACGTTCTGTAAACACGATTTTAATTGAAAATTTATTGCGTATGCTACGAGCATTTACATAAAACACCTTAAGAGTATTAGAGTTGGATGTTACCGATTGTGCATTGTCTGAATTTTCAGTTCGTATTTGACTTACACTACCCTGCCTGGGTACCCCCGGTTGACCCCGTTTTTTGAACGGAAATCCTTGACTGCATCGTTCAGCAGACGACCAAGACGTGCAGCTTCTACTTCATTTAGATGTACACCATCTCCTGAAAACAAAGATTTATCGTAGTAAAAATGATCCCACGTGTCGACAAAGCTGATGTCCTCCTCCCTGCAGAGTTTGGCTAGTCGGCGATTTGTACTGGTAGCTATGTTGTAGAATCGGTTTTCTACATCAATCCGGGGAACAATTCCTGAAATTAAGATTCTATTAGATTTTTCCTTGAAGGACCTGATCAGCCGCCGGTACTTGCAAAGTAGTTCCTCTGACCGCATCCGTTGGACATCGTTAGATCCAACGTGGATGAAGTACGTAGTGCTTGCGGGGGCGAGCCTGGAAACCTCTTCCACAGCCGCAACAATGTCGTCCACGCCGCCCCCTGGGATACAGAATCGCTTTCTGGTCCTGGGTGCCCTGGCGCAGAACTCGGTTAATTGGCCACGGACCATGGAGTCGCCCACAAGCCGAACTTCTTCCGTTTCCTCTTCCTCGTCAATAGCAAGAATTTTGAAGCGGTTTTGGCATGTTATCGAGATGACCTTCCTGGTACTGGTATGCACATTGCACATTGTTTCTCACTAACTGAAAGTTGTCCTGGGGGGGAGTGAGAGTAGAGTCATTCTTATTTTCTGCAACATCTAAGGTAGCTGATGGTGTGGGTATCGGTACCGGTACTGTATGCACTGGAATGGCGGTTGACATCGTAGTGGTTCTTGGACTGAGGGAACTCCTACGTTGATTGTGGCAAATTCTTGAAGGGATTCAAGCTTCGTAGTCAGGGCATCGATCTTGCGGTGAGCTGCATTCAATTCATCCGCAATCTTCTCTCGGAGCTGGCAAAATCTACAAATTTGGACATCAGTATCAACAAACATGGTAGGGCCAAATTTACCGGAACAACTCGTGCAGGTTCGTTGCGGCGCCATGACGATATAATCACAAGATGCCTGAAAATCACACAAATTTATGTTAGCAAAATGGTACAATTAAAGCCTGAAAATCACAAAACATTTATGTTAGTAATGTGATACAATTAATTCCTGAAAGTCACACAACATTTTGTTAGCAATATGATAACATTAATATGCCTGTAAATCACAAAAAATATGTTAGCAATAGAACAGAGAGAGAGAGAGAGAGAGAGAGAGAGAGAGAGAGAGAGAGAGAGAGAGAGAGAGAGAGAGAGAGAGAGAGAGAGCGAGAGCGAGAGAGAATGTATAATAAAGGGAAGAACCTCACCTAATGAACAGTCATATTCATTATACATTCACAAAGGGGACACACCATCAATCTCACCTCTTTAAGGGGAGATGGGCCGGTTTTATGGTCCCCCTTCTCCCTCGTGTTTAGCCCGATTAGTTTTCAGATTTTATGACGTTTGACTCATTAGTTTGGCGATTTTAAGACCGTTGCCCCATTTCTTTGTCAATATTAAAACTGTTCATGTCACTTAGGCGTCGATTTTTTTCTGGCGAACGATAGCGAGCCTGTGATTTAAAAGGAACCGGCCTTCGGCCGGGCCATTTTTCTCTCGAAAAATGTCTAAATTTATCTAGAAGGAGGTCTTGGGTTTTTTGTTTTTAAACTTGATGGAGATCGTTATAGACTGCAGCACCGTTGATTCATTTAAACTCCACCTAGACAAATATTTTGCATCAAACCCGCG
>CM064483.1:53314111-53396567 GCA_032716605.1 Paralithodes platypus | reverse complement strand
CTTTAACTTGATGGGGGTCTAGAGAGTGTTTTTCTAAGATTGATGGAGGTCTAGGGAGGAAACTAAGAAATATAGGAATAAGTGAATTAATAGACCAAATACACGGCCCATCTCTCCTTAAGTTTGAAAAAAATTAGGGGACTGTGACGGTCGTTCCTTATATATTATACTGTACTCATCCCCTGGCGGCAGTCACTGGAACCAAGGCCTCACCTGGAATAGAAACATTACCATTAATATTTAACGCACGGGATGGCCGAAATTCAAATATATAAGAAAAAGTTAGCCATTACCACCTGATCACAACTTCGTACGTTCTTTTCTTTATGTATATATATATATATATATATATATATATATTATATTCTACGAACGTCAATAACATCTAACCACTTACACAATGTAATGTGTAGCAAAGTAACGAAAACAAGAACTACTAAACAACAACAACAACAACAGCAGCAAAGTAACAAAACAAGAACAGGCAACAATAACAAAAACAACATATAAAAGGAACCACAAAACAACAACAATAACATCACACAAAGAAGAGAGTGGAAAGACACAAAGACACAAAACAATAATGTATTGGTCAACAGAAAGTTAGGAAAATCTGTACCCAGTGAGAGAGAGAGAGAGAGAAAGAGAGAGAGAGAGATAGCTAGACAGATAGATAGATAGAGAGCTAGACAGATAGATAGCTATAAATATAGATACATAGAGATAGATAGATAGAGAGAGAGTTAGTTAGAGTTAGAGAGAGATAGATAGTTAGAACGAAATATATATAAATAGAGATAGAGATAGGGATAGATTGATAGATAGAGTGAGAGTAAGATAGTAGAGAGAGATAGATAGATAGAAAGACAGATAGCTAGAAAGATAGATACATAGAGATAGATAGATAGATAGATAGATAGAGAGAGAGAGTTAGTTAAGCAGGCGTCACACCATGCCGACTTGAGCCAAGACTGACCACGGCCTTTAGTCGTGGTCAGGAGTGCCGACCTTCGGCGGAGAGCTTAAGGATTTGGGGGGGTGAGTTTTGGACGGGACGCAGTATGGATGGCCACGCCGCCTGACGGCGACCTGACGGGGTAGAACGGCGCCCATGCAGGACTGAAGGTGAGACCTAGGTCGCCGCTGGAGTGCCGATCTGCGGCGTAGCGCGTTGACAACGACCCGACGAACGGCGTCGACAGGAGGTAGGGCGCCGTCAATATGCATTACTGTGCCGATGGACGGCGACCCCTTCAGTATGGACGGCTGATTATTAACTGATTATTTCAGTTAATTCTGTTATTTTATTATTATAATTAATTTAATTATGTATTGAATGTTGTTATTTTTCATTTTTTCTGTAATTAATATACCTAATCTTATATTTTGATGGTTATAATAATATATTTATTATTTAATTATTTAACCCGCTGAGTGCCAGGGACGTATATATACGTCCTAGGGTGTTGTCACGCCCAGTGCCAGGGACGTATATATGTACCTTACCCTTTTGGCTACCCACCACAAAAATCCCAAATCCCTCCTCCCACTCACTCGCTGACTGTCGGTCCCGTCAGAAGGAAAAAAAAGGAAAATCTGTGGCGGCGAAACGACTGCACCAATCGGTTCCATATTTGTGTGACAAGTCCCTTACCCTTCTGCCTTCCCCCCACCACACCCCCAACTGCCTCCCACCACCCACTTCCAGCGTATCCGTACGAAGATAAGGAAAAAAAGGAAAATCCGTGGTGGCGAAACTACCTCACCAATCAGCTTCATATTTGTAACATGAGTGAATTACGATTCTACCTTCCCCCTACCATCCCACAAACCACCCTCCCACCACCCTCCTACCCATACATTCCGATACCATAAAAGTCTCTGTAGTCTATAGTGTCTTTTCAGCTACTTTCGGGACCATGGGGACCTGATTTCTGGGGAAAATGGACAAGGGGAGTGTTTTTTTTACCATTATCCTTCCTTTCTCTCCCAACTTGATAGATTTAGCCAAAAAAAAAAAAAAAAAAAAAAAAACAATCTGGCACTGGCAGAAGCACACCGTCAAAATTGGTTGGCACTCAGCGGGTTAATTATGTTGTTTATTTATATATTCACCGTTACGGCATCGTTGGGTCGCCGCAAGCCGCCGCTGAGCCCGCAGGTTGTTATGGTGACGCCGCCTGACGCAGACCTCATTTATGGTGCCGTGTGCCGCCGTGTGCCGCCGCACTGACGCCTACCTTTTCCCGTCAAGCACCGTCAAGCGCCGTCACATGCCATCAGCCTCCCGTCCCCTTCTCGTCCCATTTTTTGGCCTCACTCCACGCCGACTTGATTTTCAAAGTTTTGCATGTTGAACTTTTGAGGGGGTATGTGAAGACCCATCCCGACCTGTTGGTTATGTTGGCGAGGGCCCATGATGCGCGGCGACGTAGACCAAGACTGTCCACGACCCTTAGGTCGCGGACAGTCTTGGCCTAAAATCGGCTAGGTGTGACTCCTGCTTTAGAGTTAGAGAGAGATAGATAGTTAGAACGAAATATATATAAATAGAGATAGGTTTAGATAGATAGATACAATGAGAGTGAGATAGTAGAGAGAGATAGGTAGATAGAAAGATAGATAGCTAGAAAGATAGATATATAGAGATGGATAGAGATAAATAGATAGATAGAGAGAGGGAGAGAGAGAGAGAGTTAGAGAGAGATAGATAGTTAGAACGAAATATATATAAATAGAGATAGGGATAGATAGATAAATGGATAGATAGATAGATAGAGAGAGAGAGAGAGAGAGAGACAGAGAGACAGAGAGAGACAGAGAGAGACAGAGAGAGAGAGAAGATATCAAATATTGGGTCCCGGAAAGTTCGAAAATCAGCAGCACCCAGAGGACGCGGAAGGTGGAAGAAAAGGATGTGTGTGTGTGTGAAAATGTGTGTGTGTGTGTAATAGAAGAGAGAGAGAGAGAGAGAGAGAGTGTGTGTGTGTAATTGGTGTGTGTGTGTGTTTATATATATATTTTTTAAGGGTAAACTGAACTTCCAAATAATATCATAAAGTGAATACAAACAACATAACACAAAACAAGAAGAAAGAACGACACTTGAAGAACACATTTAGGAACACAATAACATATCAAAGTAAAATATAAGAATAAGAAAATTATTAAATCACCTAAACTGCAATACAAATAAATATATTTGACAAAAAATACATACAGTATATTATGGACTACTAATAATATTGTATATACTGTATATATATATATATATATATATATATATATATCGTTCGCCAGGAAAAAAAATCGATACATAAATAGCATGAAAGGTCTTAATATTGACTAGGAAATTGGGCGTATTATGTTTTAAATCGACACACTAATGGGGAAAACATCTGTAAATATGAAAACTAATGGGATTAAACATGAGGGTGAAGGGGATCTAGAAAAACGACCCATCTCCCTTTACTTACTACCGGTATATTGCCGCAGAGATTGGAGGAGTTTTCACGGAGGGTGTTATAGGGTTAATGGGGAATGGGTGTATTTATTTGCTCATTTATGTATCTTTATATTATGATATGTTTTAGTTTCCTCCCTAGACCTCCATCAAGTTTAACAAAATAACCCCCCAAGATCCTCCTTCAAAATCGATTTGTACATTTATCGATAGAAAAATGTCACGGCCGAAGGCCAGTTCCTTACAAATTACAGGCTCGCTATCGCTCGCCAGGAACAAAATCGACACCTAAATGATATGAAAGTCTTAGTATTGACAAAGAAACTTCGTGAAAAGTCGCCAAACGTCATATAATCCGAAAACTAATGTGGCTAAACATGAGGAAGAAGGGGGACCAGAAAAACGACCCATCTCCCCTCAATTCAGGTGGCAATTTCGAGTGAGGTTTCATTTGTCCCGGGGCTTACTTCCTGGCTCGGTAATTATGGTGTGGGTTAACCCCTTCTGTACCGCCGACATCCTTCTCATTATATTCTGGCAACTATTAGACGGTTTTATTCAACTTTCGAAGGATGCATACCCGTTAAGAGAATACAGACTATCTCAATTAATCCTTTTAGCTACAAGACATCCTTCTCAAGCTTCATAAACTCGTCTAAATGCAGGTGAAATAAAAACAAGAACACATCGCTGGTACTGTAATAGTTAACCAATTCTGTATAGGCGACGGTTTTTAAATTTCATGTTGGCTATATTTCAACGATTGCATACCGTTTAAGAAGGATCTGTGAACGATTGCATTCCGTTTAAGAAGGATCTGTGAACGATTGCATACCGTTTAAGAAGGATCTGTGGTAGTCCAAAGGGTTAAGTGAGATAGTTCGAAGCCTGTTAATTGCTGGAGGTCCTTTTTGAACTGAATAAAATCGTCTAACAATAACCAAACTAGTTAAAAAGACGGCACCGGTACTGAAAGGGTTAACCCCTTCTGTACCGGCGACGTCGTTTTGCTTTGGCTTCAGTTACATTTAGAGGATTTTATGTAGCTTGGGAAAGATCTATATGGCAGCTAAAAGGATTATTTGAGATAGCCTGTAGTCTTTTAAGGGGAGATCTCCACTTGAGGGATTTTTTGCTTGACCCCTTTCTCCCTCATGTTTAGCCCCATTGCTTTTGATATTATAAAATGTTTGCCCCATTAGTTTAGCGATTTTAAGAACTTTCACCCCATATTAAGACCATTCGTGCCATTTAGGTGTCGATTTTATCCTGGCGAGCGATAGCGAGCCTGTAATTTAAGAGGAACCGGCCTTCGGCCGGGAAATTTTTCTATCGAAAAATGTACACATTTATTTTGAAAAGGACTCAAGGGGGTGTAATTTTAAGGTTGATGGAGGTCTAGGGAACAAACTAATACATGTCTTTTATAAGCTGAATAAAATCGTCTAATTAAGGAACAACCCGTTCTTAACATTAATCCTCCATTACCAACACCAATGCACTTGAATAAATTAATGCAAGCATTATGGTCCTCCCGGGATTCGAACTCGGGACACCACACCCAGAACAGAATATAAATAGACGGCACCGGAACTGAACGGGTTAATTATGTCGACACACTGTAAAAAATCAACGGTATGAAACGACAAAAAAAAAATAAGAAAAGTGGGGATTGGGCCTGAGTAAATAGATAGATAAAACGGGTATGCAAAAGGAATACTAGATTATTGGTTCATGTTTAGTGATCTGCCTTTCTTACTGCTATACGATGGGTTCATTATCACCAATAAACCTTTAAGGGCTTGTGGCTGTTTTTTTGGTCTATTTTTTCATGAATTAATTAATGTATTTCTTAATTTCCTTGCTAGACCTCCATCAAGCTTAGAAAACATCCCCTGGACCCCTCTTCAAGATAAACTTGACCATTTTTCGCGAAATATTTTCCGGCCGAAGGCTGGTTCCTCTTAAAGTTACAGGCTCGCTATCGCTCGCCAGGAAAAAATCGACACCTAATTTGCACGAAAGGTATTAAAATGGGGCGTAGGTGTTAAACTCCCCAAACTAATGGGCTGAATGTTTTCAAAACTAATATGCTAAACACAAAGGAGAAGGGAGGCTAGAAAAAACGAGTAATACCCCTTTAAGGGGAGATGGGTCGTTCTTCTGGTCTGGATGGGCGTATTTGTTTGCTCATTTGTTTATCTTTTTATTATTATTTTTAGTTTCCTCCCTAGACCTCCATCAAGCTAAACAAAAACACTCCCAAGACCCTCCTTCAAGATCATTTGTAGATTTTTCGATAAAATTATGTCCCACCCGAAGGCCAGTTCCTCTTAAATTTCAGGTTCGCTATCGCTGGCCAGGAAAAATTCAACACCTAAATGGTAAGACAGGTCTTACTATTGACACAGAAATGGGGTGAACGGTCTAAAAATCGCCAAACTAATGGAACGAACGTCTTGGAATCTCAAAACTAATGGGACTAAACATGAGGGAGAAGGGGATCCACTAAAAGCTAATACCTCCCCCTTAATTCTTTCTCATTAACTGTAAAACCTTATATATTTGACTTAGTATAATCCTCATTGTGTTATTTATATGCCATCAGTATCAGTGTATTATGGCTGTGTCACAAGAGCGATTTTTCCGTCAATTTTTACGAACAATTGTTGTCTGACAGATTGAAAATATAAGTTCCATGAGAATTAAACTACCTAGCATAATCTACCTTCCATCTAGTTTCCGATTCCAATGTGAAAAAGCCTCAATACAGTACGAGAAATAACTTGTTCATCGATAATTGCCGGAAAATGAGCTCGTGTGACACCGGTTGTTTTATGCAGGCTAAATATTATAGTTTATTGAGGGATTTTATGATAAGTAGTAATATATCGTACTCAATATATGCACGAGTATGGAAGGGATCTCTCTCTCTCTCTCTCTCTCTCTCTCTCTCTCTCTCTCTCTCTCTCTCTCTCTCTCTCATTACTAAATATATAAAAAGTATGAGTATATAGTTATTGTATCATATACTACCCAATCTCTCTCTCTCTCTCTATCTATCTATTTACCTATCTACAGTATATCTTTCTATCTAACTCTAACTCTCTCTCTCTCTCTATCTAGCTATCTATCTATCTATTTACCTATCTATATCTAGCTATCTACTCTCTCTCTCTCTCTCTCCACCAGAACCAATTGCCACGCAGATAATCGCCCACTGCCCATGATCAATCTGATTAACATGGATTTTTCAACGTGATTCGCCCGTGATCTGAATGTCAAATGAAGCGGCCAAAGGAATACTGATGGGGGGAATGTGAATGTGATGTGGATGCGGATGGGTTGCATGTGGATGGGCTGGATATGGATGTATGTGGGTGTGGATATGATGTGGATGTGTGTGGGTGTGAATAAGATGTGGATGTGTGTAGGTGTGGATATGATGTGGATGGGCAGGATGTGGATATAATGTGGATGTGTGAGGGATGTGGATGGGAGGAATGTGGATGGGCGGAATGTGGATGTGTGTGAATATGATGTGGATGTGTGTGAATATGATGTGGATGTGTGTGGAGTGTGGATGGGCGGAATGTGGATGTTTGTGAATATGATGTGGATGTGGATGTCATGTGGATGTGTGTGGAATGTGGATGAGCGGAATGTGGAAGTGTGAATATGATGTGGATGTGTGTGGAATGTGGATGTGTGTGGGATGTGGATGCGTGGATGTGTATGGGTGTGGATATGATGCGGATGGGTGGGATGTGAATGTGTGTGGGCGTGGATATGATGTGTGTGTGTGTGTGTGTGTGCGTGTGTGTTTTAATGTTCCAACTCTACTTTGTAACAACCTGTAGCTTCAACCACTCAACACGGTGAAGTTATATTCTGGCAACTATTAGATGATTTTATTCAGCTTAGGAAGGACCTTACCAATTACACGGCTATAGTCTATATCACTTAACCCCTTTAGCTGCCACATATCCAACTGTTAGACGATTTGATTAAGCTTAGGAAGGACCTCTAACAATTAAAAGGCCAAAAACTATCTCACTTAACCCTTTTAGCTGCCATATACTGTATCCTTGCTAAGCTTCATGTAAACATCTAAATCTACTAAAATATAAACAGAAAGACGTTACCGGTATTGAAGGGGTTAAGCCAGATGACGAGTGAAACATCTAGACAGTTTGAGAGTTGCAAAAATTCTTAATTAACTAATTTATGTAATCGGATACTGCATCACTAAGTAGCTTTAGCTCAATCAATCAATCAAATATTTTATTGTCATAATAGGTACATTACATTATCCTACAGAAAAATAATACAGTTTAAAGTTACTCCTACTATGACATGAGGACTGAATACCTAATGGTATATATGCCCTCAATTCCATTGCTCATATAACATTGCGCTGATATGGAACACCCAGATAAACCCAAAACAAGAAAAAAAAAATAGTACTGCATCCCACTGTATACTTAAGTGTAAATAGTGAGTAATGTGGAAGATAATAAATACAAAGCCGTAGTTGATTGAAATTGGAAAAATATTCAAATGATATTTATATGCGATAGTAGAGTGTTATAGTTAATTAGTATATTGTAACCATGAAAGATGACATATAATTGGGATTATAGATTCCAGGAAATATATTATCCGAAAATAGAGTATATAGGAGATATATTATCCGAAATTAGAGGATATCTTATTATAGTGTTTGAAATGTTTGAAGCCTTCCAGTAATCCACTAATACCGGCAATTCACGGAATTCTTTATAGCATAGAGTCATGCAGGCCTTCAAGAACCCAGCTCGTCATTCAACAAAGGGCAGTGATATTAAAATCACCTTAATTACAGCTAGAAAAAATACACTAAATAAATTACTGTACGATGTTGAAACCTCAAAGGTTCTCTTGTATTTGATTTTTTAATATAAAATCCTTAAGTTTCATCTTAAATGTCGAGATAGAGTTTACTTGAGATAGCTTTGTTGAATAGCGATTCCACAACAATGCACCTTTATATCTAAATGACTTTTGATTTAAATTTGTTCTTACTCTACTGACACGCAGCTGTTGATTTTGCCTTGTTGGGTAATTATAGTAATCTTCGTTTCTTGCGAATATATTGATAAAAATTGGGGGCATTAGATCATTAACCCTGTCACGCATTTATGACACAGAGGTTGCCAGATTAGTAATAAGAAATAGAGTTCTCTCGCTCTTATAATTACCTCTCCACAATTAGTTTTCTGCCCACAGCTAACTCAAAGACAACTGCAGAGGTTGAAGTAACTAAACTAAACTAAAGGTTTCTAAAATACCCCTGATGGTAACAAAGGCTTTAAAGTATCCCCAATAGGCTCAAAATCGCGTCATATGTCGGAGAGGGTTAATAAATGTATACATTTGAATCATAACGCAGTATTCATAGATGTCCTTTACACAGAGTAGTTTCAGTTTTTTAAATAGAGGATTCGTATGAGCTCTATATGGTGAATTAGTTATTATCCTGATAGCACATTGTTTGCGTTTTCACAATATAATATATATAACACTCACTGGCAGACCCCCATACCTCGACTCCATAGTTTAGATATGGATACAGAAAACTATTGTAGAGTGTTACAAGGGTGGACATATTTAAAACTTTGCGAGCCTTTCATAATATTCCTATTCCCTTTGATAACTTATTTTTAATAGTTTTAATAGCCTTATTATTGCTAGAGGTCTCTCCTAAGCTGAATACAATAGTCTAATTGTTGCCAGAATATGTTGAAAGGACGTCCTTGGTACTGAACGGGTTAAGAGGAATATATCTCATCCCTAATATTACAGATGAAAGTGTTAATTTTGAATCAACTATGACTCCCAAATATTTCGTATTATCCACCCTGGCCACGACTCAATCACCAATGCATACATTTTCATTCGTTACAGTACGTTTCCCCTTAGTGTGGATTACTATATAATTAGTCTTTTCAATATTGAGAGAGAGTTTGTTTGAATTAATCCATTTTACAATCCCATTATTTCTGTATTCATGCGTTGCATTACCTCATTCACCACTTTTCCTTCAAGAAAAACACTGGTGTCGTCCGCAAATAACACTGGTAGTAAATTATTAGACACAAGATGTATATCATTAATGTATAAAAGAAATAGTAAAGGCCCCAGAATGGAACCTTGCGGGACACCACAATTAAATTTTCTTACTGATGAGTTAGCGTTTTATACATGACATATTGTGTTCGATTAGATAAGTAATTTTTGAACCAGTCATATGCAATCCCTCTTATTCCATAATGATGTAATTTACTTAAAAGAATATCATGATTAACAGTGTCAAATGCTTTTCTTAACACTTAAAGAGCGGGGCCCGACTTAAGTCCGTACTTAAAAAGCAGCAAGTTAGGAGCATTATTAAGGCTTTTAAAGGGTTAAAATCGAGTGCAAATGGCCGGGAGCGCAGCAGGCCACACGGCCGACACCCAGGGCTTACCGCCGCCCACTGACTCACACTCCCTCTGTTCTCGAGAGGCCGGCAGTGTAGCCAGTAGTGAGCGTAGCTGGAAAAAATATGCCGCTATACGCTAAACTCCCATGTTGGTGGTACCACTGCATCAAAATGACGAGTGCTACGTACCTCGTTCTGGTCTCATTTTGAAGCTTGTAGCGCCTAGATTTTTGCTTATTACATTTCTTTTCATGCAGATACTTGATTAATCATTCAGGAGGGCCTGAATATGCCCAAAATAGCCCCCCCCCTTCCCGCTAGACAAGGGTTAAATCCAAGAAAAGTCCCAATTCAATGTTACCTTTATCTAGTTGTTGAGTCAGTTTATCAATTAAAGTTTTTAAAGCAATATTGGTAACATAATTTGATCGAAATCCAAATTGATATTTATACAATATGTCATGTTTACATATAAATTAATTCAGTCTTTTATACATATTTTTTTCGAGAATCTTTGAAAAAAGTGGCAGCAAGGATACTGGTCTGTAATTATTTAGACTCATGCTATCTCCCCCTTTGAATATCGGTATTACTTTTGCTTTTCTCATTTCATTAGGTACAGCCCCTTGAGTTAAAGATAGATTAGTTATATATGTTAAAGGATCAATGATGGCGGGATAAGTTTCTTTAACCACTTTGGCACAAATGTTGTCCCATCCTCCACCTTTATTCTTTAATCCCATGTTTATTTTAATTATTTCTTCCTGAGAAGCAGGTGTTATATAGAATGACTCAAGTATGGTATTTGGTAAGTATGCCTGATAGCTCACACCACTATATGGGATTGATCTACTTAATTCACGACTAATGTTCAAAAAATATTTGTTAAATCTCTCGGATATGATTTTGTTATCACACTCTACTCTGTCATTGATAATGAGTTTATCATTAGTGTTTGAACCTCTTTTTTTATTAATGATCTCCTTTATTAGTTCCCAAGATTTCTTAAGATTGTTAGTGTTTTCAAGAAACTTGGATTCGTAATGTTTTCTTTCAGCCTTGCGCATAATTTTCTGTAGTATTCTCTTGTAATCTAAGTATTTGTTTATATAACTTAGTAAAGGTCTCTTTTTTGACAATGCATGTAATTTATTTGTTTGTTTTATATAACGTTTTAGACCTGCAGTTAGCCAGGGTTTCCTTAGCTTGTAATTTGTAAGGTTTCAAGGCTATAAAAGGAAAACTATCTTCAAAACATTTTGTATATAAGTCATGGAATTTGGTATAATATTATTGTTATGCCTCTTGACAGCTTTCTGACGCAAATAACTCGGTCCATTGTATTTGATGAAGTTTAAGTCTGAAACTGTCGATATTTCTTTTACTGTAAACTCGAACTTTTTTATTGTTGTATTTTTCCTTTACATTATTATAAGGTTTTACGCAAAATATAGGAAGGTGGTCTGAAATATCCGTGCAAAGTAAGCCGTTTATGAACGTGTCATTGTGGGTATTATTACAAAATATATTGTCAATAATGGTTGATGTATTATTGGATATCCTTGTGGGCTTATTTATTAACGGAAGAAAAAAATGGGAGAACATTAAATCAACAAATTCCCCAGTTATACTGTGTGTACTTGCATTGATAAATTAAAGTTGAAATCTCCCATTAAATAGACAATTTTATCTTGATCTTTTAAAATATTTAGAATGTGATCAACCCTTTAAGTACCGGTTCCGTCTTTTTATCTTTATTTTGGCTATTTTTAGACGATTGTATTCAGTTTAAAATGGGTCTCTACCAATTAACAGGCTTCGAACTATCTTGCTTAACCCTTTTTACTACCACAGATAATTTTAAAACTGCAAAAAATCGTCTAAATATAACACACAGGGACAAAACACACAAACACGCACATACACACAACACACACGCACACACTCACACTAGCAATACAACAGTCCTATATTGGGTGGCATTTGACCCGGTCCCTTTGATACTCTATATCCACAATCTCAACCCCGATAACTGAACACACAGAACACACATATACAGAACACAAAAGGAGAGAACACATATATACGACACACCCCAAACACGGCCACAGAACATACAGGCATAGAGTACACGGAAACACAGGCTCAAAACACACAACACATACACACCATAACACACAGCTAACCGAATACACCCCTAACAGAACACTGAACACATTGAACATGGTCCCTTTGATACACTACATCGGCTATATCAACCCCGACAACAGAACTCAGAACACATACAGAACACCAGTCAAATAAAACACCATGATAGAAGAATAGACACAAGAACACCATAAAGAACACCAGTCATACACGAACAGAACACACACAGACCAAGACTGCAAACAATACACAAATACACTATTACTTCATGATCCTTCAAGAATAACAGCAAGGAATAATCAATAACAACAGGGATAGATGCAATATATTTTCCAATGCACTCTCCATGAATTAATAATATAAATATAGTACTGCTCGGAAAACTGGGCTCCTATGTTGGGTCCATGTTTGTGATATGGTAGCAACACATTCTCATCATTCAATAACTTAAATATAAATAAATGTACTAAAAAAAAAAAAAAAAACATATAAATAACACACACACACAGACACACACACACACACACACACACACACTCACATCGTACTGGCACATCATAACCCCTCCCCGCCCCCCACCTCTCCACCAGTCTCTCTCTCTCTATATATATATATATATATATATATATATATATATATATATATATATATATATATATATATACTACTGTATATATCCATTAATTTGTTTTCTCTCTCTCTCTCTCTCTCTCTCTCTCACTCCATAGATAGATAGATACAGTAGATAGATAATGTGTATATCCAAAGCAGTATACTGTATAACATTAATGCAAAGGGTATGTGTTTGTGTGTATGTGCCCATGAGCGTGCCTATTAACAAAATCACATGCATTACCCACATCACACAATAAATATAACAAAATACTGTAGCGCTTCCAATATTAAGGGGAGATGGGTCTTTTTCTAGCCCCCCTTCTCTCTCATGTTTAACCCAATTAGTTCTTGGATTATAAGATGTTTGCCCTATTAGTTTGTCGATATTAAGACCTATCGCACCATTTATTTGACAATATTTAGACCTTTGGTGCCATTCAGGCGTCGATTATTGCCTGGTGACTGATAACGAGCCTTTGTAGTTTGTAGTTTAGGGAGATCGTCAACTCTTTTAAGTATCTGGGCAGTGTGTTGAGTAAAGATGGGACTATGGATGAAGAGGTGCGGGAGAGGGTACAACAGGGGAAGAGGGTTGTAGGAACGCTAAAAGCAGTAACAAGAAATAGGGTGGTCAGTATGGAAGTGAAGAAGTCCTTGCATGACAGTGTGGTAATCCCGACACTGACTTACGGAAGCGAAGCATGGACGTTGGTTGAGAGACTCAGACCAAGAGTGAGAGCAGTGGAAATGAATTACTTAACCTGACAAGCGCGATATAGATGTAGGTGCTAGGGTAGTTATTTGTGCATTTCTAGCCCTGGATTCTGACAGAATTCGTTATATTTACAATATAAACCATTATTTGTTTTCGGTATGCTTTTATTTTACATATATGATGTATATATGAACCTTCAAGAGTGCTAAAATAAGTGGGAAAAGCATTTGGGTGGTGAAAAACGAAGATATTGGCCACCCGGTCATAATCTCAGGCGAGAGAGAGACAGGCAGCCTTCCCCTCTCGCTGTCTGGGAGTCAACTGAGGAGAGCGGGGCGGTGTGTGCCGGTGTCTGGGTGTTGCATAACGATCTTTTATGCAACCCACTTGTGCTACATTATCGCGGGAGAAAAATAACCGATAAATGATGATAATAAGAGGAAAAATAGGTGATAATTGAGGAGGGGAGGGAGGGGGAATAAGGTGGGGAAGGAGGGGAGGGGGGTGGGTGAGATTTACATGGATGAGTACTGGAGGGGAATTATCTCACCTAGAGACAAATTCCTTTGTTTTGATAGGCCCTTTTTTTTTTATGGAAGGCTTTTTTTATGGTCCTGCTTCCGTGAGGCCTATCGCGTTCCCTATAGGAAGCCTTCCGTGAGGCCTATCGCGCTTGCCGGGTTAAGGAGTGCGTGCGGAGTTACATGGAGGGATAGACAGACTAATGAGGAAGTAAGAAGGAGGTGTGGTGTGGAGGTAGATGTGCTGGAAAGTGTGAAAAGGAACAACTTGAGATGGTTCGGCCATAGGAACGTATGGAAAGCGAGAGAATGACTAAGAGGGTGTACGAGAGCGAGGTGGAGGGACAGAGGGGGAGAGGTAGACCGAATATGAGGTGGAAGGATGGAGTGAGGAACTACATGAACGAAGGCGGTGCTGGTTGGGGGGAGGGGCGTCGACTGACTGGGGACAGAGGTGCATGGGGGCGGTTCGTTCGTGGCCACCCCTTCGGGGATCACGGCGTCAGGCAATAGATAGATAGATAGATAGATTATTCTACCAAAAAATAAACACATTTATTTAGAAGGGGAATGTTTAAGGTGTTGTTTTAAGTTTGATGCAGGTCTAGGGAGCAAACCAACACAACAATACATAAATATATAAATCGACCAATAAATAAACCCTTTCTCCCTTAGGGGAGCCCACCTCGTTATTTTTCTCCCTTTCTCTCCCTCTCTCTCTGGCTTGTATCCATTCGGCCCCATTCAGCCTACTGTTTTAAGACGTTCACCCCCATCCAGGTGTCAATATTTTCCTGGCGAGCGGTTAGCGAGCCAGCATATATATGTTTTGTTTTGACAGCAAGCTAAATTTGTACATTTTTCGATAGAAAAATGTCTCCGGATTTCTCCATACAATGCTGGCTCGCTATCGCTTTGTCTAATTTACCTTCTATTGTATGTTCTTTGGTGATATTCGTTGTTTATTGTGTCGCTTTTCAAACCCTCCTTCTCTCTCTCTCTCTCTCTCTCCACTTTACCTTCTATTCTAGCTTCTTTGGTGCTATTCATTGTTTATTGTGTCGCTTTTCAACCCCTCCTTCTCTTCCCCCCCCCCCTCTCTCTCTCTCTCAGTATGTGTGATGGTAGTCGAGTGAAACACTAGAGCTATTCTCTCACTCAGTCTGTCTATCTAGAGCAGGCTAGTCCAACTACAGGGCCGCGGGCCACAGGTGGCCCGCGGGTTGATTATTTATGGCCCACAAGCACTTGACTCTCATTTAAAATATAACACTAAAATGATACATGATGTCTTCATACATTAGTGAAATCACTCTCTCTCTCTCTCTCTCTCTCTCTCTTCTGACCCGAATGTGAACCGTTACTACTTGTCTAATTCCTGTTAATTCTCTCTCTCTCTCTCTCTCTCTCCCTCCTGCTCCGAACGCGATACGTTACTTACTACGTGTTCATTTCCTGTTAATTCTCTCTCGTTCTCACTCTTGGACAGCCCAGTGTTGCAGATTTATCAATTTCTCGCTAGATCTTGAGAAATGTGACTTAGCATTAATTACTGTTACCGTACCTAACAACGGAAATCCTAAATATATTCTGGATTCTGAATATTCGATATTTGTGTATCTACGTATTGTATTAGTTTCCCAGCAACATTAACGAACATAATACACAAATTAACCTTGAATCTTTGAAAAAAAAACACAAACACTGGCAACCCTGACAGGAGGCCCAGTCTGAGTCACCAGACTACTCACCAGTCACTCACCACCCGTCAGTTTGCCTCCGATTTGCAACCTAGTATTTAAGTGACGCACATATCATATTTCCAACCACCTCTCAAAAAGAGTTTGTGTGTGTGTGGCCCACGGCATTAACCCTTAACTGGCGGCGCGCAACACATGTCGAGTGAAATAAATTTGGACTATGTGGCGGTGCACAACAGCTGTCGAGCGCCATTTTCAGCACGTAATGTTGCTGAGAGAGAGAGCTGAGCGGTGGGACGAGCGTAGTAACTATATGACCGCTCCCTACGACCACTGTGGACATACTGAACTGTATTCTACTTTCCCCCCTCCTTTCTCACTCGCTACACAGGGAATTATGTAAGGAAATTACCTTATTTCAGGGTTTTTGCACTCGTGTTGCAAGAGAACCAGTGGTCTTACAAGGATGGTTCGGGTGTCATTGGAAAGCTCTGTTTACGCCCTTTCAGGGATAGATATTTGTTTTACACTCTGGGTCTTATTTAGGCATGAAAATGATCACGTAAACAACCCTATTTAGGGTAAACAAAAAAACCGCTATGCGGTACGGTCAAATAGACCACCTAGCCCGCCAATAAGGTGTTAAAGGTATATGCTGACGTGGCCCATAGTTTTCTAGAAGTTGGACCAGCCTGATCTAGAGTATAAGATAGACAGACAAACAGATTGAAATAAGTCATATGAATGTAGAGCGATTGCTCTACACACACACAACACTATACTATAGATTGAAGTATGCCTGTATATATATATACATATATATATATATAATATATATATATATATATATACAGTATATATATATATATATATATATATATATATATATATATATATATATATATATATATATAAAGCTATATTTGCGAAGATAGACAGTTAGATAGATCAATATATATCCATAAACAGGTAGATATGTAGGCTCCATTGGAAGATCTATCTATCTATCTATCTATCTATTGCCTGACGCCATGATCCCCAAAGGGGTGGCCACGAACGAACCGCCCCCAAGCACCTCGGTCCCCAGTCAGTCGACGCCCCTCCTCCCAACCAGCACCGCCTTCATCCATATACCTCCTCACTCCATCCTTCCACCTCTCCTTCGGTGTACCTCTTCCTCTCTGTCCTTCCACCTCGCTCTCGTACACCCTCTTAGTCATTCTCTCGCTTCCCATACGTTCCATATGGCCGAACCATCCCAAGTTGTTCCTTTTCACACTTTCCAGCACATCTACCTCCACACCACACCTCCTCCTTACTTCCTCATTCGTCTGGCTATCCCTCCATGTAACTCCGCACGCACTTCTCAAGTAACTCATTTCCACCGCTCTCACTCTTGGTCTGAGTCTCTCCACGAACGTCAATGCTTCGCTTCCGTAAGTTAGTGTCGGGATTACCACACTGTCATGCAAGGACTTCTTCACTTCCATACTGACCACTCTATTTCTTGTTACTGCTTTCAACGTTCCTATAACCCTCTTCCCCTGTTGCACCCTCTCCTGCACTTCTTCATCCACAGTCCCATCTTTACTCAACACACTGCCCAGATACTTAAAAGAGCTGACGATTTCCATAGCCTGACCGTTCAACTTCACCACTCTCTATTCCATCGGAAGAGAAAGACAGAAAAATATATAAATATATAAAATAAATCCATAATAATCACCCCCACCCACAAATAAAATACTAACAACAATAAATTCAACACAGATGTTGGTGCTCTAAAAATACCACTCTCTCCCGACACAGGAACCCAAATAAAACCCCTGATAACAAATAGTCTGTCCACCTTTGTAATGTAGTTAGATGGGTAATGCATCAATATTGCTCAGCCTACCAAATAACAACAACAATAACAGCAACAACAGCAACAACTATTACACCATATTATACTGCTTCTACTATTACTACCACTATTACTGATCCTACTACTAATACTACTACTACTACTACTACTATTACTACTACTACCACTACTAAAGTTGACAATGAATATAAACACAATATGAGGAGGAGCACTTTATTGACAATGTGTCGCAGAAAGCTTCTTCAGGTCTCTGAAACGTTGTCAATACAGTACTCCTCCTCATATGGTGTTTATATTTATTGTCAACGTTGTCAATACAGTACTCCTCCTCATATGGTGTTTATATTTATTGTCAACGTTGTCAATACAGTACTCCTCCTCATATGGTGTTTATATTTATTGTCAACGTTGTCAATACAGTACTCCTCCTCATATGGTGTTTATATTGATTGTCAACGTTGTCAATACAGTACTCCTCCTCATATGGTGTTTATATTTATTGTCAACGTTGTCAATACAGTACTCCTCCTCATATGGTGTTTATATTTATTGTCAACGTTGTCAATACAGTACTTCCTCCTCATATGGTGTTTATATTTATTGTCAACTTTTTAGTTATTTTAACATACTATAGGTATAGCGCCTACGAACTTGACAATAATCTTGACCCCTTAACTTCTTATAACTCAAAATGAATAAAAGCAATCGGGCTGAAATTCCTCTCATTTGGGAAGAGTCCACCAGGTAATAGGCGTGGATATTTACAGCGAGTTTTCTCCAATCCCTTTTGAGTTACGAAGAGGGCAGAAATCGAATTATTGTCAAGTTCGTTGGCGCCACCTATACAACCCCTACAACTACTACTACTACTACTAATAATAATAATAATAATAATAATAACAATAATACTAATAATAATCATAATAATAACAATAAAATTAATAATAACAATATTCTACTTCTACGCTAAATTTACCTGAGAAATGCCCCCAAGCTAAATGTGTACATTTTTCGTAAACACAATTATTCGACAAAGCCGCAGATTCCTAATTTGTAGGCTTGCTATTGTTCGCCCGGAAAAAAACAACAATCGACATCTGTAATGGTCGAAACTTCTTATGATCGCCAAACTAATGGGGTAAAACAACAAAAACAAAAAGGGTAATAACAATACTACTACTACTACTACTACTACTACTACTGCTGCTGCTGCTACTATTGCTAATAATAATAAGAATAATAACAATAAAACTCCCAATAAAAACAATAGAGGATGCCTCACACACTCTAAAAACACTTCCCCTCTAGTTTTGCCCTATTCAAAACCCTGTCCATTCTCCTTTGTTGATATTAACCCAATAAAGACCCTTAAACTCATTAGCTTCGCAAATTCACAATAATGGCGGCACGTGCGCAAAAAAACAAAACAACAGAAAGTGGAGAGTAACTTCAATAGAACACGTAATTATCATTGTTTCCGGTTTTTTTCTCACTCAGTGTGGTTCAGTATCTTCCTCATGCTAAGCCCCTTTAGTTTTCAGATTTTAAGACGTTCAGTCCATTAGTTTGGCGATTTTAAGACCTTTTGCCCCTTTTCTTTGCCAATATTTAGACTTATCGTTTCATTTAGGGGTCGATTTTTTCCCCTGGCGAGCGATAGCGAGCCTGTAACCTAGGGGGAATCGGCCTTCATTTTTCTACCGCAAAATTTCCAAACATATCTTGAAGGGGGATCCTGTTTGTTTGTTATATATATTTCTTATTGTTATGTCGGGCTATAATATTTACAGCTCGTGATATAGTCTTTACTAAAATCCAGATTTGGACTTATAGACCGTAAATAAACTCAACAGGGTCAAACCGAACACGTTCTTAATCTCACAAAAAGGTATTCAACTAGGTACTACAGAACTCAATAACAACACACATAACAATTACACACAAGTTTATTCAAACATATTTATACCTGAAACTCAGAATGTAGCTTTACCTGGATAATTATCAGAACTATCAGGCAAGATATATAATGCATATAAATAGTAGATCATGAATGGGGAGCAATTGCTCTTCAATTATGGTTATAAACAAGGTGAATAATATGCAACTAAATAATAACAAATGACTTATAGAATCAACCCTTAATAATAATAATGATGCGAGTCGAGTGTCTTCCGTGAATAAATCAACAATGGAAGATACTAGAATACAATCTCAATACAAGAAAATCAGGGTGAGTTGAGAGGGTAAATAAGCACACAGATAGGTGGGTGAGTCACACGGTAGGTAGGGCGCACTAGCGAGGTAGTCGTGTTTACTAAGGTGACCTTCTCATTAGCTAGGGGGGGTCAGGTCATATATTTGTACTGCGGGGGTGGAAATTTAGTTTCAAATTTGTGCAACAATGAATTTAGTTTTAATGATATTAATATGAAATTGGTGGCAGTATGTTCATTAACTATTTGCACAATTTATTCTCAGGGAAACACAAATTATATAATTTATGATGGGAATCTTATATTCACTTCAAACGATCGATCGTATGTAATAATCACAAAACGAGTCGAGGAATTCAGATGTAAATTTAGCATACAATTATGAGTCGACTATAGAATAAGATCTATTAATTGTATTTAAGAACAGATTATAATTTACTAAATAAACTTAGACAATGAATGCTCTGGAAACACTTGTAAGATGAAAGTGTAATTAATAATTAATTCAACATTAATTATAAATAGGAGGTGGTGCACAAAGCAAAGTTGTGCTAAGGAAATACTCAAAACAGTATAACCAAGATGTCTGAATGAGTTAACAGAGTCTTAAGAGAATATACACCGTAACACCGTAACGTAACACCGTAACACCGTAAGAGAATATACACCGTATGGAATATGATGAATAATTAAGTAACAGAAACTATGCAATGCTAGAATTCCTAAGCACGAAGAATCAGAATTACTTACATCAGCAATCAAATGAACGTAAATACTAATTCATAAAATAATTACAATGGTGGTTAATTAACTGAACATTAATAGAGGAACTCGAGAAGTAAATATGTTTATAGAATAACAACACTTCTCAATGAGGAGTCTAAGGTAAATTAATTATGAAAATGGGCGTAGGTTCTACGTAATCAGTGGTGAATTAAGAAGGGAATTATAACACAAAATACACTGCAACCTCAACTTGCAACATACATAACAGAATATATATATTAGGAAAATCTGTGAGTGTGTAGCGATGTGAATTAATTAACACAAGTATATAACGTATGCGTAGGACGTTCTAGAGGAGATGAATTAATTATGAGAACTAGGTCTTGGACACAAACCTAGTAAGGACTTTATATAAGATTCAGAAGGATTAACACAGTACGCAATTAAAAATCTTGGACACAGATCTCAGAATCAATTAGCACAACACAATTCACATATTTTAACCTATACTTCGACAACAATAACACAAAATAAGATACACAGGGACACTTAGGGTAAGATTGGAGGGTAGAGAGAGTACGGGTCTGGCCGACGTAGATCGTAGTTCCGTTGAGCAGCACTTCAGGGGTAGAGGGCGCCACTTGAGCAGGACTCCAGGTTCCAGACTTCAGGAATGTGGGGCGTCACTCGAGCAGGACTTCAAGGGGGCACTTCAGGCAAGCACACTCTCCGGGCAGGGTAGGCGTAGGCTAGTACAAGCCACTACTGTGATTAGCTACTCTGCTCCTTATTCAGATTTAGGGTAATACCGCAATTGAGGTTTGCATACTCCTCTACAATTTCTTAGAGGTAATATTCGGCTTTATTCTCGACTCTCGTTTACAGGTGTTCAAGGTCATAGGGATATGGGGAAATTGGATGTGATGAAGTTGTGAGGTAAATACTTATCGTAGACATAGATGATAGCTGTTTACATTGGTACATATATAATAGGTAGTTTATTAATTACTTATGTGCTAGTTACTTAGCCTAATAATGGAGAAATCGTATGTGTACGGAATCGTCCATTAGCTAAACCCCTAGACAAACGGTATTATAGCTCGCCTATGAGTTATACTTCGTAGAGGTTTATGATATCCCCCGGTCTATCATCACTTGTTCTCCTGTCTACATCCATTTGTCTCTGTAGACTTCGGGCCGTTGATGTTTTATTTGCATAAACATCTCTTCACTGTATTGCATATCTGGGAGCTGAGGTAATGCTGCGCTGTGGTTGGCTGTGAGGGCTGGAGAGCAGGCCGTTGATTGGTTGGGAGAATTTCCCATACTTGTGGCTGGTGGCTGTTGTCATAGAGCACGGGGAAGCAGGGGTCGCTCTTGTATTTGTGCGGGGATTAGAGCACGGGGAAACAGGGGTGGCTCTTGTATTCTTTTTCTTCTCTGCTTTCGTTCTCCTTGCTTCTTAGGCTCTGTTAGTTGCAGACTGGCTATTCTGCAACTATTTTCTGTTGGGCTGGTCTTCAGACCCATCATTTCACCACTGTCTTAATAGAAAAAGTCGCGACCTCGCGATTTAAGAATATATGAGCGGATGGTGGGTGAATTTCTGACGGGGGTTAACTCCTTACGAGTGGGCCCGTCAGTAACTTCTACTACCTGGCAAGCGGGTGGTTTTACCCTAAACGACCTTGTTTCCATGCTCTTTTTCATGCATAAACAAGAGCCAGAGCATAATACAATTATGTATCCCTGAAAGGGCATAAATTGAGCTTTCCAATGACACCAGAACCATCCTTCTACAAACACGCGTTCTCTTGCAACGATCGTGCAAGACGAGTGCAAAATCCCTAAAATATGGTAATTTCCTTACATAATTCCCTGTGTAGTGAGGCAGTGAGTGTGGGTGTGTGTGGAGTAAACGTCAGTAGTCGTGCGTGACCCGTGCCGAGCGGTCATGAGCCGACCTACGCTCCTCCACCCGCTCGTCTCTCTCTCAGAGCCATTATTGCTCCAAAATTGCACACAGACTTAAGTCGGGCCCCGCCACATAGTCCTTGGTTCTCTAGCCCAATTTAAGTCCACCCCTGCTAGACAAGGGTTAAACGCTGGAGGGTGAGGAGCCACAGTGTTGTAGGGACATCTGCCTTGGAGTGGGTGTCCATGGCGATGTTTATTTGCCAATCTTCGTCAGCATGATTAGCCAAGTGAATTAGCTGACTCGGAGACTTTATGGTCGTAGGGACAGCATTTTTGATGAAGGTGACACTGTTAATCTTCATGGCTGGCTGGGTTGCTGTAGGAGGTGCTGTAGTAGGAGAGGTGGCTGGAGCTAGTCTGCTTGCGGTCGTTGGAGAAGGGGTAGTGAGGAGAGCTGGGGTGATAGTACCAGGTAGTGTGGACCTCGCATTAACAGGGGGGGTCAGGAGTGTTGACCTTGCACTAACATGGGTGGTCTGAAGTGTAGCTGGAAAGGTAGGTTGAGGGTGGTCCCGCCAGATGTAGGTAGGGCTGAAGGTTGGTGCCCATCGTTGAGGGGGCATCACACGACGACCAGATCTTGTACATGTGGGGTTAGACCGAGTAGGTATTAGAGATGGTTTGGGTACATGTGATAATGGGGAGGGGGAGGAGGCTGAGCTAGATGATAGAGGTGGCCTATTTACTTTGTTGGGAGTTGGCCGAAGTAGAGGAGAAGAATGTGTGCTACTAGACGGTATGGGACTTCTGTTTAATAGAGGGAGTGGGCGTGCAACAGGTCTAGTTGGCAGATGAGAGACAGAAGGAGCTGGAGACTTGAGTTTGGAAGCATAAGATTTTGGATGAGAGAGGCGTGAGGTAAGAGGGATAGGTAACGGGTGTGGAAGTGAAGAGGTAGGTTAAGGAGGGGAAGTTATAGGTGAAGGAACTAGGGTAGGAATGTTAGCAATTACAGGGGTTGTAGGTTGAGTGTTCGAAGATTCTGCAGAAGCAGGTAAACTGATGGAAGGGGAAGCTTGAACAGGAATAGAGGGAGGGAGGCAATAAGCCTGGGAGGGAAAAGTGGGCGGAGCAGAGACAGTGCGGGTAGGTATAGCAGGGATGGGTGTGTAAACAATAGGAGGTTGGCGTGGTGTAGGTAGAGGTGTGGGTGTATGGGGTAGAATGTTTAGATCAAGAGGGGGTCTTTGTCGGCGTGCAGGTGTGACAGGTAGAGGAAGTTCAGGGGTGGTAGGCTCTGTGGATCCTAAATTGTGGTTATTAGTTGCAGGCAAAATGTCATTCTGAATGGGGTCAGCAAGCATAACTATATTCTCATTAATAGGCTGAAATTTACGTACATGCCTGTTACGATATGTGAGCGACTCACCAAAATAGTTGACGGTAACCTGGTAACAGTTTGGTACAGGTAGTATTTCAAATGGACCTTTAAATCTGGGTTTGAGCTTGGATGGAACTGGTAAGTATGCAACCATAACTAGATCGCCAACACAGTGGGGACTGGCTTTAGGTGTTTCGTCAGGTTGAAGATCTTGGACGTACTGTATATGTCGTAGGAGATTTTTTAGGTGAACTAGAGATTGGTCGAAATTGGAGGAGGGCTCATACGGCGCAGCTAGATGACGTAGGGGAAGGAGTAAAGGTGCTACTCCAAATACTCGCTCATGGGGGGATATGCCGTCTTCTCGAGGGCAAGTGTTGATTCTCCATTGCACAATCTTGACTTGGCTGGACCAATCTTTGGAGTACATTTGTTGCAACCATGTTCTGATCTGATTAGCAATGGTTGTGTGACTTCTCTCACATATGGAATTACTTTGCGGCCAGTAAGGTGAGGAGTGGCTGATTTTAAATCCACACATTAGAGATAGTTGAGACTATATATGGCTGGTGAATTCAGGGGCATTGTCAGAATGGATTGCTTCAGGGAGGCCAAAATAGGGAAGACATGTTGAATGAGGGCCTCAGCCACTGCAATGGCTGAGTGTTCTTGTGCGGGACAGGCAATGACATATTTGGAGTATGTGTCCACAAAAGTAATTATGTATCTGAAACCATGACTATTGTCCATCGGCCCCATTACGTCTACTGCAAGCAATTGCCAAGGTTTGGAGGCAGCTAACTTCCCAGAAGGACCAGCTGTGTGGGTTCGATCCTTGCCCAGTGCACATGCTTTTCATGACTCAGTGATGCGCTTGGCAGTGACATAAGGTGATGGTGTCCAATATACCTGTTGAAAGGTGGAGATGAGCTTCGTTTGGGCTAGGTGGATGCCATTATACATGTAAATTGATTGCATAGTGGATAAGGCTGCTTGAGGAGTGATCACAATTGTACCTTCCAAGGTGAATAGATGGTCGTCCCGCCTGGTTAATTGATTGAAAACTTTCCTGGGCATCCAATGAGGTTTTTCTCGTTGTTGGTATTGTTGTAGAAGTTCTTGCTGGCTGTTGTCCAACGAGCCTTGATGATGGATTGCAAGAATGGTATGGGTTGGTTCGTCTTGTTGAGATGTCAAATTGGTAGATGGCATAGGTAGACGAGAGAGTGCATCGGCATTTGTATGTAATTTTCCTGGACGATAAACGATATCCATATCGAATTCTTCCAGTGATTCCCTCCATCTGACAGTCATAGCGTTTCTTGTGTCAGATTTCCTCAACCATTGAAGAGCGTGGTGGTCGGTGATGACAATGACCTTCAATCGTGCCAGGTAGGCTTTAAAATGTTGTAACCCCAAATCATGCCGAGACATTCTCGCTTAGTCACGGGGTAATTTATCTCAGCCGGGTTGAGGGTGCGGCTTGCACATGCAATGATGTGCTCTTTGCCATCTCTGGTCTGACCTAGAATGGCCCCAATTCCAAATTGTGACACGTCCGTGTACAAGCGGAATGGTTTAGTGTAGTCTGGGAATGAGACTACTGGAGAGGCAACTAATTTGCTTTTTAGATCATTAAAAGCCTGTAGTTGAAGATCAGTCCATAGGAAGGGTTCTTCTTTTTTTGTGAGGTCATGAAGGGGCTTGGCAATGGTGGCAAAGTTCTTCACAAAACGTCTGTAGTATGAAGCTAGGCCCAAAAAAGCACGTACACCTTTTACGTTAGTGGGGTGGGGGGGGGGGGGGGGGGATTTTACTGATGGTCTCAAGTTTGCAAGGGTCGGGGCAATTCCTTCTTCTGAAACAATGTGTCCTAGCAAATTTACTCTGTTTTTGGCTAGGGTGCACTTGGAGGGTTTAAGCTAGAGATTGGCATCTCGTATTCTCTGAAAGACTTGTTTTAGACGTTGCAGATGTTCTGCCCATGTTCTGCCAAACACAATGATATCATCCAGATATGCAAGGCAAGTTTCCCAAGTTAAACCTTGTAGGACTGACTCCATCAATCTGGAAAATGTGGCTGGTCCATTGCATAGTCCGAATGGCAATACTGTAAATTCGTACAGTCTTCCTTGGCTGGTGGAGAATGCAGTTTTCTGTTGATGCTCAGGCAAAACGGGGACTTGCCAGTATCCAGCTTGTAAGTCCAAAGTGGTGAACCATTTGGCACCAAGCAATGAGTCGAGAGAGTCATCAATCCAGGGAAGGGGTGTGGCATCCTTGATGGTGATGTCATTGAGTTGTCTATAGTCTATGCAGAATCTTGTGGACCCGTCCTCTTTACAGACTAGTACCGCCGGAGAGGACCTGGGGCTGGTAGAGGCTGTGACAACTCCTGTGGCAAGCCTCTCTTGAATTTGTCTGTCTTCTTCCTGCCATTGTATCGGGTTTTTCCTCCTAATTGGTTGCTTGATGGGGTGTCCCACGGTGTGAATGGGGTGATGCAACACTTCAGTTTTGCCCATATCTCGGTTAGAGGTGGCAAAAATATCTTGGTATGAAATTAGGAGATTTCTGAGATCAGTTTGTTGAGGGGTAGTGAGAGTGGAAGGTATGTCAGGAAGGGAGTGGTTGTAAGGAGGGGAAGAGTCAGAGGGTACAGACAGTTCTTCTGAATACATTTCTAACTCGCCAACGGCTAGGCCTTTTGGCAAGGTGACAGGTTGGTCAGAAATATTAGCAATTTTGATACAGTTTAGTTTATGTGGTAGCAGACAATGAGTGGTTAGGCATACCCCATTGAAAGGGCTTTGGAGGTGTGGGGTCACAAGGACATTTCCTTGAATGGTTGGAACCAATGGTATCCATTGTTCGTGATGAGGGGGAACTGTAATTGAGGTAGAAACTATGGCTGGAGAGATTACGTGATGGGGGTAGGGAGTATCAGTTATCTGACTTTGGGGTGCAGCAGTGATAGGGAGGGGAATTGGCACAGTTGTGGATTTTAGCTGCTTTAAATTACCTAGAGGAGGTGGGGTGTTGTTTTTTTGTTTCAGGGTTGGACGGGGGGTCATGAGACAGTGTCCTGTACCTGCAATTGATTGAGGCACTTAAGGAGATTAAAAGATCAAGACCCATGTATCGATCATACTTGGATTCACTGGGGTTATAAATCATGAAGGAGTGATGAACTCCGTGATTTGGGTGGGGGGTATTAACATACAATGGTAGTGATTGACCCAGGTTGGGAATAACCTGATCATTTGCACTAACGAGGATGATAGAGGAAGACTATTTTTCCGAACTCATGTTTATGTTTTCGGAAGAAGGGAAGGAATAAGCAAGAACGGGAAGCTCCCGTATCAATGAGGAGTTGAACTTTCAGCGTGATTTTGTGGTACACCGAAAGTCCTCCATCCGATGTCCCGTCATGAGCACTCGCCATGGTTACGACTATTTGTTTTGGGGGGCAGTCTAAAAATCCAGCGGTTCTTGCTGGATGAGTTCAGGCTGATAAGATGATTCTAGTTCTCCTTCGGCTTCATCTTCTTCGATCCCAGCTGTCCCGTCATCAATAATGGTTGCAATTTGACGCGGCTTAATCCAGGGAATCCGGGCCCACCAATTTGGAGTCCTGGTCCTCTTCCTGGTCAGTTCGCTGAACGACCTCTTCAGAGACCACAGCATGCAGGATCCGGTGCAGGGTTTCCAATCTGCAGGACGGATTCTGGCCCACTCCTCAGCTTTGTCAGCTGTCCTAGGAGCTACAGGACCACTGCTTGATGCTGTACTGGAGGTGGGGTGGGTTGTGACTTTATTGATCACTGCGATTTTGGCCCTGGATTAGCGTAATGCCATGATTCTTCGTATCACAGGCAGATCCGCATCATAATTGTTGGTTTCCACTATTGAGAAGTGGTCGGTCACTGGGTCAGGCAAGAACCTCACCAAGGCCTTGAAGATGGTTTTCTTCCTTTGAGCAGTAGTTTCATCTTGGAAGGCAGTCAGGGCGATCTGGTGCAACTTTTCAACAGTTTCATCCAAGTCTCCCGAGTATTTGACCTCGTAAAACTTCTTGTCAGCAATTGTTTGGCCCAAAACCGGATTGATTGCTGTCCTGACGTAAACTTCGAATTGTGCCCAGGTTAACCCAGGCATATTGTCGTGCACATATCCCGACACTTTAGTTGCATACTTTCCCAATTTAACCACAATTATATGTATTTCGGACACGTCCTCGTTTCTGAACATAATGTCCAGGACCGGTTTGACGATTTCCAAGTAAGTATAGATGTCGTAATCCTCGGGCTTAAATGCCGGGATGTCAAGAGACCTAATGGCTGCCATGATGAATAAAATAAATACACCAATTGAATACCATTTTTTTTTTTTTTCAGTAAGAACACTCGTGTTGATATGCCATATTGAGACACCGCTGCCGCCAGTGTTATGTCGGGCTATAATATTTACAGCTCGTGATATAGTCTTTACTAAAATCCAGATTTGGACTTATAGACCGTAAATAAACTCAACAGGGTCAAACCGAACACATTCTTAATCTCACAAAAAGGTATTCAACTAGGTACTACAGAACTCAATAACAACACACATAACAATTACACACAAGTTTATTCAAAGATATTTATACCTGAAACTCAGAATGTAGTTTTACCTGGATAATTATCAGAACTATCAGGCAAGATATATAATGCATATAAATAGTAGATCATGAATGGGGAGCAATTGCTCTTCAATTATGGTTATAAACAAGGTGAATAATATGCAACTAAATAATAACAAATGACTTATAGAATCAACCCTTAATAATAATAATGATGCGAGTCGAGTGTCTTACGTGAATAAATCAACAATGAAAGATACTAGAACACAATCTCAATACAAGAAAATCAGGGTGAGTTGAGAGGGTAAATAAGCACACAGATAGGTGGGTGAGTCACACGGTAGGTAGGGCACACTAGCGAGGTAGTCGCGTTTACTAAGGTGACCTTCTCGTTAGCTAGGGGGGTCAGGTCATATATTTGTACTGCGGGGGTGGAAATTTAGTTTCAAATTTGTGCAACAATGAATTTAGTTTTAATGATATTAATATGAAATTGGTGGCAGTATGTTCATTAACTATTTGCACAATTTATTCTCAAGGAAACACAAATTATATAATTTATGATGGGAATCTTATATTCACTTCAAACGATCGATCGTATGTAATAATCACAAAACGAGTCGAGGAATTCAGATGTTAATTTAGCATACAATTATGAGTCGACTATAGAATAAGATCTATTAATTGTATTTAAGAACAGATTATAATTTACTAATAAACTTAGACAATGAATGCTCTGGAAACACTTGTAAGATGAAAGTGCAATTAATAATCAATTCAACATTTAATTATAAATAGGAGGTGGTGCACACAACGAAGTTGTGCTAAGGAAATACTCAAAATAGTATAACCAAGATGTCTGAACGAGTTAACAGTCTTAGGAGAATATAGACCGTAACACGGGGTGTATGGAATATGATGAATAATTAAGTAACAGAAACTATGCAATGCTAGAATTCCTAAGCACGAAGAATCAGAATTACTTACATCAGCAATCAAATGAACGTAAATACTAATTCATAAAATAATTACAATGGTGGTTAATTAACTGAACATTAATAGGGGAACTCGAGAAGTAAATATGTTTATAGAATAACAACACTTCTCAATGAAGAGTCTGAGGTAAATTAATTATGAAAATGGGCGTAGGTTCTAGGTAATCAGTGGTGAATTAAGAAGGGAATTATAACACAAAATACGCTGCGATCTCAACTTGCAACATACATAACAGAATACATAACTGTATTATATTAGGAAAATCTGAGTGTGTGTAGCAACGTGAATTAATTAACACAAGTATATAACGTATGCATAGGACGTTCTAGAGGAGATGAATTAATTATGAGAACTAGGTCTTGGACACAGACCTAGCAAGGACTTTATATAAGATTCAGAAGGATTAACACAGTACGCAATTGAAAATCTTGAACACAAATCTCAGAATCAATTAGCACAACACAATTCACATATTTTATCCTATACCTCGACAACAATAACACAAAATAAGATACACAGGGACACTTAGGGCAAGATTGGAGGGTAGAGAGAGTACGGGTCTGACCGACGTAGATCGTAGGTCCGTTGAGCAGCACTTCAGGGGTAGAGGGCGCCACTTGAGCAGGACTCCAGGTTCCAGCCTTCAGGAATGTGGGGCATCACTCGAGCAGGACTTCAAGGGGGCACTTCAGGCAAGCACACTCTCCGGGCAGGGTAGGCGTAGGCTAGTACATGCCACTACTGTGATTAGCTACTCTGCTCCTTATTCAGGTTTAAGGTAGTACCGCAGTTGAGGTTTGCATACTCCTCCACAATTTCTTAGAGGTAATATTCAGCTTTATTCTCGACTCTCGTTTACAGGTGTTCAAGGTCATAGGGATATGGAGAAATTGGTTGTGATGAAGTTGTGAGGTATATACTTATCGTAGACATAGATAATAGCTGTTTACATTGGTACATATATAATAGGTAGTTTATTAATTACTTAGGTGCTAGTTACTTAGCCTAATAATGGAGATATCATATGTGTTATGTACTCCAATTCATCCAATTATTAATTCATAACTTATATATGTACAGGGGTACACATATGTTAATCTAATAATCTAATTACTCTATTAAAACAGCTTATATTATTTACATTGTATTTTCCTTGTATCAAATACAATGGATGCAGTCCGAGGGGCAACAGGATGTATACAGTTGACCTCGCAGGTCATGGAATTCACCTATGTCAGGGCTGATGTCATCAAACCAAGTCACACAACATCACGTGTCACGACTCCTTTAATATTGGCCTGGTTACTATGGAAGATCTTTCTATGTAAGTTTACCTAGCGCGTGTCACTGGGTGAAACCACACCCGAATACGTCATTATTGACAGGTACCAGGATTGGTGAACATTGTACACTAGAAGGTAATGAGTGGGTTTACGTCATATAATGGGCGTGACCCGTATGCTTATAATTATGCGGTAGCGAAGGGGGTTGAAAGGAAGACGACGGAGAGCCCCACAGCTGTTAAGAGGGGTCAGGGTGACAGTCAGTGTGTGTGATAACCAGACTATCTATCATACTTGAATTAATCTTAGTATTACGAATACTTATACAATCAGTATATTAGTGTACTTCTGAATAAGTCTTAGATATCTTTCATTAAACTATTATGAATTATTCTCAAGTTTCACTTACTTGATCCTAATATTATTTTGAGTTATATAATTAATCCTGGGGTAATCTCAGGATGGTGGCAGTATCTACAAAGGGGAATTGATATCAAGAGTAACCCTATTCTCCTCCACCTTACATGGTGTGCAAGCGAGAGGTCCTTTTTACAACAGAGGCTACACTCACGTGTAGATTATTTGACCGCTAAATCTACTAAAAGTATTTAATTCAAGTCACTGGTGTCTGTACAAATATATAATTCACACACGGCGGGCAGAAACACGTTTACATCTGGCAAGTCCCTCAGTGCCCGCAACGCTCCTACACAACTTCGGAGCTGGTCGCAAATTCGTCATAAAATGATGGCGGCGGACGCAGGGAATCCTCAACTTTGTCTGACGGAGGAGGAGTCTGCATGGACATGGTACCGATGTGTGGTATAATTGGCCATACATAGGAGGACCAAGTTTGAGTGACAGTGGTTGAGGCCGATGTGACGCTTCTGCATAGTAGCCACGTGCGGGCATGCGCGCGCGTCGGCTGCCCAGCCATTTAGAAACCGGCTGGCGGCAGCCAGCCGGCAGGCTTTTCCTTAGTATATATCCTACGACAACGTAACTAATGTCTGGGATATTCTTATGTTGTTTCACAGCTTGTAGCTGCCCTTATTCTTAACCAACGCATCTTAGTATATTTTATTCTCGATAGTTGATTGTTTCATTATAATATATAAGATGTAAGTCTAGTGAGGGCGGGAGGAGACGAGCGGGAGAGAGAGACCGGCTTGGGACGTTGCTTCGCTTGCCAGCTTGGGACGAGCCTGAAGCGTTGCCATATGCATTTGATTGCAACGTTAGGCTTAGTTTCGACTCACGCACGGGCTAGAGGATTTTGACCCGGCAACTGTGTTGAGTGTTGCCAAGCATGGGATGTATTCTGCATGCCTTGGGTGGGGTCCAGACAGATTCAAGACTCAGAGCTCACCTCACTGTCGTACCCTTCGGACCCCCTTGATATCTATCCCTCTCAACCCCACTTAGAAACTTTCTCTCTTACTTTGTATACCTTCCTTCCACTACTTCACCAATCTATTTAATTATCCCATCCCCTTGATAGACCTTATATCTATTATTGTATTAACGACGAGCTCTCAGATAACTAGATAGGATTTTGGGCCTTATGCAGAGACGTAATTGTTAATGAAACCTAGGAAGCTTTTTTGTTGTCTCATATTTGGTGGTTTCATGCTTGCTAGTGTGTTCTTGTGTCAGGTTAGCAGGGGCTAGACCGGAGGGGAGGCTTTTTGCGATCCTTTAAGTAAAGTCTGCTGGTGCGAGTCCTGTGGACCCGCATGACTTTACTAGGATACCCGTGGGAGTCTGGGGGCATTTTCTTGTCTGTGTCCCTGTGTGTCTAGTGTTGTGTTGTGTGAGGGCCCTTGCCTAGTCCACTCAGCACTGCGCTAGCACGTCTTGCTTTTGTTTTAGGGTCGCCAGGAGAGCGTCAGGTACTTGCGATCTGAGTCTCTCAAGAGAGCACCCTTTCAATTAGAGTAATTTGGCGCACAGACTTGGGAACGTCCCTAGGCTAGAGCAGGTGGCTCAGCCCGGGTATCCGAAGACTATAACCTTCCGGCTAGACCTCTGCCACCTGGCAGATTAACAGCTAGGGGTTTATTATCTCTGTATGCTTGTTATTGTGCCACAGTTTACCGTTTTTGTGAGCATTGTGAGTCAGGGTGTGGCTTAGAGACTCTGTCCGAGCAGGCTTGCCTGACTAAGAGTGAGAAGCATACCTGTATGTGGTTATGTTGCGAGTTGCTGCCTTTATTTAATTATACCTATGCCATTATACACTGTATGGCCTATCACTAGTATTTATTCCTGCTTATGAGTTAAGAGTTCTCTAAATCCGTAACGTATTTTCTTTGCTAAGCATCAGATCCTACAGTAGCCGCATGCAGTTTAGAAACCCGCATCTTGTCTACCTGTACGATGTTTTGAGGACTGTTTGCTTTCACCTTCTTTCACGCAGGGGTGATTAGTTGTATTAATTAACGTAACGTTAAATGTACTTTCTTCTAGTTTGTTATTAAATTGTTTCTGCAATTTAATTCCGTCATCTATCTTTTCCTTGAAGCTTTAAGTCAACTTACTTGTGTGATCTTTTATATAGCCTGCTTGACTATCAGCAGTCTATAGTGCGTGCACCCTGTAACCGAGTCATAGGATACCTCGTTGTCCAGGCAGGACTCTTGACGGTTTAGGGTGGTTTGTTGCCTGGGTTTATAGATAAGGGTTGGATCTAGCGTTTTCCGTTGTTGCTTGTTGCCGCATACCTAGTCCAATAGAAAGAGCCCAGTGTTTATATATCCCAGGACGTAACAAATGGCGACCTTGCATAGGATTTACTGAACAGAGGAATATAGTGGTCATTTGTTTTGAGATTCCTTATGATTAGAGGAATACAGTGGACATAGAGTTTTTTTTTTGGAGCAACCAATATAACACATTACAGACTTTAAATAACATTAGTATATACATACTTGCATAGGAGATAAGGCACATTCTATAACCGTGATAATTACTGCAGTACACAAACATGTCTAATACATCAGAACACAGTGATGGGTCAGGTCACGATACGGGCTCGGAGGGAGAAAGACCTGTGGAGTGGCTAGTCGATAGCGAGGAGGGTGCTAGAAGATTTTTAGAGGTGCCCCTTACCACTGCCAGGGTGTTGAAGCTGAATAAGTATGGCTTAAAGTGTGTGGCAGGTCTTCAGGGTCACCAGGGTTTAAGTGGCATGAGGAAAAATCAGCTGAGGACTTTGATATTGGGTTTAGAAGGGAGAGACCTGGGTGGAGAGGCGACTTGGGGCCCCGGTCCCCAGCCCCCCCTCCTTTCTACCCCCGTATCAAACATCAGGGTGCCTGAATTTAGTACATACCCCCAAGTTGATGGTCAATGGCAGCGTGGAATTCAATCACAGGGACCCTCCCCATTAAATGCATCTTCCCCTCCTCAAGGGTTGACTCCAGATTTGTTGTTTCGGCTTGAGATGGCCAAGGTTGAGGCCGCCGAAAGACAGGTTAGTGTGCAGGCTGAGGTTGCTGCTAGAGCTCAGGTTGAGGCTGCTAGAGCTCAGGCTGAGGCTGCAGAGAGAACAGCTATACGAGAGGCTGAACTGCAGGCAGAGTCTACTAGGTATCGGGCTGACAGGGAGCTGGAGATCTCTCGAGTGGAGGTAACAGGGCGAAATATTGGGGGAGGTAACAGACATCGGGACCAATCATTGTCGCACCTGCTTAAACTAGTTCCTGTGTTCGATGAGTTATGTGTGGCTGAGTTTTTTATGCGATTTGAGAAGTGTCAGGAACACCAGTGGCCTCAGGAAAAGTGGGCAGCATTAGTTTCATCAAGACTCCTAGGAAAGGGGCTAAAAGCGTATGATGCACTACCTTTAGAGTCCTGTGTAGTTTATGATGAGCTAAAGAAGGCTGTGCTACGGGCCTATGAGTTACAACCAGAAACTTACCGCTTGAAGTTTCGGGGTGTTACTAAGGGCAAGGATAGTACCTTCCTAGAACACGCCCGGGACTTGTCTGATGCACTACAACATTGGTTGCGTTCTGAGAGGGCAGCTACTTTTGAGGAGTTGAGTGAGCTGGTTCTCTTGGAGCAGTTCTTTAAGTGCACAGGCGGGGACTTAACATTAAATATAAAGGAAAAAAATCCTAGAACTCTCCAGGAGGCAGCAGAAATGGCTGACCTCCGAATGTCATTAATTCGAGGGTGCGGAGCAGCAGCTAGGAGTGAGTCGGGTGCAAAGGATCGTACCCTTCCCCCTCCCAAGAATTTTGATACACATAAATACACAAAACCATCTAGCACTGACAATAAAACTGAACATAAACCAAATACCGTCCCGTATAAGAAGTCTAATGGTACCTCCCACTCCCAAGGGAAACCAAAGAGTAAAGAGTGCTTTGCATGTCACAAGGAGGGTCACTTTGCAAATGCTTGTCCGAACAAGCCACCAAACAAGGTTGTGTCATTGGCCCGCAGCATAGGGGTGTCGCCTATATCTTCTGAGTTTGCCAAAGGTAGTTCGTCAGAGGTTGGGACACAGCCTGTGTTCAAGAGTCCGGAAGGCTCGAACCCTGTCCGCGACGTCTTTGGGGGTCATAGAGGGCATGGTTTTGTGAGGTGGGCTGGCGAAAGGCGAGGAGTTAAGCTTTTGCGTGATACTGGGGCTTCTCAGACCTTGTTAAGGAACTTTACTGGTAGACCGATTAACGCTGCTCGGGTGGTGGTAGTTCAGGGGATCAATGCTACGAAGTCCTACCCGCTGGTGCAGATGGAGCTGGAGGTGGATGGTGTGGCGAAGGAGCTGGATGTCGATATTGGGGGCGTCGACCTCCTCCTCGGCAACGACTTTGCGGTGCCTGCTTCTAAGGTTTCACCCTTGGTTGTTGCCGAGAAGGCGGCCGACGTTAGTAGGGAGGAACAGGAGTGGGTTGAGAAGTGTAGTGTACAAACTATGGTGTGTGTTGTGCCGCGTTCTCAGACATCCGGAGCCTTGCAGCCACCACCTCAGTCTATTAAACCGCGGAGGAAAGGTCACAAGAAAACGGGAAGTGTTGGTCAATTGGAGAGTTTTGAGCCAGCAGTGTTTCTTGGTGACTCATTATTGGCACCTATGTTAGAGTCTGGAGAGGCCCTGGGGCCTGTCACCGCTAGTGCAGGTGCAGGGCAGGAAGAGACTCTGTGACAGCATCGTTATGCGCAGCGTGAGGAAAGGATGGCTCAGCGGGACATTGGAGGTGGAAATAAATTATTTAAGATGAACTTGGATAATCTCGCACCTGCTGATATATGTTCCTTGCAGCTGGAAGATCCTGAAGTCAGGGCGTGTGGTATGGTGCTGTCGAACTGGAGAGCGATGGGGATGCGCAGCCTGGTGATTTTTTCTTGTCCGAGGGGATCTTGTATCGGAGACATCAGGGTCCCAAGAAAAAGTGGGATGGCGGGTCAGGATTAGTGGACCAGTTAGTAGTACCGAGGGTGTGCCGTGAGAGCTTATTGAGATTAGCTCATGATGTGCCTTTGGCAGGGCACCTGGGGGCACGTAAGACGGAGGCAGCTCTGAGCAAGCTTTTCTGGTGGCCTGGGTTAAAGGCGAGTGTCGTGCCATGGGTGTCACACTTGTCAAGTTGTTGGGAAACCCAATCAGGTCATCCCGAGAGCCCCGTTACAACCCATCCCTGTCATTGTGCCGCCCTTCAGCAAAGTAGTTATCGATATGGTTGGCCCATTGCCCCCCACTAGTGCCGGCAATAAATTTTTACTAACTGTAATGGATGTAGCAACACGGTATCCAGATGCTTACCCCATGCGCAACGGGATGGCTAAGACTGTTGTCAAAAACCTACTTGTCTATTTCTCTCGTTATGGCTACCCTCAGGAGAACCAGTCTGATCAAGGATCCAATTTTACTTCTGCTCTGTTTAAGCAGACCATGCAGCATCATGGGATAGTGTCTGTGGTGTCATCTGCCTACCATCCCGAGAGTCAGGGAGTTTTGGAAAGGTGGCACTCGACTCTCAAGAGTATGTTGCGGTGTTATTGCATGGAAAATGGGAAGGACTGGGATCTAGGTCTCCCATACGTTATATTTGCTGCGAGAGAAGTATCTGGGCAGAGCTTGGGATTTAGCCCGAACGAGTTGGTATTTGGACACAGGGTCAGGGGGTCCCTCCACATAGTCAAGGAGATCTGGGAGGGAGTCACAAAGCCATGCTCGCTTCTAAAGTATGTAGTTGAAAGCCGTGAGAGAATGCTAAAGAGCTTGGAGGTAGCAGGTCGGAACCTTAAGAGTTCACAAGCTCAGATGAAGGACAGATACGACCAGAAGGTGAAGCGGAGGGAGTTTGAAGTAGATCAGGAGGTACTGATACTACTGCCTCTGGTGGGACACCCCTTGTCTGCCAAGTATTCTGGTCCGTATCGGGTTGTAAGGAAGGTTTCTGATCTCGACTATTTAGTAGCTACTCCTGATCGTAAGAAAAAGAACCAACTTTGCCATGTAAATCTGATGAAAGAGTATGTGAGGCGCCCCTCCGAGCCTCTCACTGTCCCGGTGTTGATCTGCAGCGATCGTGGTGGAGAAGGAGGAAGGAACAGTCAAGCTGTGGGGGAGGATAATTGGGATTGTCATGTTTTCGCGGATCAGTGGGCGGGGAATTCTAGACAAGTGGCTCACGAGTTGATATTGCACTTGCCTGAGCAACAGCGTGTAGCTGTGCAGCACTTGTTTGATTCAAACCCAGCTGTTTTCGCGGAGCATCCTGGCCTCACTACTCAAGCGGTGCACGGTGTCGATGTTGGGGACCACCCGCCCTTTAAATCAGTGCCATACCGTGTTCCCCCTATTAAATTACCAGCACTTAGGGAAGAGCTGGATTATATGCTGAAACATGGGCTGATTTCTGAGGGTGCAGTAAGGTGGACTTCCCCCGTCACACTGCAGCCCAAACCAGATGGCAAGGTGCGGTTTTGTATAGATTTCTGCAGGTTGAATGGTTTAACCCCCACAAATGCCTACCCTCTCCCTCGCGTGGACGACAGTGTGGATAAGATAGGAAAAGCCAAGTTCCTCACTAAGATAGACCTTGTTAAGGGTTATTGGCAGGTGCCCTTGTCTGAGCGAGCGCGAGAGGTGTGTGGGTTTGTGGTGGACGGTGCCACATATCGTTGCCATGTTATGCCATACCGGCTGAAAAATGCCCCTGCAACGTTTCAGAAATTAATGAACGACATTGTAGCCGACATTCCCAACTGTACGGTGTACCTAGATGATGTCATAATATACGACGAGGATTTTAACAGTCACTGTGCTCACATCGGACAGCTTTTTAATAAACTGAATGAAGCAGGTTTGGTGGTAAACCTAGGTAAGTGCGATTTTGTCAAAGCCACAGTTTTGTACCTGGGGTTCGAGGTGGGGATGGGTCAGGTGTGCCCTCCACAGACAAAGATCAAAGCTATCGATCAGTTTCCCCAGCCTACGACTAAGAAACAAATCATGCGGTTTCTAGGTATGATAGGCTATTATCGTCGCTTCATCAAAGGCTATTCGACTGTACTTGCACCTTTAACTGACTTATTATCTAAGGACAAGAAGTTCCGGTGGTCTCCTGAGTGTGCAGAGACGTTTTCCTTGGTGAAACACCTGTTATGTACCCACCCCATACTCAGGGCCCCGGACTTCAGCAGACCTTTTCAGCTGGCGACTGATGCCAGTGGCGTAGGGGCTGGGGCTGTCTTGTTACAGACAGATGATAAAGGTATCGAACATCCAGTGAGTTTTTACAGTAAAAAATTCAATAGTGCACAAAGGAATTATTCTGTAATTGAAAAAGAACTCCTGGCGATAGTGCTGGCGCTCAGGCACTTCGATGTATATGTTCCTGCTTTCGGACCAGTCATAGTGGTTTATACCGATCATCACCCTCTGAAATTCTTGAATCAGTTTCATAACCGGAATATGAGGCTGACCAGGTGGTCACTCATGCTTCAGGAGTATAATCTGGACATACGCCATATTGCCGGTTCTGATAACGTGATAGCGGATTGTTTATCAAGGGTGGATGATGTTGGTTAGACTGCCACAGGATTGAGGGTTGAGTGTGGAGGAAAATAGGCTGTCACTGTAGTTCAGCCGAAAAAAAACAAATTAAAAAAGCAAAAACCTTATAAAAACTCTTTATTTTTTATAACATGTAGAATTTTGTATAAGATGTAGCAGTATCTACGTTGAATGTTTTCGCTTATTGTCGCTAAGTTAGTTGAACTTGCTCGGTGGAGCGCAACAGTCTTTATTTTTTTTATATATAGTGCCTTGTGTCGCAACAGTGTGTGGTACTATGAGAAGCTTTCTGTTAGATATGAAGAACTTAGTCAAGGGTCTTATATCTTGGGGGAGGTGTGACGCTTCTGCATAGTAGCCACGTGCGGGCATGCGCGCGTGTCGGCTGCCCAGCCGTTTAGACACCGGCTGGCGGCAGCCGGCCGGTAGGCTTTTCCTTAGTATATATCCTACGACAACGTAACTAATGTCTGGGATATTCTTATGTTGTTTCACAGCTTGTAGCTGCCCTTATTCTTAACCAACGCATCTTAGTATATTTTATTCTCGATAGTTGATTGTTTCATTATAATATATAAGATGTAAGTCTAGTGAGGGCGGGAGGAGACGAGCGGGAGAGAGACACCGGCTTGGGACGTTGCTTCGCTTGCTAGCTTGGGACGAGCCTGAAGCGTTGCCATATGCATTTGATTGCAACGTTAGGCTTAGTTTCGACTCACGCACGGGGTAGAGGATTTTGACCCGGCAACTGTGTTGAGTGTTGCCAAGCATGGGATGTATTCTGCATGCCTTGGGCGGGGTCCAGACAGATTCAAGACTCAGAGCTCACCTCACTGTCGTACCCTTCGGACCCCCTTGATATCTATCCCTCTCAACCCCACTTAGAAAATTTCTCTCTTACTTTGTATACCTTCCTTCCACTACTTCACCAATCTATTTAATTATCCCATCCCCTTGATAGACCTTATATCTATTATTGTATTAACGACAAGCTCTCAGATAACTAGATAGGATTTTGGGCCTTATGCAGAGACGTAATTGTTAAGGAGACCTAGGAAGCTTTTTTGTTGTCTCATATTTGGTGGTTTCATGCTTGCTAGTGTGTTCTTGTGTCAGGTTAGCAGGGGCTAGACCGGAGGGGAGGCTTTTTGCGATCCTTTAAGTAAAGTCTGCTGGTGCGAGTCCTGTGGACCCGCACGACTTTACTAGGATACCCGTGGGAGTCTGGGGGTATTTTCTTGTCTGTGTCCCTGTGTGTCTAGTGTTGTGTTGTGTGAGGGCCCTTGCCTAGTCCACTCAGCACTGCGCTAGCACGTCTTGCTTTTGTTTTAGGGTCGCCAGGAGAGCGTCAGGTACTTGCGATCTGAGTCTCTCAAGAGAGCACCCTTTCAATTAGAGTAATTTGGCGCACAGACTTGGGAACGTCCCTAGGCTAGAGCAGGTGGCTCAGCCCGGGTATCCGAAGACAATAACCTTCCGGCTAGACCTCTGCCACCTGGCAGATTAACAGCTAGGGGTTTATTATCTCTGTATGCTTGTTATTGTGCCACATTTTACCGTTTTTGTGAGCATTGTGAGTCAGGGTGTGGCTTAGAGACTCTGTCCGAGCAGGCTTGCCTGACTAAGAGTGAGAAGCACACCTGTATGTGGTTATGTTGCGAGTTGCTGCCTTTATTTAATTATACCTATGCCATTATACACTGTATGGCCTATCACTAGTATTTATTCCTGCTTATGAGTTAAGAGTTCTCTAAATCCGTAACGTATTTTCTTTGCTAAGCATCAGATCCTACAGTAGCCGCATGCAGTTTAGAAACCTGCATCTTGTCTACCTGTACGATGTTTTGAGGACTGTTTGCTTTCACCTTCTTTCACGCAGGGGTGATTAGTTGTATTAATTAACGTAAGGTTAAATGTACTTTCTTCTAGTTTGTTATTAAATTGTTTCTGCAATTTAATTCCGTCATCTATCTTTTCCTTGAAGCTATAAGTCAACTTAATTGTGTGATCTTTTATATAGCCTGCTTGACTATCAGCAGTCTATAGTGCGTGCACCCTGTAACCAAGTCATAGGATACCTCGTTGTCCAGGCAGGACTCTTGACGGTTTAGGGTGGTTTGTTGCCTGGGTTTATAGATAAGGGTTGGATCTAGCGTTTTCCGTTGTTGCTTGTTGCCGCATACCTAGTCCAATAGAAAAAGCCCAGTGTTTATATATCCCAGGACGTAACACCGAATTCTGGACGTCGCCGGCAGTGAAAACAGCCCAGGTCCACCGCCACTAACTCACAACAATCCGACCCTGGCTCTGTGACTGTAAGGCAGTTATATCTTGCCTTGGTTTGACTAAGGATATACAAAACAGCCAGGCGTGACATTGAAGAGGTAACGTGTTACTGGAGGCCTTAAGTGCATCTTTCTATCCATAAAATTATACCAATCTTAATTCAATACATTCATTCAATTTTGTAATTCATTTTTTTATCACTGTCTTTTAATTAATTAATTAATTTGTGCAAAATAGGGTGTATTTAGATTCAGGATTTATTGTGCAGTGTTTTTACAGGAATTATTTACTATATATATGGGAGGATTTTATATATTATATGTTTATCAAGTGAAATTTCCACATGTCATTTAGACGTCTGCTTCAGAAAAATCCTAAGGTTCCGGCTCTCACAGATGGACCAGAATTACCTAATATTACAGAGGATAGCGATTTTTCGGACGATTATTGGAGTGAATTTGATAATCATTATTCAGAGATTGAGTCTCAAGCAAATCCGGCTTCTTCGGGACTTCCACCTTTGTACCAAAATGTTAATCAAAGTGAGTTGAGAAACGGGACTTTCCGAGATACGACCCCCACCTATGTGACCATTGCCTAATATAGTAATTCCCACACCTCCCGAAGATAACGTCATTATGTCGGGTAACGAACCCCAGGCTTTTCATTTAAGTGTGACCCATGGTCAGGCCGTCAAAAATTTCACTGGGTTGGAAGAACACAGAAATATTTGTTCAGTTTTGGATGATGTAGAGACGGAAATTGCAGCAAAAGGTATTACTCAGGAGAAGGCCAAAATTTACATTTTTCGCTCGAAAATTGACAAGGGGAATACTCCAGCTGGGTACCTTTTGGCTTGCGATGACCTCATAAATGCTAAGACTTACGATGAGTTCAGGCTCGAATTCCTAGAGAAATTTGGTTCTTCAGCTGAGGGGGAATTTGCGAAATTCCATGATTTCGCCGATCAGCTATTGAAGCAAAAGAAAAATCAGTCAGTGGATACATTATTGGCGCAGTGTTCACAGTTCGCGAATTATAAGTCGCATGATCTAGTTCGTCACTCCTGGTTTGAGGACAGCAAGATAACAATAGAACAGCTGAGCAAGTTACTGGGGTATGTTATGCTGGTTAGTGCCTTACCAGACACCGTGAAACCGATCGCACGACGTATCGAGTTCCCTCCAACGATGTCTCTCAATAAATTCTCAAAGGAACTTAGGAAGTCTTGTGATACTAGCAGTATAACCACCGAGCCAATTCAGTTCTCGTGTGCTGCCGTTAGGAATTCCCTACCTGTTTCCCCAGCTCAACCTAGGCCTAAACAGAATTTCCCTAAAAACAAAGTCAACCAAATAAGAACTCTCAACCGCATAGAAATCCCAAGCAGTTCTCCTCAAACAGTTCTTTTCCCAAATTCCATAAACCCGCACAGGTAGGTCAGAATAACCAGAGTTATAGCTCCAAGACATGGAATTATCAGTACCCTCGCTATCAGGGCCAAGGGCGTGGTCCGCAGACTACGCACAGACCCGCTATCATGACTGGTGCCGCGAATGGCCAACACAGAGATGTTATGTGTTTTTATTGTGGTGTACGGGGTCACATTGTTCCTCGTTGTAACATCAAGGCCAAAGAGCTATATGAATATAAGGCAGGTAAGCAACCTTTCTGTCGTAGATGTAGGTGTAATGATCATCGGACCGGAACTTGCCCAGAAGTGAAGGTAGATTTGGACGATTGGAAAGCCAGTCACCCTAGGTCGGGGGAAGCTTACGATCACTCCCAAGCAAACGTAACGTAAAACATCAATGTACACAAACTCCGGAATGTCCTACGTTAATGATAAGTGCCCTAATGCATTCACCTGACTCGTTCATTTTGAAGTCATGTGTAAATAATACAAATATAAGTGTTTTAATTGATACAGGTTCTCCTGTGAACCCAATGTCTAGCTCTGTCTTTAACAAATTGAATCATGATGATTCCTTTAAACTTGAATTCCCCGATGTTAATCTTAAGAGTGTTTCAGGGGATAATATTTAATATTGGGGGTTACATACTTACCGTTAGCATTGCATGAGGACTTGGATTTAATGACGGAGAAAGTGTACGTTGTTCAGGGTTTAAACATCTCTTCGGACCTTCTGTTGGGTTTTAAGACAATGAGGGTTCGTCAATTTATTTTAAGTCTAGAGATGAATGGTGAATCTATTGATGGTACTTGTATTGAGGCGTCATCTAGCTTCCCAGAGAGTTTACAATTTGTATCAAGGGGTGTACGTAAGGGCGTTGTGGAAAGCAGTGAATCTTTGCAGGGGAAACGTCGTACATCTGGCAGGAATAGCGGGAGAGGTAGATGCAGGCACTGCCACGGTACCACCTCCGCTCTTCCCGCCGTCGAGATTAAACTGCATGATTATTTAGAACAATCTATGGGGGATTCTGATATTCTCATTCACTGTAATACTATTATTGAACCGCATTCTGCGAAGGTTGTTAATGTTTATGTGAACAATCTTAAGAGTACAGTCAATTCTATTGTATTATTACCCGATTCCTCAGCGATCAAGGGTATTACGTTCGCTCAAGCGTTATATGAGCTGAATGACACCAATGTTTTCCAAACTCTCATTTTAAATGCCACAAATGGCTTAATGAAATTTTATGCGGATACGAAGTTATTAAATGCTTCCTGTGTACCTTGTAAATTTGAAGAAATTAATTCTCTTCCCGTGGCATCAGTGCGCACAGGGAACTCTCCTGGTATGGACGATAGAATGCGTAAGATTTACGAGGATTTACAAGGTACCGACTTTCCTGAGGCTCAGGGTCCGCTTAACCCGTACAGCCCCAGCGACGCGCCTGGCGCGTCGGCGATGTATGTAACGCACAGCCCCAGAGACGCGCCTGGCGCGTCACCCTAATTGCGCCGACCGTAACCTCAGGTGTAGCCACTCAAGAGGGCTCAGATTTGTATGGGAACTGTGTACGTATCCCACGCAACTGTGCCGATGGTTGAAAACTCTCAAAGTCCACGTGCGTGCGCGTGAGCGCGCAATAACCTGGTTATTTGGGGTAATTGCCTTCAATTTTGTACTCTTGTAAAATACGTTTTCGGGGGCTCTGTAGGACCATTCTTTAAACTTTTTGAGCAGTTTTTCGTGGTTTTTCCTTCATTCCTAACCCATTCGCTATTGTTTCTGGAATAAAATAATTTTTTGAAAACCGGCCGGGTTCTGGTGAACAAACATTACAAAACTAGCCGGGGCTGGACGGGTTAAGGCGTTATTGAGAGAATTTAATGACTCCGTACATTTGAAACGGGAGGCTATGGGGTTTACTGACATTATAGACCATAAAATTGTGTTGAGTGACAAGGATCAGAAGCCTGTGTACCTGCCTATGTATCGCTTATCGCACAGTCAACGGGAAGTGACTGATAAACATGTTTCAGATTTACTTTCTCAGGACGTAATTCAACCATCAACGTCACTTTGGCGATCACCCATTTTCTTAGTACCATAGAAGGCGAAGGGGGAGTTTAGAGTCGTGGTAGATTTTAGAAAACTTAACACCATTACTGAGACTGATCATTTTCATATGCCGTCGATACTGGAAATTCTTGCTAGTTTGGGAACGAATAACAAGGTATTCTCAACCATCGATCTTTCGAGTGGGTTTCATCAAATTGGGTTATCACCGGAATCAAGGCAATATACAGTATTTAATTCTCCCTCCGGTACTTTTGAATTCAAACGTTTACCCATGGGGCTTAAAAATTCACCAGCTATTTTTCAGAGATTAATGAATAATGTATTGGCAGGATTGATCGGTCATAATGTTTATGTATATATAGACGATATTATAATTTTTTCTAGAACGGTAGAGGAACATCTTATCGCACTGAGAAATATACTTTCTAAATTAAATGAGGCAGGATTACAAATTAAAATCAGTAAATGTGAATTCTTTAAAAAGAAACTGTCAATTTGGGGGCATGAATTAACTCCGGACGGGGTAAATACCACTGCTCAATTAACAAACTCTATCACTAAATTTCCTACACCCACTAACGTAAAGCAGTTCAGGCAATTTTTGGGCCTCTCAGGCTACTATAGGGCATTTATAAAAAACTACGCTAGCATCGCGAAGCCCCTATATATTTTACTCAAGAAGGACGCTGAATTTTTGTGGGGAGTTGAACAAGAGGGTTCTTTTGCTGAATTAAAGGCGAGCTTAACTTCTCGACCAACCCTTGCTTAACCTGATTTTAAGAAACCTTTCTATATTAATTCTGATGCATCATATACTGGGTTTGGGGCTGTTCTTATGCAGTATGACGATAGGAATCTCTTACGGCCGTTAGGATTCGCTAGCCGTTCTTTAAAACCTGCAGAACAGAATTATTGTGTTACCGATTTAGAAAGTGCAGCACTAATTTGGGCGTTAATTATTTTTCGTGAGGTAATATATGGTTATGATGTAACTGTTTGGACAGACCATAAGCCTCTAATTAAATTGTTTGATGATAAACTTCTCACGGGTAGGCGTGCCAGGTGGAAGTTGACATTATCATCATACAATCCTACATTATTGTACGTTGAAGGAAAGCTCAACACAGTTGCCGATGCGTTATCAAGGAATCCTGTTGGTCTAGTGTCGGTTAACGCTTTGTTGAGCAGTAAAAGTATTGCGTTAGATCAGCGTAAAGATAATTTTTGGGCTAAAGTAATTCTTGCTTTGGAATCGGGTGATTTCAGCGACAATGTTCTTGGTCACCCCGACTAGCAGGTTTTGATTATTTTAATTTTGTAATGCATGAAGGGTGTTTGTACAGAAAGAGGGATTTAAATGACAGGGTAATTTTGCAACTCGTCATTCCAGATTCGCAAATTTGTACTTTATTACCTATTTTACATGGACATGATACAATCCGGGGAAGCTTCGATGTTTGACACAAGCCCAGAGAAATTATTATTGGCGGACGATGAAAAAGGATATAGATAGATATATTGACTGTTGTTCTACATATACCACTATTAAGCCTAAGTTGAGCCCGGAAGTGAAAATCGGGGAATATCCGATTCCGGCGTATCCTTTCGATGTGGTTGCTATAGATTTATTGAAACTTCCACTGACTGACGCCGGAAATCAATATATAATGCTTACTATTTGTCATTGTTCACGGTATGTAGTGTTATCAGTGTTGAAGGATAAAGAGGCGAACTCGGTTGCTAATAAATTTTTAGCGGACGTCGTGTGTAAATTTGGTTGTCCTAATACAATTATAACTCATAATGGTACAGAATTTTGTAATTCTAATATGACGAAACTATGCGATGAATATAATATAGATCATGTTACTGTTTGTCCTCATTCACCCCAGTCTAATGGCTTGGCGGAACGCGCTAATCAATCCCTTATTCGTGCTCTTCGCGGCTTATTATTAGATCGTGATACGAGTACTTGGGATTCAGTTTTACATTTTGCAGAATCACCACTAAATTGTTCGATAAATTCCTCAATTGCGGATTCGCCTTATTTTATTGTTTTTGGTAGAGATATGAGACTTCCTCATAATTCGTTAGTTCAGTCTAATTATCCTGTTTATAACCGCGATGATTATGTGTTGTATCACTTGAATAATTTTCGGTCTATTTATAAGACTTTACGCAGTTCTCTTTCAAAATCAAAGGAAGACATGATGGACGTAGCGTATAAACGTAAGAGGAATGTTAATATTGCAGCCGTCCGGCTGGCTCAGTTGATAGTATGCCTGATTCCCATCTTGAAGGTCTCGCGTTCAATCCCCGCTCCGATTGAAAAGTTTTTCTGGGATACAGCCTTCGGTTACCATCTCCCCATGAGCAAGGGGGATGGGTAATGGTCTGGTAGACTAAAGAAAGCCAAGCGCTTGTGAATCCTCGAAGGAGGAGATACGGGCGCTATATATGTAACCAGAAGATTATTATTATTATTATTATTAGGGGATCTTGTTTATTTGAGGGAATTTTACGCCAAAGATAAATTACAACCTGTTTTCGAGGGTCCTTACCGCGTAATTTCAGTCGACAAGAATAGTACTGTTATAAAACACTTAGAAAAGGGCGTTGAAAAAAGGGCTCATGTGAATCATTTGAAATTTGTTATACGCAATTTACCTGGTTATGAAGATATTTCTGTTGACCACAAACCGATGAGTCCGAGGAATGTCAAGGGACGTAAACGGCCTAAAAAGACAAATGGTGCTTTAAGATCGAGTAATGTTGCTTTTGTTAAAGAGGAAAGTAATTTTGTTGCTCAATGGTGGGTTGATAATTTGGGAATTAATTTGGATTAATTTTACATGTACATTTTTAGTCATTATGTTTTTTTCGGTTCCTCAGATGGTTGTCGTAGGAAGGATTGTAGGGCGTGTCTTGGTATTATGGATACCGGGATATTATATCTACTATTTTGGGGAAGAATTTTTAAAGTTATATGCATGCTTTAATTCACGCAGAGAATGGTCTTGTGACATCTGACTTACTTTCCTTGGCTGTCTTATTCGATTTGCTGAGATTGACAAATAGGGAATTTTATTTGGTTTCTTTAGTGGGTCCCTCAGAATTTAAGTCTTATTACCGTTTTCTCGAGATGTATGTAAGTCACGGTAAATTTCTTATTTTTGATCCCTTTTGCATCTGATTTTTGTCTTGGTCTGAAATTATACCTATTCCGGTAAAAATTTCATAATTCCTTGCTCACTATTATTTTTCCTGCCGAGAATTTGCTAGTTTCGAAATGGAAGTATACAGATGATTACTATTCGTTACTGAGTTTCTCCACTGTTCATGCGTTTTGTCACACGGCTCTCGGCTTGTTTACTATTTGCCCAGCGTCTGCCGTTCCTTTACTGCCATTGAAGTCTAACAAATGCGTTCAAGCTATTATTGTCAATGCCGATATCCTGGATAACTGTAATTACACTCCGGTTCAATTTCACCCATTTTTGTTTTCATGTTCAAGTAATTAATACTAATTTTCTTTATTTTGTGAATGCTTCAGAACTACTTGTTACTTGCCCGGACCATGCACCCTTTTATAAATCATGTATTGGCCAAGTTTATGTAAGGGACTCGTGTCTGTTGGTTGCGTCTCATCTTACTCTTTACCCATCATTCACTCACATGCTTTCGTTCACAGAACAGGATATTCTGTTTGCTAGCATTCCGTGTGAAGTAAACATTACAAACCACTTTTCATTTCCTAAGATAATTTCGCGTGAGATTGAAACTTTGGAGCTGATTAACACATCCATGGATACGTTGTCATTCATGCATTTCGTTCGCCCTGAGTACATCTACCCTATGCCACTGTTCACTGGTCTTGTCGTGCTTATTTTCATTATCATTTTCCTTGTAATTTCCAAGAACAGTGAGGGTACAAGGGTAACAAGGATTGAAATTATTCAAAATGTTAGACCATCATTTGTTTTCATTATGTGTAAGGCAGTAGAGGCCTGTAAACAGACCTGTGGCATTTTTGTTGGTACGATTCCGTGTTTTACTTACTTTGCAAACATTTTATTTGTATATTGGAATTGTTCTTTTTCAGGTTTTCTATTTTCAGCAATTTTGTGTATATATTCTAGGTAATTTGTATTGTGTATATAACTATTTTGCACATTTAATTTGTTAATGCATATTGCATATTATCTGATTGGTTTAAATTTCTTTCCTTGTTATTCCATGTTGAAAACTAGATTTCAAAGGTATTTCCTATCTCTTCCTTTTCCTTAGTATAAGTTCCAACGTAGTGTTTATCTATATTGACAATTAGTTGCACTCTACATCTACAATTCGTCACAGTGTTATCAATGTTGAAATCTAGTACTATAACTCTTGAAACACGAGTTATCAGTTTTAATTTAAGTATTAACTTGGACTATAACCTACTATTTATTGTATTCATATTTCAGAACAACTAATGACTAGATAGAATTTTGATCAAAGACATTGATTAAGTGGTGTGGTAATTGGTGGATCCTATCGTAAGGATGATGAACTTTCTCTACATTGCTTCAATTATGTTCGATTTGCTCTAATGTCTTTGTTGTTTGGGATATGTGTACACTTATATATATATATATATATAATCTCTTTTTATTTTTCTTATGTACATTTTTCTTCCAGATTCTTCTTAATTTTAAATTCCTTTTACATATTGGGTTTACAAACTTCGAAAATCTTACACAAAAATCACAAAACTAGAAAATTTGTTCTTAATACTATAATCATTTTCTATTATATTTGTTTGGGAGTAATTTCAGTGGAAGAAATTATATCTCTTATTTTTAAGGGGGGCGTGTTATGTACTCCAATTTATCCAATTATTAATTCATAACTTATGTATGTACAGGGGTACACATATGGTAATCTAATAATCTAATAACTCTATTATAACAGCTTATATTATTAATATTGTATTTTCCTTGTATCAAATACAATGGATGCAGTCCGAGGGGCAACAGGGTATATACAGTTGACCCCGCAGGTCATGGAATTCACCTATGTCAGGGCTGATGTCATCAAACCAAGTCACACAACATCACGTGTCACGACGCCTGTAATATTGGCCTGGTTACTATGGAAGATCTTTCTATGTAAGTTTACCTAGGGCGTGTCACTGGGTGAAACCACACCCGAATACGTCATTATTGACAGGTACCAGGATTGGTGGACATTGTACACATAGAAGGTAATGAGTGGGTTTACGTCATATCATGGGCGTGACCCATATGCTTATATGCGGTAGCGAAGGGGGTTGAAAGGAAGACGACGGAGAGCCCCACAGCTGTTAAGAGGGGTCAGGGTGACAGGGTGACAGGGTGTGTGTGATAACCAGACTATCTATCATACTTGAATTAATCTTACTATTACGAATACTTATACAATCAGTATATTAGTGTACTTCTGAATAAGTCTTAGATATCTTTCATTAAACTATTATGAATTATTCTCAAGTTTCACTTACTTGATCCTAATATTATTTTGAGTTATATAATTAATCCTGGGGTAATCTCAGGATGGTGGCAGTATCTACAAAGGGGAATTGATATCAAGAGTAACCCTATTCTCCTCCACCTTACATATGTGTACGGAATCGTCCATAAGCTAAACCCCTAGAAAAACGGTATTATAGCTCGCCTATGAGTTATACTGCGTAGAGGTTTATGATATCTCCCGGTCTATCATCACTTGTCCTCCTGTCTACATCCATTTGTCTCTGTAGACTTTGGGCCGTTGAGGTTTTATTTGCATAAACATCTCTTACTGTATTGCATATCCGGGAGCTGAGGAAATGCTGCGCTGTGGTGTTGGCTGTGAGGGGATCCGGGAGCTGAGAAAATGCTGCGCTGTGGTTGGCTGTGAGGGCTGGAGAGCAGGCCGTTGATTGGTTGGAAGAATTTCCCATACTTGTGGCTGGTGGCTGTTGTCTAGAGCACGGGGAAGCAGGGGTCGCTCTTGTATTTGTGCGGGGATTAGAGCACGGGGAAACAGGGGTGGCTCTTGTATTCTTCTTCTTCTCTGCTTTCGTTCTCCTTGCTTCTTAGGTTCTGTTAGTTGCAGACTGGCTATTCTTCAACTATTCTCTGTTGGGCTGGTCTTCAGACCCGTCATTTCAGTTTTTAAGTTTGATGGAGGTCTAGGGAGGAAACTAGAAAAATAATATACAGTATATATGAAATAATCGACAAAAAGTTAATCATCCCCCCTTAATTCTTTACCTACCTGATAACACTATCGTTAGTGAGTGCTGCATGTTTGTTTGTACTATTGTTGATATCTTGTCAAAATGCAAATTTAGTTTAATAACAAAATTGATATAAATTATAGTTTCTTTATTCATACAGAATTCAGTACATTTTACCAGTACGTCCCGGACTTCCCAAATTAACTAATTCCTTGAACAAGACGATAGTGCATTGTTATTTGTGTGATTAGTTTGCTTGGGAAACAGATTAACTTGCTCATTTAGTGATGTACACCCTATGTGGTGGATTGTGTTCTTTTATTTCAAAATTGGATTTTATTAGGCGTTATTTCCACATGGCGATTTTGATTAGTTATTTTGCGTTTATCTTGTGTCGCCCCAGTTTTGGTTCGTTATTTTGCAAGTTTTACATTATAATTGTAAACCTTTTTTTTTCCTCGTCCGTCTGTTAGTTCATTTGTTTGATCTAAGCTTCCACAGAATAGAGGATTTTTGTAAATGCATAATTTATTCCCGGTGTATTTCAATATTTATGTATTTATCAATTCATTATCCTGTATTATAATTACAGGTGGTGGTGGTCGTGAAGGTATTGAGGGATTAGCCTTTACAACGACACCTCGTATCTACTTTCTTTAAGTTGGATATCCCCGTCTTCTTAATATGAATAGCAGGTTAAATATTCTTTATCACGCCGTGGTAGAGTTGATTAATGCATGGACTCTCGTCCTGACTGTCGGTGGTTCCACTCCGGCTGAGAGTAAAAACATTTAGCAGCTCACGCGTATTTGAGATATAATATATACTGTATATACAGTATATATATATATATATATATATATATATATTCTTTCTTTCTCTCATGTCTTTTGAGACACTGATTATTCCGTGTAACTCTTTGTAACTCAGCAAGGTAAACATCAATTTACCTTTACTTCCCCATCGACACATTTTTTATGTAACCCTCCTTCTTTTCCATTTTCCTTAATAGCACACACACACACACACACACATACTCTCTCTCTCTTTCTCTCATCATCCTTCTTTACACCCCTGTTCCTCTCTCATGATTTACCTTCACTTATTACATTCCTCTCCTTTATTGCCTATCCACCCACTCACACTATCTCTCTCTCTCTCTCTCTCAATATATATATATATATATATATATATATATAGTATGTGTGTGTGTGTAAATGATCACACTCAAGACAATTACACAAGCATTAAAATATATCAGTCACAGGCGAAATACACCCAACATACCGTACATGTAATACAACTCACACATTAGAACGAGTATATAATTATGAATAACTCTGAGCAAGCATGGCAGATTTGCTAGTTTGTTCACTATGGAAAAACGGTATAAAACCATAAAATTGCCCCCGCAGGCTTATATAGTAATCTGTTAGTAATAGATTGCCCCCTCAGGCTTATATAGTAATCTGTTAGTAATATATTGTTTCAAACAGTATATATTCTCACACTATTACACTATTTCAAACTGTATATACTCAGTGAGGAAAATACAATACACACACACACACACACACACACACACACACATATAAAATTATATTATATATACCGTATATATATATATATATATATATATATATATATATATATATGTATGTATACTGTATATTTACTGTATATATATATATATATATATATAGTGAGTAATACATCAGTGGGTGATCTGGGACACCGCAATTTCCACAACAGCAGGAAAAATACGGACAGTACTCCAAACAAGGCCATCTTTATTAACAAATTTTCGGCTATCAACAAGCAGCCATCTTCAGGTATACATCTTGATCCTAAAAAACACAGAGCAGACAACTATAAGAAAGACATAAACACGTGGATCTTTTAACAATGAAGTTAGAATGTTTGTTTATATATATGTATATATTTATATATCATATATACTGTATGTAATAATATGGCAAGTTGCTGAAAGCAGTGAAGAGCATGTATGAGGCTGCAAAGGCGGCAGTACGTGTGGAGAATGAGCAGAGCGAGTTCTTTGACCTGAGTGTTGGGTTGAAACAGGGGTGTGTGATGTCCTTGTGGTTGTTTACTGTATATACGGATGGAGTCATGAAAGAAATACTATGAAGAGCAGTGGATGTTGGTGTATCGCTGAAAAGGGAGGCAAATGAGTGGAAGCTGCCTATACTGCTGTGTGAAGATGATACAGTTCTGATGAGCGATAATGAATGGGAGTTGCAGGGTCTGGTAAATGAGTTTGGAACAGTGTGCGAAAAACGGAATTTGCAGGTAAATGCGGGGAAGAGCAAGGTTATGGTCTTCGAAAGGGGTGAAGTCACACAGTGTGAGGTGAAGTTGAAGGGTCAGGCTATGGAGATTGTCAGCTCTTTTAAGTATCTGAGCAGTGTGTTGAGTAAAGATGGGACTATGAATGAAGAAGTGCAGGAGAGGGTGCAACAGGGGAAGAGGGTTGTAGGAACGTTGAAAGCAGTAACAAGAAATAGAGTGGTCAGTATGGAAGTGAAGAAGTCCTTGCATGACGGTGTGGTAATCCCGACACTAACTTACGGAAGCGAAACATGGACGTTCGGGAAGAGACTCAGACCAAGAGTGAGAGCGGTGGAAATGAGTTACTTGAGAAGTGCGTGCGGAGTTACATGGAGGGATAGACAGACGAATGAGGAAGTAAGAAGGAGGTGTGGTGTGGAGGTAGATGTGCTGGAAGTGTGAAAAGGAACAACTTGAGATGGTTCGGCCATATGGAACGTATGGAAAGCGAGAGATTGACTAAGAGGGTGTACGAGAGCGAGGTGGAAGGACAGAGAGGGAGAGGTGCATCGAGGGAGTGGTGGAAGGATGGAGTGAGGAAGTATATGAATGAAGGCGGTGCTGGTTGGGAGGAGGGGCGTCGACTAACTAGGGACAGAGGTGCATGGGGGCGGGTCGTTCGTGGCCACCCCTTCGGGGATCATGGCGTCAGGCAATAGATAGTTAGATAGAATAATATGTAATTATATAATGTATATATTATGTAATATATGCATGTGTACCCAAGGGTGAATACACAGTTCTTAGGTATTTTTGTTGCAGGAGAAAATTAATTGCGTTCACTAATAAAGAAATAATATCTTTAAAAATCGTGTTATGAGCATGCGTGGCAAATAATATACATATAAACATGTTTTGATTAAAGGCTCAGCAAAACGTAATAAATTACCCTTACAGACATTCGAAGGCATATTCATCGTCACAATTATATTTCTAGCAGGTTAAAATTAATTAAGGGAGGGATGGTCCATTATTTGGTCGATTTTTCATTTGTTTATTGATCCCCCTTCAAGATGTATGTGTACACTTTTCGGTAGAAAAATGTCCCTGTTGCAGGCAGAGTATATATTTGACAGAAGAATGTTTGTACTCACACATATTGAGCTATATATTTGACAGGAGTATGTTTGTACTCACACATATTGAGCTATATATTTGACAGGAGTATGTTTGTACTCACACATATTGAGCTATATATTTGACAGAAGTATGTTTGTACTCACACATATTGAGCTATATATTTGACAGGAGTATGTTTGTACTCACACATATTGAGCTATATATTTGACAGGAGTATGTTTGTACTCACACATATTGAGCTATATATTTGACAGAAGTATGTTTGCACTCCCACATATTGAGCTATATATTTGACAGAAGTATGTTTGCACTCCCACATATTTAGCTATATATTTGACAGAAGTATGTTTGTACTCACACATATTGAGCTATATATTTGACAGAAGCATGTTTGTACTCACACATATTGAGCTATATATTTGACAGGAGTATGTTTGCACTCCCACATATTTAGGTATACAGTATATTTTACAGGAGTAGCCTATGTTTGCATTGACAGACATTAAGCTTATATTTAACAGGAGTATTTTTGTACTCGCACATATTGAGGTATATATTTGACATGATAATATTGTTACAAACGCTTCGTTGAAATAATCTTGTCGAGAGCAAGCATGATACCAAAGTGACATTTGTAAGGGGAGATGGGCCTTTTTCTGGTCCCCCTTCTTCCTCAAGTTTATCCCCATTATTTTTCAGATTTTAAGATATTTGTCACATTAGTTTGTCGATTTTAAGACCTTTCGCCCCATTTTTTGTCAATATCAAGACCTTTCGTGCTATTTAGGGGTCAATTTTTTCCTGGCGAACGATAGTGAGCCTGTAATTTTGGAAGAACCGGCATTCGGCCGGTACATTTTTCTACCGACAAATGTACAAATTAATATAGACGGGGGATCTAATGGATGTTTTATTTAAGTTTGATAGAGATTTAGGAAGAATACTAATACAAATATATACATATAAATAAAGGAGCAAATCAATACGAGCCATCCCCCCTTAAACTCAGCAAAAAATGTATAAATATGTATAAATATGTATACATACAAACGTACAGTTGCCCACATAAGTTCTGTTCCTCGTCGTGATCTTAGGCTTGAGAGTAAAATTAGTATGAATTAATGGCGAGTGTAGTTTCTTTAAATTAGCATTCATACTATTTCACTTTCATATATAAGAATACGACGAGGAACAAAACTTATGAGGCCACCTGTACATAAATTAAATAAATGTTTCGCTCACAAAGACAACATTAAGGGGAGATTTGTTTTTTTCCATGTGAATGAGGGAGACAAAAGGCATAACTGCCTGCAGCGAGTGCCTCCCCCAGATTTCAAAGAGTGACAGGGCCGAAATCAAGGGACGTTCGGTCTAAAATGCCTGGACACACGGAGTTTGAAGCAATTTAAGTCATAGGAAGAGGGAAAGATTGATTCTGGGAGAGAGTTCCAGAGCTCAGCAGTTGAATAGAAGAAAGTCTGAGAATAGAGTTTCACTCTTGGGTTGGAGAGTTGCACAGAGTAGGGGTGGGATTGTGTTGCAAGGCGGGTACTACGTACGTAGGGGAGGTGTGGTGGAGTGGTCATGCCACTGGATTGGTAATCCAATGGATCTGGGTTCAAATCCCGATATGTCAATGGGAAGATATTATTGGGATTGAATTTGTGCTGTACCTATTATCAGTGCATTACCACAAAGCCCACCGAAATGCCAAAAAAATACCCTCATTGTTCCCTGATTAAATAACACTGTATGAATATTCCCATATTCAAAATATGTTACAGGGGGACAATGCCTAGTGAGTTCACTGCTCAATAGGTGGCGTTCTGAGAGTGAGGGTCTGAGTCTGAAGGGTGAGACGGTGAAGCACTTGAACGAAGCAACCAGCCGCTTCAGAGATGGAGCTGCTTCGAGCCATGAATGGATGCTTCACATGTCTCACTCCCCAGACTGGAACAAGAGAGGGAGTCGTTGGAATATAGAAACAAAAATAAAAAATAAAAAATACGTAGAGGAGGTGGTATACATTGGGAAAGCTCCGAGGAACACTGATTATTGTAGTAGCGATAGAATAGTGAGAGAGATGCAACATTGCGGCGAAGAGAAAGAGATTGCAGAGAATTGGTGAGTGGACGGGAGTTAATGATACGAAAAGCTTTCCTTTCTACTTTATCTAGGAGTGCGATGTGAGAGGTTCCTCCCCACACATGTGAACAATACTCCATACAAGGACGCACTGTACCCCTGTACAGAGCAAGTAGCTGAGCAGTGGTAAAGAACCCCTTGAGGCGGTTGAGCACACCCAGCTTCTGGGAGGCTTCCTTAGCGAGACTGGTAATATGGTCTTTCCAAGTGAGAGCAGAAGAAAAAGAGACACCTACTGTAGATCATTTAGGGAAGATGAAGGGTTGATTTTTGTATTGTTGAAGAATAAGGGATAGTCCTCTGGAGGTTCCTGATGGGTAGTAAGGTGGATAAATTGAGTTTTGGAATCATTAAATGTAACAAGGTTTTCTCTACCCCAATTGGAAATAGTAGCTAGATCAGAAGATAAGCATTTTATGGCTTCATTAAGTTTACTTTTGAGGGGCTGCTGTCTGGGGCATTCTGGAAAACTAATTGAGTGGTGTAAAGTAGAGTCGTCTGCATATAAATGGATGGGACTAGATGTACGGTTGAGAAGATCATTTTTGAAAATTAGAAAGAGAATAAGAGATAGGACAGAACCCTGAGGAACACCGGAGTTGATAGGATGGAGAATTGAGCGATGGCCGTCCACAACCGCAGCTATGGAACGGCCGGAAAGGAAATTAGAGACAAAGGCACAGATGGAGGGATAGAAACCGAAGGAGGGCAGTTTGGAAATTAAAGATTTGTGCCAGATTCTATCGAAGGCCTTCGATATGTCTAGTGCAACAGAAAAGTCTCACCGAATTCCCGAAAGTTGGATGACCAAGAGTTAGTAAGATATGAAAGAAGATCACTAGTAGAGCGACCCTTAAGGAAGCCATACTGGCGATCTGAGAGCAGATTATGAGAAGAGAAATGCTTAAGAAATTTGGAAGCAAGAATAGTTTAAAAAACTTTAGAGATACAAGATATGAGAGTAATTGGACGATAGTTGGATGGTTGAGAGTGGTCACCCTTCTTTGGGACAGGTTGAATGAGAGCAAACTTCCAGCAAGAAGGAAAGATGTTAGAGGAGAGACAGACGAAAGAGTTTGCCTAGGCAGGGGGTCAGCACAGAAGCACAGTTTTTAAGTACAACAGGAGGAACACCGTCCGGACCGTATGCCTTCTTAGTATTAAGCCCAGAGAGGGTAAAAAGTACATCTTTAGAAGAGATTAGGATATTAGGCATAAGTAGGAGAGAGGGGGGTGGAGAGGGAGGAATAGCACCAGAATTATCCAAGGTAGAGTTTCTGGCAAAAGTTTGAGCAAAGAGTTCAGCTTTGTCAGAGGAAGAAGTGATGGTTGTGCCATCAGAGTGGAAAAGGGGAGGGAAAGACGAGGAAGAAAAGTTGTTAGAAAGGTTTTTTGGCTGGATGCCAGAAAGCTTGGGAAGAGCTAGAGTTGGATAGTTCAGTGCATTTATTATTGATGAAAGAGTGCTTGGCAAGTCGAAGAACAGATTTGGCTTGATTCCGGGCAGAAACATAGGAAGAATGAGATTCTTGAGTTTTAAGGCATCGGTACCGTTTGAATGCTTCCTCCTTGTTGTGGACAACAGTAGAACAAGCGTGAGTAAACCAAGATTTTTTTGCATTAGACTTTGAGAAAGAAAATGGAATGTACGCTTCCATGCCCGAGAGGATTACCTCGGTAATACGTTCAGCACTCTCCGAGGGTCCTCGGCCACAGAAGCAGATGTCATTCCATGACAAATCAAAGAAGTACTGCCGGAGAGCCTCCCAGTCAGCAGCGCCAAAGTGCCACAAGCGCCGCCAGCTGGGAGGATCGGATGGCCGTACTGAAGAGATAGGGCAGGTGACGGAGATAAGTTTATGGTCGGAGGAGCCCAAAGGAGAGAAAAGATTGACAGTATAAGAAGAAGGGTTAGAAGTCAGAAATAAGTCGAGAATGTTGGGCCGATCTCCGAAGCGATCCGGGATGCGGGTGGGTTGCTGGACCAGCTGCTCTAGGTCATTTATGATAGAAGAGACGTAGGCTTGTTCACCAGGTGGATCAGTAGAGTGAGAGGAGAGCCATTGGCGGTGGTGAACGTTGAAATCTCCTAAGATGGAGATTTCAGAGAAGGGAGAGATAGATAGAATGTGTTCCACTTTAGAGTTTAGATAGTCGAAGAATGGGTGTATTTATATTCTCATTTATGTATCTTTTTATTATTTTTCTAGTTTTGTCCCTAGACCTCCATCAAACTTAAAAAAACATCCATTAGATCCCCCATCTAGATTAATTTGTACTTTTTCAGTAAAAAAAAAATCCCGGCCAAAGACCAGTTTCTCTACAATTATAGGGTCCGTATCACTCTCCAGGAAAGAAAAAAAAAAGACACCTAAATGACACGAAAAGTCTTAATATTGACAAAATGGGGATAATAAGGTCTTAAAATCGCCAAACTAATGGACCGAACGTCTTATAATCAGAACACTGATGGGGCTAAACATGAAGAAGAAGGGGACCAGAAAAATGGCCCATCTCCCCTTTTTATAAATTCCACATACGCACACCACCTCAACTGTTTGCGTAATCTCGTATATTTTGTTCCGACTTTGGGAGGGCAGAAAATAGCCGCTCTGCCATGCTTGGTAGAACCATGTTTTCAACAACAACTTAATTAAACTGGAGGGGGAGAGAGAGGTGCGTGTGTGTCTGTGTGTGTGGGGGAGAGAGAAAGAGGGAGGGAGTGAGCCTGTGTATGTGTAGGTGTGTGTGTGTGTGTATGTCGTATTAAGACCTTTCGTACAATTTAGGTGTGATATTTTTGCTGGCGAGCGATAGCGAGCCTGTTATATGGTGGTAACCGGCCTCTGGCCGGGAAATTTTTCCACCGAAAAATTTACACATTTATCGTGAAGGAGGGTCTTGGGGATGTTTTTAAGCTCTCTGATTGTCTAGGGAGTAGACTAGACTAACGAAAAAATATATATATAATAATAATAATAATTTAAAATAACACAATTATTAAAGCCCCCACAACGAACAAAAGGAAAGGAAATAACACCTTTAATGAAGACCCCCATAAAAAAACAAAAACAAAAAAAAACAACAAAGGAACACGGAATGAAAAGTAAGGAAACACGTTACCGGAATACGGAAGGAGGACCTGAAGCAAAACGAAAAACGACGAGAGACAGAATAAACAAAGAAGAAATCACCACAAGATGCAACATTCCAGCCCCCCATATCATCGCCAAGAATATCGACGGAAAGAAGAACAAAACCAAGAAGGAGATAGAGAAGGCAATAACAACAGAACATGTAAATGGAAGGAAACCAAGACAAAATAACGACAAGCAGGAAAGACAAGATGGCGGCCACCAGGGAAAACGATTTCAGGAAGAAAATAAAGGAGAAACTAAACTAGAACAACAAAGACGATCACAGACAGGAATAATAAAGAAACAAATAAACACAATGCCCCGCATCCCAAAATTACCCCACATCGTCAATAAGGAGAACGAGAAGAAGACCAAAGTCGAGCCGGAAGGAGAGAAGAGAAGAACATTGACAACAACAAAACATGCACGCGGAGGAGTAATACCACGTGTACAGAATAATCACCAAAATTCCACGAGTAATACACGCCAATATTTTCCTAATAATAATACTTCCACGACCCCTACGAACACCAGACGAGATGCCCGGAGTGCAGTCATTGCACCAGAACTCCCATCAATACCCAGCAAGAATATTAATATACCATCAACATCACAAGAAGCTCCTAAAAGAAAAATAGTATTCAGCGAGGGAGTGAAGGATCACCATCACCATCACAAGAGCAGACACTTACGCCCTACTTCCACCCAAAGGCTGAATCACCTGCCCGCCAGTTTCTAAGGGGCCCTGCTAATCCCCATAGATCCGCTCCTGACCGGACTTATGACCTTGTGACCCCCGCACACCTACCCCGGGACATCTCAGCCAAAGTCGTCACTATCCCGACGAAAGCTAAACAGGTCAAGCAACTCTAGGGCTTTCATAACACTGGCATACTAGTGGTGATAGTCCTAGAATTACCCTCCCATTCAGTGGACGATTTAAGGCATGCCGAATATCTTTCTTGTCTGAGGAGTTATTTTCCCTATTGAGGGAATCATTGTTATCACGTGTCATGACATAGTAATAACATTGAAATCCCTAGTAGGCAGCACTTTTAATAGTGGAAGTATAAGCTCGCAGACATGTCCCCACCTTACTTCTGTTATTAAATACGCTCTCTAACTTCTCGACTGATACATCACATGGCAAGGTCATTCGATTAGTCCAGGGCTTTGCGAGAAACCGTAACTAGCACTCTGCATAGAAAAGTCCTTAGTGCATCTGTCCAACAACATGTTAGCGGACACTTGCAATTAAAAGGTTTAAACACCGCCCCGAGTTCTTTGAACCTCTTATAAAAGTCAGCGGCAGTCGAGGAACATAGTAATGGTCATGACCTTATTATTTACTCACATTTGCCCGATATATTCTCACTGTGTCATGCTATTGGAGACATTATATAAAAGACCCCACACCAAGAGTACCTGAACGGAACTTCACCACCGATTAATATAACGGTCAGGATAGTCGAGTATTCCTAGCTTTGTGCTAAAACATACTCGCGTTAGTCCGATGAGGTGCCCAGTGTCATGACATTTAACTTAAGGAGCCTCATTTAAGATCCGATACCAATTAATTCAACTGTAACTTAAACAACTGATCCACATGACAGGCCAACCAGGACGGCCCAACGTTGACTCAGACGACCGCTAGCTGTACCTCAACTCATCAACTTCCCAGCGCCAAGTGTTATTTTAATAGCCCCTAATAGAAACAAGAAACAAGTCGATACCAGTGACGAGGTATCTTAAAGTTAGAGTGTCAACCATTGACTCTACCTAATTTTCACCAGTGCGCAGGTGCCTATATAAAGTTAGAGTCCCAACATATTGACTCTGCCCAATTCTCACCAGTGCGCTTGTGCATAAATAAAGTTAGAGTCCCGACATACTGACTCTGCCTAATTCTCACCAGTGCGCCGGTGCATAAATAAAGTTAGAGTCCCAACATATTAACTCTGCCTAATTCTCACCAGTGCATAGGTGCATAAATAAAGTTAGAGTTCCAACATATTGACACTGGCTAATTCTCACCAGTGCGCAGGTGCATAACTAAAGTTAGAGTCCCAACATATTGACTGCCTAATTCTCACCAGTGCGCAGGTGCATAAATAAAGTTAGAGTCCCAACATATTGACTCTGCCTAATTCACACCAGTGCGCGGGTGCATAAATAAGTTAGAGTCCCGACCATTGACTCTGCCTAATTCTCACCAGTGCGCAGGTGTCTATATAAATTTAGAGTCCACTATATTTGAACCAGAATAAATCCTTGTTTATTGTACAAGTTCTTATAGTGTTATGTATAAATGTTGAACTAGCACATCTTGTTGTATGACTTATAAGTGTTTCCAAAATAATTAATTTCTATTGTTTAAGAGGCAAGCTAAATATATTGTATACCTGAGCTCCACTAAGATCCTCGAACAACCTAGGTCAGTTCAAAATGTTGTAAACCATTGATTCACGTATACTTATTAGTATTGTTAACCTAGGAGTTAGATAAATAAAATACTGTGGTTCCTGTGGTTGTAGTTGAGGGCTGACAGCTATCGCCCTGTGGTCCACGCCGTTGTGGCGCCGCCGCTGTACGTCCCATCTGCCCTCCTCTGCGCCAGCTGGTCAATGATCCTGTTGCTGGCAGCACGGAGGTGATAGTGAGGTAGAGTTGGTTGGTCGTCTATTGAGGCAAGGAAGTGATCCAAATCCTTCTTAAACATTTCCAGTTTTGGGTAGTCTTTATTTCTAATTTCTTTGGATAATTCGTTATACACCTTAGGATCATGAGTAGCAAAATAATTTTCCCTTAGCGTCTTCACTCTGGTTAGCGCTCTTGATTTGATGGGTCTGATACCGCACATTCTACCGAGGCGTTTATGTTCTTTGTATGTGATAATCACTTTATCTTCAACTTTCAGATTTTGGAGCCATGTCATTAAGAATTTTCCAAGTGTATAGGATTACGTATCTCTCTCTTCGTCTCGAGAGAGAGTATAGTAGTAATGTTTTTAATCTCTCCAAGTAGTCCTGATCCTTTACAAATGTAACTTTGCTGGTGAAGGAGCGCTGGATCCTCTCCAAAGTTTGTTTCTCCCCAGATTTCCAGGGACTCCACAACTGGCAGCAGTATTCTAAAAAGGGTATCAGCAAGGCCTTGTACAGGGTAAGCATAGGTTCCACCTCTCGTGTTTTAAAGGTACGCAATATCCAGCCAGCCTAGGCTCTTGCCTTTTGAACCATTGCTTGGATGTGTTTGCTGAAGGTAGCATCATGACTCATTAGAACACCCAGGTCTTGCACATGGTTATTGCGTTGTATTAGGGAACCGTCGTGTGCAGTATAGTTGGCGTTTTCATTGATGTTGGTTCCATACCTAACTAGTTCAAATTTATTGTTGTTGAATGACATATTGTTTGCATCAGCCCAGGAATACAAACTGGTTATGTCAGAATTTAATTTATTTACATCTTCTGCTGATTTGATTTCTTTCATGATTCTTGTGTCATCAGCAAATGAAGAGACTGATGAGTGGAGGGTATCTTGGTCAATATCAGATATGTGAATAAGGAAAAGCAGTGGTCCCAGAACAGAGCCTTGGGGAACACCACTGTAAACGAAGGGTCACTAGATCTGTTGTTGCTTGATTTCCTTTGTACTCCTTTGTACTCCTTTGTACTCCTTTGTACTCCTTTGTACTCCTTTGTAAGAGTCACAGGAGAGGACACCACCTGCAGCAACACACTGTTTACTATCCTTCAAGAAATTGTGGATCCACATTCCAAGACGACCAGTTATTCCTAGATGTCATCATTTATGCAGTAAGACCCCATGATCCACCTTATCGAAGGCCTTGGTAAAGTCCAGGTAGATGACATCAATATTTGTGTGTTCTTCGAGTGCAGCAATAATCTTTTCATGGTGGGAGAGGAGCTGGGATAAGCAAGATCTACCTGCTCGGAATCCATGTTGATTTTCATTAATTTTGTTGTTCATTTCTAAAAAAAAAAAAAAAAATTTCACTATAATTATTTCAAATATTTTTATAACATGGGATGTGAGAGCTATTGGTCGGTAATTTTCTGGTTTGGTCCTCGATCCCCCTTTATATACAGGGGTAATCTTTGCCCTTTTCAATAGTTCAGGGATTATTCCAGTGTCAAGCGAGTTTCTGTATAGGGATAGGAGGGGTACACTCAACTGTTCTGTACATCTGTTAAGTAGTGTGGGGAATAATATGGCCAAAGGTTATCTCTTACCACACAAATCGAAATATAATATTAATAAACATAAATAAAAATAAAGTCTGAGATAGCCTACCTTATGGCATGAACTATAGAAGCAGATGAGGGTTGTTTATAGTAGCCTAGTCTTAATCCATGGTAACCTATCTCTCAGGATACCCTAACTAAACATTGTATAAATGGCCATGTATATCAATGACTTAGCTATAACTAGGGTCCTGGTGTAGTTCAGAGGATTCCGGCTTCAGTAGACCAGGGTTAAAGGGTCAGGACTCCGGGCCTGGCGCGGGGAGTGTGGTGAAAGAGATCACGGGACACGTCTTTCAGTTAAAAAGTTAACTAGCGTCTGATCAGAACTTCAATTTCCGACTCTTAAATAAACTATATACTAATTCGTTGCCAAGGGTTCATTCCCTCTTCACTTTATCATATAAATGAGAAATAAGCATTTAATTATATAAATACTAATATAAATATAGTTTCACAACGATTTAGTAAACATTATCTCTAGGGGTTGAAATTATCACTACAAACCGTGGATCGAGCCTGCGATCGCGGGAGTTTCAAAACTGATACCGAATACAGTACTTCTAAATCTAATCATACAAGGTTTTATAACTAAATTAACTTGGCCAAGGTAATCTTATAGTTCTAAATTACCTAATATTAATTATCCTTTACAATATTTACAATCACCAGGTTCTGGCAGGAAATGGTTCACTCTAATGAGGTTACCCTATTGGAAGGCTGTTGCCAACACTACCAAGATACCCGTATAGTCAATTTATTTCTCACAAGTAGGATAACTGGAAAACCATCAGGACCAGCTGCAGCATTCCTAGAGATTTCCTTTATAGCTTCCTGAATGTCCATTCGAGAGATGATCATGTCCTGCATCTGTGGGTCAATGATATGGCTATTCAAGAAAAATTCCTTGGGATCTGTGATCTTCTTTTCTTCAATGGGAGTACTAAACACACCTTCATACTGTTTACGGAGAGCTTCACACACTTCCGTTGGATCTTCAATCTTTGTTCCTTGTGCATTTGTTAGGGGTCCAACAGCCGCCCTGATTTTGGATCGATCGCTTGCATATTTATAAAAATATTTGGGATTTGATTTAATTGCTGATAATGCCTGGACTTCCTTCAACTTTAATTCATGATCAATTGAGGTTTTTAACTTTATTTCTATATTGTGGATTTTCTGCTGGATCATAGTATCGTTTTGGATAAGGGAGGAGTTGGCAATTTTCCTTTTTAGTTTTCTTCTTTTTCGCATGAGGATTGTAGGATCACGGGGTATGTTGAATGTGGATGATTTTTGTTTTTTCTCTGGTGTGTATTTTGAGCATATTTCTAGACACTTATTCAATAATGTTTCATATTGGTTCCTGGGATCCTTATGTGCCATCACTTTCTCCCAGGTTACCTCCCATATTTCCTTCTCTATGTTTTCCCAACTGGTTTTACTGCTGACGAAATTTAAGTCATTTAGGGATGGGGTCTCTTTTGCAGGTCTCGCTTGTTCTCTAGATGTTGATGTCTTTATATTGGTTGAGACAATCATTATGTTGTTCATAAATATACTCGGTGTTATATGTATCCTCTATTTGTCTTCTATGTATGTGTTGTATGATTTGGACTTCTCCAGTTAAGTAGAACCTACCACATCCAATCTCAAAACCTGGTAAAAACCATGGTATAACAATAATAATAATAATAATAGTAATAATAATAATCAAATAAATACGCCCATCCCCCCTTAAACATAAAGGCATGGAAAGACACTTTGAAACCCTCCGAACGATAAGAATGACACAGGAAAACCAGAACGAGGAAAAACAAAACAAATAATACAAACAAACAATACAAATATAACCGAGGTGTAATGACAATGAACTGGGGGACAAGAGAGAGAGAGAGAGAGTACTAATTACCTCAATCAAGAAAGGGAGAGATAAAAATGAAAGAACGATAATAAAGAAAGCGGAGGAACAAATGAGAAGAAATACCACATACAGTATATATATATATATATATATATATATATATATATATATATATATATATATATATATATACTGTATATATATTGCATTGAAAACAATTTTGTGTGAATGTATGTGTGAGTTTATTTGTGTGTGTGTGTGTGTGTGTCCGCCCTCCCGGACAGTGGCGAGGGCGGGAGGGGAGTCTGAATGAGGACGGGGAGGTAGGAAAGGTTAGCAGGCAGTGGCGAGAGGGCAGGAGGGGAGTCTGAATAAGGACGGGGAGGTAGGAAAGGTTAGCGGGCAGTGTAGAGGACGGGAGGGGAGTCTGAATGAGGACGGGGAGGTAGGAAAGGTTAGCGGGCAGTGGCGAGGGCGGGAGGGGAGTCTGAATTAGGACGGGGAGGTAGGAAAGGTTAGCGGGCAGTGGCGAGGGCAGGAGGGGAGTCTGAATGAGGATGGGGAGGTAGGGAAGGTGTTATCACACAGGGTGATGTGATGCGACTATTGCAGTAGCATGTTGGTGTAGTGCTGCTTGCTTGAATGCAATTCTCCCTTTCAGCTGCTGCCGCTGGCTAACCCTTGTGGTGAAAAGGGGAGCCGAGTGCGTAAGTCTCCCTCTGCCAGTACATAGCCTCTCCATCACTAAGACTCCTATTGTGCCTCTCCGGGGCCACACACGGTAACTGGGCGTCTTGCGACCCCAGGCTAAATCAATAGGGGATCTCGGGGCATGCGGTGGCCTCCAGAGGTATGATGTGCATCCTTGTCATCTACCAACAACCGCACACACCCACTGCCTTGTGGTTTAGTCTAGTAACACAAAGGCTAGGGGAGCACACCCTGAGAGAAAAGCAGACGTTGGGGTCACGTCCTGGCGGTTTCCGACAAACTGGAATCTCGGCAGTCCCCTGCAGTATTGAGCAGGAGCTGGTCGTCTTGCGTCACCCCCTTGCCATCAGCAACCCCTGTTCAGTACCAAGATAGTGAAGTTGGAACTGCGCACCTCCCTCGGCACTCTAAACTCTTCTATGCGCAGGTTTTCTCTTCCTGCTTTGCAGGAAGGAAACGTCATCATCGGACTTCGATGGACTACCATACGTGTGTGTGTGTGTGTGCAAGAAGACAAAAGACAAAGCTGCCTGTAACGAGTGTCTCCCCCAATGTTGAAAGAGTGACAAAAGAGCTAAATTCAAGGTGCGTTAAGAGTCGAAGTGTATAATGCATTTTTAGTACCATCCACTATGCACCAATATAATCATTTGAATAATTGACTGATCCTCAATACGTGTCATAATTCTATCATAAACTTTCGATAATGTAATACCGTTCAGTTAAAATATCTGACCCCTAATTTCATTTAATGCTGCAAGTGTTATATAGCGAGCATGAGCATTGCTTAAATATGAGGTGGGTGAATATAAAAATGTTATATATTAATTAGAGTTACATTGAATGTAATACTAAAGTAATCATGTTTAAAATGACGTCAATGGGATTTTATGATTCACTTCATTACTGAGAGGCATCTCTCCATTGCATATAGTTTTAGGGGGAGGGGTATTTATTATAAAATTATATATATATATATATACCTGTATATACTGTATATATATATATATATATATATATATATATATATATATATATATATATATACACATACATATGTTCCATCCTAGACCTTTATCAAGCATGAGAAACATCCCGAAGACCCTATTTCAAGATAAATGTGTACATTGTTCGGTAGATCGAAACCCAAATAGCATAAATGGCCTTAACCCTTCTTTAGCGGGGCCCGACTTAAGTCCGTATGGAGAAGAAAGGACTATGTGGCGGGGCCCGACTTAAGTCTGTGTGCAATTTTAGCGCAATATTGGCTCCGAGAGAGAGACGAGCGACGGGAGGAGCGTAGGCTACCTCATGACCGCTCGCCACGGCCGTCGTGGGTCTACTGACATGTACTCCACACTACTTCACCCTCCCTCCCTCCCTCGCTACACACGTTATTATGTAACGAAATGACCGTATTTTAGCGATTTTGCCCTTCGGTTGCACGATCGTTGCAAGACAATCAGTGATCGTAGAAGGATGGTTCTGGTGTCATTGGAAAGCTCAATTTATGCCCTTTCAGGGATACATAATTGTATTACGCTCTGGCTCTTGTTTATGCATGAAAAAGAGCACGGAAACAACGCCATTTATGGTAAAAAAACAAAACGCTGGGCGGCATGGTGAAATATACTCCACCACCCGCTCTTAAGGTGTTAATACTGACAAAGAAATGGAGCGAAAGGTCTTAATATCGCCAAACTATGGGGATCAATGTCCTATAATAAATTAACTAATGGTGCTACATATGAGGAAAAAGGGGTCCAGAAAACAAAAATACAAATACAATATCTATTGTAGAGTTTGCCACCCGCAAGTGGCACCTATGAGCGCATCGCCCTTTGATATTTTGTATAAGGTTTACTCCCCTAGACAGGTTGCCGACCAAGGATGACGAGTCCAACCCACCTGGATTTGTATAAGGTTGTCTCCCCTAGATGGGTTGACGACCATCCACATAAACCAGTTATATGAGTACTTTACATATGAGTACCTTAGCGGCGAAGGTAACGGAGCTATAGTATCGGAGTAAAAAAAAACAGGTAAAATCAAGTTTATTGCTTGATAATATTCGCTTTCATTATGACTGTATTTTGTATTTTGTATCGTGTATACAGTCCAGTTTATGGGGATAGTGCTTATTTTTGGTCTATTTATTCATGTGTTTATACTAGTTATATAGTTTCATCGCTAACCTCAATCAAGCTTAACCCTTCCAACCCGGGCTGCCTTACAAAAGGACGGAGCTCGTATCCGGGCAATCTGGCTGAAAAACAACAAAAGTAAACTAAGGCTAATCTCGCTTAATATACTACCTACATTAATTAAATATAGTTCAAAATGTGCGCCTTACCTTGCCGCGTAGAATGGCATTAAGTAGTTCTCTCTACCTCAACTGGTTCCAGAGTTATGGTGATGGAAGTGGAGGTAACTTTTGCCGCGTATTTACGTCGGCGAACACTCAACCGCGGCCCCGGCTATGATGCCTAGTTGCACTCGTCGCTCCACCCGCAATTATGCTGGGAAGCGATTTGATAGTGTTTTATTGTTTATTATGCCATTTATTATAGTTATTATGTTATTTTCACTCAATAAAGTTATTTTCATGAAGTTTCTGTCACTTATTACTTAGTTTTATTATTATTATTATGATTATAGTGTCACTTTTACTGGACATTGATAATTGATAGTGTCATTTTCACTTTTATGTATTGATAGGTAAGCTAATAATATATATAGTGTCACTTTCACTTGTTCATATTGTTATGAAGGCACTTATTATTACTTGTGTGTCTCTTTCACATATACTTAGTTTTATTATTATTATAGTGTCACTTTCACTGGACTAGGCTTATTGATAGTGTCATTTTCACTTATTTATTGTTAGAAATATATATTTTAGTGTCACTTTCATTTGTTCATATTGTTATTGAAGGCACTTATTATTACTTATGTGTGTCCTTTTCACTTATACTTAGTTATATTATTATTCTTAGCCAACATTTGAGTGTTACTTTCACTGTTGTCACTTTCACTTCAAAATTTTAATAGAGTGTGGAAGTCGTTGAAGCAGGTGCCAGCACACAGTCCCACTTGACACTCGAGGCATTCCCAAGTGGTTTTTGTGGCTTTGCGGGGTCTTCTTGTTGTGTGGCTGCACACATGGCACCTCTTCTGTATTCTGGATCTAGTATTAGGACCCTGGAAAGGAAGGGCGTTGAGCTGGTGCTTCCTGAAAAATTCAGCACACCCCGTTCTGTCCAGCTGGCCTGGTCCTTGTAGTGGCCTCCCTGGTGTACCCGCATGTTTAGCCAGGAGCTCAAGTATCACCTGTTTGTGGAACTTCCGCAGGGACTTGTACTTCTTGGCTCCTGGAGTCCTCAGACGGTAGATGTTGTAGGCATTGAGGACCGACATATCTACCGTATGCAGGATAAACTTCTTGTACCACCTGCAAGATGTTCGCATGTCGGACTTGTCGATGAGGCGCATGTTGATGTTGTAGTCCAGGACAGCAGCTGGTTTCTGGACGGGGTTCTTCGTTCTTTGGTCCACCTTCCCTGTGGCGACCATCTCGGCTTTGTGGCATGTGGTGAGGAGGTTGAGCTTCCGCTGGTCATGCCAGTGGATGGAGAGGATGGGGCCACTCTTCTTGTGGAAGATGTCCGTCTTCTTCGTCTTGGTTGGGTAGCCTGGCATGCCCTTCCTCTTGGCCTTGACTGTGCCGACAGTTCCGGTCTTGCGGTCATGGAGGTACTTGGTCAGGATAGGCGACGTGTAGTAGTTATCGGTGTAGAGGATGTGGTTTTTATGGAAGTGCTTCTCCATCATCTGCTTTACTACAGCGCCGCCAAAACCAATGAGGGTCTGAATTTCGCCACCACTGCCACTGTAGACCACAAAGTCCAGCACATACCCCGTCAAACAGTCGCAGAGGACGAAAAGCTTGATGCCGAAGCGGTGTCTCTTGGACGGGATATACTGTCGGAAGTCCAGCCTACCACGGAACAGGACCAGAGACTTGTCCAGGCACATCTTCTGGAAAGGAATCAGGTAGGTGGTGAACCGATGACGCATCATGTCATAAAGCTTCCTGATCTTCCATAATGAGTCGGGAAGGTGGACTGCCATGTTGTTTGTCAGGTGGAGATAGGAGAGGATGTCGAAGTACCTGTCCCTGGACATGTACTTGCCAAATGCTGGAGTCATTATGAGGTCGCCAGTGATCCATTAGTTGGCCAGAACGTGCTTCCTTATATGTGTCATCAGCATTGTGAGTGCCAAGAACACATATAGTTCTGCCACAGAGGCAGCTGTCCATGCCACCATCTTGGCACTGGTCTTCTTCCCAAGAAAGTTGGCACAGATAGCATGGTGGTTATTTGTCTCTTCGACGAGGTATTCCGTGACTTCATTGTCATAGAAGCCACAGAAAAGTTCACTGGGGGTAGCATATGGGCCACAGGGATATGCTGGTGACACCCCGGAACCCATCTGTACCTCGTCAAAGGCAGGACAATTTGGCTCAAAATCTGCCCCATCTGTCCACACAAACAGGACGGATGCTCGAGCACGTGCAGCTGCAGCAGGCACACGCCCTGGATGCCCTGGCACACGCCCTTGGCCACGCGGACGCCCTGCACGCCCACGCCCATGCGCAGGCCCAGGGGCATCGGCGTCGGCAAGATGACCACGTCCACGCCCTCGCCCTCTAACTCGTCTTGTCGGGACTTCCTCTTCCTCTTCCTCCTCCTCCTCCTCCTCCTCCTCCTCCTCCTCCTCAGGCGATGTCAGGTCATCTGGGGCAATGCTGAGGTCGTCAGCATCCTCTTCAGGAGACAATTCGGGTGAAGAAGTGCCCGGGCATCGGCGGTGTGGGGCGCAGGAGGCTGCGGGAGGTTCAACAATGGGAGCCTCGGGAGTTGGGCTCCTTTTGCGGCATGCCGAGGGCTTCTCCGCAGCAAATAATGCTTTATGATGCGGGGCCCGTGGTGACACACTGTGGGAGGACAATGCCGCCCCACTAGTACCAATTGTAGAGGCCCTTTGCACATCCTGAGGACGAGATGAAGCCGAGGGCTGTGGGTGACACGCGCTGCGTCCTGGGTCAAGGCGTCGGGACAAAGGAATGCGGGTGGTTGCTAGCTCAGGGTCGGCATCACTATCACTATCTTCGCCTTCCCTAGCTTTTTCTGCTGCCCTGTGTGCTTTCTTGGCTGCACTTTTCACTAAAAATTGTTTGTAAAAGTATTTGCCCACTTTCAAGGGCGTACGGCCAGGCAAAGGGGAAGGTCCTGGGCTAGGGCTTGGCCTAGGCTGACCTAGCAAAGATTGCGAGGGGGTAGGCCTAGGTTCTAGCATGCTTGGAAGTTCAATAGCACCTTCCTGAAACACTTCCACATCAGGATCATCGCTACTGTCTCCCCCCTCAAATAAATCCACGTTGTCGTCGTCTCCAAAACCAACGAAATCGTCATCTTCGCTTGCACTAGTAAATTGGTCTTTGTCCACTAAGCTTTCGCCACTGCTCTCTTCAATGGCAAAAAGTTCTCGCTGTATAGCACTATCACTCAACAAACGTTTCACTTTCTTTCGTTGAGCTTTCTTCTCGGTTGCAACAGGCGTCGAAGTTGCGAGCGGGGTAGCAGTGGGGCGCGCGGGAGGTTGCACAGAATCGGACGCGTCGGAATACATGATTTCACTATAACTCGCCATGGCGGGCACGTAGGAACTGATAACGGTAGTAGTTGAGGCTTGGTGGCGCTGCGATCGCCCCTACAAAGTAAATTTTGGCCGCGCGCTTTTCAAAGCACGCTTTCAAGCATAGGGATTTTAAAAGGACACCCGGGTACCGGCCCATCTGCTGCGCCGTCCTTTTAAAAGGACACCCGGGCTGGAAGGGTTAAACAAATAATTTGTACATTTTTTGGTAGAAAAATGTAATGGCCAGTTCCTTCTAGAATTACAGGCTCCCTATCGCTCGCCAGGATAAAATTGACACCTAAATGGCACGAAAGGTATTTATATTGACAAAAAATGGGTCAAAAGGTCTTAAAATCGCCAAACTAATGGAACGAATATCTTAAAATCTCAAAGGTAATGGGGCTAATCATGTGTATATATATATATATATATATATATATACCGGTACATATATATAGTGGCAATCGATACATCCTTGGGAAAGCGGAGGCGAATAAGGAATAGAAGAACCAGAAGCACTCGGTGTAAAAACATGTTTATTGGCGACAGTTATGTGTTCGTCCTTTGTTCACATTCAGTCACTTTTACATATGTTTGAGCTGTTTTAGGCATATCTATTATTGTTGTTCTCTATTGCACTGAATTTGCTTACATTGCTTCATTTCTATTTTTTAACTTTCAATTGCACACGGTGTCCCAAATAATTGATTCGCAACATTACTATCCCGCTTTTTAGCCTTGTTTGTAATTTTAACTGATAGGATCATAGGACTATGTTTTATTTTGTAGATTCGCCTAATGATGGAGTAAGTCACCTCCGAAACTGTCGCCAATAAACATGTTTATACACCGAGTGCTTCTGGTTCTTCTATTCCTTTTATACAGTATACATATATATATATATATATATATATATATATATTATTATATATATATATTGTTACGACTGGGGTTCAAATATATCAGGGCTCTTATTCATTGGACTAGTAATGGCATAAATGTTACAATGGAAAGCGCTAGCTCCAACCTCTGATGTATATTCCCAGTGAACAAAGAACACAAATACTCTACAGAGTTCTATATGCAATAATAGGCTATCAAACTCTCAATAAATGTGCGTGTACTCTAGGCTTAATGTTATGTGAAAACAGCCTATTACTACCTATAACCGAAGGTGCTTGGTTATGGTATGCAAAGTAAGGTGGTAAGAGAAGTTACAGCTTACGTTACTTTAATCAATAAATGTCAGGCACTCCTGCATGAAAGAAAGTGCACTAAAGTCCTTCAACACTAACAAGGAATCTTCTTTAAATGTTAGATGCTATAAAGATGCTCGTAGCGGAAATGGAACCCAAAAAGGCAGGCAGCGGAACAATGCTCGTGCAGGCTATGCACACAAAAAGGCAGAATAAATATAATGCCGTCGGAGCCAAGAATATCCAAACACAACAACAATAATAATAATCGCCACGACAATGCAGTATTCCTATCAACAAAAAGAGCCTAAGTCGTTTGTGTCTCAATACATCAAACTAGGCTGCGAAATGCTTGTGTAATCATAAACGGGTATGCATAAAAAGAGTAATTAGGTTAATATACTTAATGTCTACTATGATTGATAAAGTCTAGCTAGAGTCAATGATACGAGATACCGGTGCGCATGGCATGCCGCATAGCCTAGTGCAAATCTCAAGTCTGTGCGTCAAATATTACGTTATAATGAAGGGTAGCTCTCTTGAGAAACCTTAATACCGAAGTATTAAGCGTTCTCCTGGCGTACCTCAAAGACAAACAATCGAGACTAGAACAGTGCAGAACGGTATAGGCAAAAAGCCCTCATTCGTCCATGCTCTACTCTCAATGGCACACAGACTAGAATTTACTCAATCAACTCCAGTTCTCAGGTATGTCGTGCAGCTTTTAACTAAAGCCAGCACTCATAGGAAACAATACCTTATAATATCCGACTCCTAGTCTAGCATTATCTAATCCAGCAGAACACTAATAATTAAAGGAAGCGGTACTATGAAAGCCAACCAATGCTTCGTGATCAACTTATCTTAACACTAACATACATGGGTTATATCAGACCTTAACGCACAATACAACTGGCCAGCATGAAGCTGATTTTGCAGAGTTAACCAGAGGGGGTATAATATTAATAAAAAGGGGGTGAAAGATATGGAAAATGAGAGAGATAGGCAGAGGAAAAGATTCTCAGGTGCGAGCGGGGTACAGGTAGCAAGGGAAAAAGATGAGTGCGTTCTAGAAACCAGATCTGAGGGAGAGAGTCGCGAGGAACTGTATATATACTCGCACCAGCTCGAGCCGCGTGGGAAAAAAGCGGTTACAAGTCCTCTAGCCACTACCAAAGTAGCTAGCAAAACATTACGTCACCAAGCATGGTAAAGAACTCCCTCAACCAATCCCCACGAGGCCAGCCAGCTGTGACGTCATCGAGCGGGGCAAAAAACACTACGCGCCCCCTCTCACTCTGTTCTACTCTCTCTCTCTCTCTGATCTTATCATTACTAGTTAAGGATAAAACATATACTTTACAATTAAATATATAAAGCCTTGACATGGGCGAAAACAAAGAGCCTTTCTGGACTGCCCATGACACGAGCTTTCACATGAAATAAAGCACACTCTAATACACAAACTGTAGCCCCATCCACTGCCCTGGCGATTCTAGCGAGTCACTGTAGGACAAGCCATGCGGTTCTAATGGAGTGGTTAACGTCACACCCCCCCAAGATTTTTCTCAGAGGCCCCAAGGCTCACAAAAATCTGATGGTTAGAACCCATGCTATATCTCCACTTCCCATCACCCAGCGGCAGTAAAATATCGGGCACAGTTCTTCAACAAAACATTTTTCAAAATTATAACCCTCTCCAACACCATAGGTTAAATTATATGTAGTTATGCTCCTCAAGAGCGAGCTTCTCTAGCCAGCATTCTGAGAGGAGTGCAACTCAGAATTACTGCTATAACATACTAAAAAAATTCAACTATCAAAGAAAGAGTTTTTATTTGATTTTTATGTTTATAATTTGTTTATTTCGGCTGCACTATAGGGGCAAGCCTAGTTTTTTCTTCTATACCAAACGCTCAACTCCTGCTTTACGACCCAATACGCTGGGCTACAACCGCGAGCCAACAAGCACCAAGCGCAAAATACTATTCAAACTAAAGCAGGAGGCTACCCTTGTGTCAATCTACCCAGGATCATATACCCTTGAACGACCATCTGCAACCACGTTGTCACAACCGGCAATATGGTCCAGGTTATATACCAATAACCTTAGTGACCACCTGGTCAGCCTCATATTCCGATTGTGAAACTGGTCCAAGAACTTGAGAGGGTGATGATCTGGGTAAACTACAACGACTGGACCATAGGCTGGAACATAGACCTCGAAATGCCCCAGAGCAAGTACAACCGCCAGCAGCTCCACCTCGACAACAGAGCAGCTCCCCTGGGCCGAATTGTACTTCTCCGAGCAGAAACTAACAGGATGCTCCAGCCCATCATCGTCCTTTTCCACAAGGACGGCACCAGCCCCCACACCACTAGCCTCCGTTGCTAGTTGGAAAGGTAGGCTAAAGTCAGGGGCCCTGAGGATCGGGTGAGTGCACAACAGGTGTTTTACTTCTCTAAACACCTTCTCATACTCAGGCGCCCATTTGAACTTCTTATCTTTCCAGTTATCCTCCACCTGAGCTTGACTGTCCCGTTCTCCTTCTCCACCTTGACTGCTAAACGTCATCACAGGCACAGTGAGAGGCTCAGGGGGGTGCCTCCCATACTCCTTCATGGGATAAACATGACTTAACTGATTGCGCTTCCATCTGTCTGGAGTGGCTACCAAGTAATCCAGGTCTGATAGCTCCTCCACCACCCTATAAGGACCAGCGTACTTCGCGGATAAGGGGTGACCTACAAGGGGCAGTAGAATCAACACCTCCTGACCCACGTGAAACTCCCTGAGTTCAACCTTTAGGTCGTACCTGTCCTTCCTGAGGGCCTGAGAGCTAGTCAAATTACGGCCAGCCAACTCCAGACTGCGCAACATCCGTTCTCGACTGTTGAGGACACACTTGAGCATAGAACAAGGTTTTTCTGCGCCCTCCCATACTTCTTCAACCATATGGAGAGGCCCTCTGACACGGTGTCCAAAGACGAGCTCATTAGGGCTGAATCCCAAACTCTCCCCAGGTACCTCCCACACAGCAAACAAAACACATGGCAGGCCAAGATCCCAATCCCTCCCACTCTCAAAGCAACAACAACGAAGCACAGATTTCAAGGCTGAGTGCCATCGCTCTAACACACCCTGGCTCTCCGGATGATATGCAGATGACACAACCCCAACAATCCCATGCTGCGGCATTGCTTGTACAAAGAGGCTAGAAGTGAAGTTGGGTCCCCGGACTGACTGAATCCCCTGCGGGTAACCATACCCGGAAAAATATACTATCAAGCTTCGGACCACCGTTTTCGCCGACCCATTTCCCATAGGGTACGCGTCAGGGTACCTTGTTGCTACATCTCCCGACTGTGCATCACTGTCCTCCTTCAACTCTTTCGTCTTTTTAAGCCAATCCTCTGCCCCTTCAGGAACAGTTACTGGGTCTTCTCCAGACTCGAAATGTGGTCCTAATAATGAGTCCCCGAGAAGGTCCGTTGACACTAAACTCTCAACCGCATCAACTTGCAACCCCTTCTCGGTACCCTTCCTCCGCTGATCTAAAGATTGTTGACCAGAATGTGACTCCCTGGATGCAGAATCTCCGGTGACAACACACGCCATAGGCTGCACCGGACACTTCTCAACCCACTCCTGCTCCTCCCTACTCACGTCGGCCGGCTTCTCGGCAACGACCAAGGGTGGAGCCTCAGAAGTAAGCCCCGCAAAGTCGTTGCCAAGAAGGAGGTCGACGCCCCCAACAGGTAACTTCTCCACAATTCCTACATCCAGGTCACGAGTCACACCATCAACTTCCACCTTCATTCTTACAAGCGGGTATGACCTTGTCGCATTAACTCCCTGAACCACAACCACCCGCCGTATTGACAGGTTTACCAGTGAAATTTCTCAACAGTGTTTGCGATGCCCCAGTGTCACGCAAAATTCTCACCTCATGTCTTCTACCCCCCCACTCCACACAAACCGAGTCCCCTGTGGTCACTAAAGGCATCACGGACAGGGAATAAGCCTTCCGGATCCTTCTGCACTGGCAGTGTATTTACCTCGGAAGAAATGCCTATGACAAACTCCGATGTCCTCTTGAACACTCCAATGCCGTGAGCAAAAGACACGGCTGCCGGAGGAGGTCGACTAGGGCACTCATTTGCCTTATGACCCTCCTGGTGGCACCTAAAACACATAAATTTCGGTTTCGGCTTATACTGTGATGTAAAAGGCCCCTGACTTTTCACATACGGTGTGGTGGTAGGTTTGGCTTCAGTTTTAGTTTCATTTCTCTTTGGTTTAAATGTGTCATTGCTACGGGGAGGGGGAGGATAACGGTCCCTAGCACTTGCATCGTACTTCTGTGAGGACCCGCAACCCCGAATCAACGACAGCCGTAGATCAGCCATTTCTGCTGCTTCTACTAGAGTTCTTGGGTTTTTCTCCTTTAAGTTCAAAGTTAGATCACCGCCCGGGCTCTTAAAGAAGTGCTCCAACATCATTAACTGCTTAGCTCGATCAAACCTTGTTACCTTCTCAGATCGGAGCAGTTCCCCATAGCATCGGACAAGTCCCCGTCATGTTCCAAAAAGGTGCTATCTCTTCCCTTAGTTACCCCCCGGAACTTCAAACGGTACGTTTCTGGTTGCAGTTCGTAAGCCCTCAGGACAGCCTCCTTGAGATCCTCGTACACAATACATAACTCCAAAGGTAATGCATCGTAGGCTTTAAGACCCTTGCCTATTAATCTAGAGGATACAAGTGCTGCCCATTTATTCTCTGGCCACTGGTGTTCCTGGCACTTCTTCTCAAAGCGTGTGAAAAATTCTGTTACACCACTCTCATCAAACACCGGAACCAGTTTCAATAAGTGCGAGAGAGATTGATCATGAGCACGGTTACCAGCCCCAAGTCGCTGTCCCGTTGTCTCTACTCGCGACTTCTCTACGTCCCTGTCGGCACAGTACTTAGTCGACTCAGCTTGGATTTTTGCTAGCTCTATTTGCTGCTCACCTGCCCTTTGTTGCTGTTGAATCTGAAGCTCAGATACCCTGATAGCCTTTCTCTCTTCGATCTTAGCTAATTCGAGCTGAAGCAATAATTCTGGAGTTAACCCTTGAGGAGGTGAAGGTGCTACAATATTTGAAATTACCGGTGGTTCCCCCAGGGGCAACCCACCCTGCCAATCACCACCCAACTGTGGAAGCGTACCCGGGGTCGGCAAACTACGGGGATGGCTGGGAGTCGAGTGTAGGGGAAGCATGGCCGAAGGGCTCTGAAGCACTCAACCCATCTCGCTCACCAGTCACCCTGCCCAGTACACACGTTATCAAGTTATCCCCTGGTCATGCCGCTAGTACCCGCATGACCGATAGCTGCGGCCAGGCATTGAAGACCGTACCGCTCCATACCCTCCAACCGCTCGGCAGTAACAGGCCATTGCAAAAATATCCTAGCATCCTCCTCACAGTTCACCTGATTAACCATATCATCATACTGCTGTTCCTCGGTCTCGACATTACGTACTGTGTCTCCATTCTCCTCTGATCCGGTATAAGACATGATGCTCACAAAAATTTCTCACCACAATATTCAGAAAAGAAGTACCCCAAACTCTTATACCTCGATATACACACAACAATTCTCGGAAATACTCAAGGGCTATACTATGTTGCAAAAAAAAAAAATTATTGCTGATCCCCGCAAAATATTCTCCAAAACAACAAATGTTCCCTGCTAATAAATGTAGGTTCACCAAATCCTAGGTAAGGTCGCCATTTGTTACGACTGGGGTTCAAATATATCAGGGCTCTTATTCATTGGACTAGTAATGGCATAAATGTTACAACGGAAAGCGCTAGCTCCAACCTCTGATGTATATTCCCAGTGAACAAAGAACACAAATACTCTACAGAGTTCTATATGCAATAATAGGCTATCAAACTCTCAATAAATGTGCTGTACTCTAGCTTAATGTTATGTGCAAACCGCCTATTACTACCTATAACCGAAGGTGCGTGGTTATGGTATGCAAAGTAAGGTGGTAAGAGAAGTTACAGCTTACGTTACTTTAATCAATAAATGTCAGGCACTCCTGCATGAAAGAAAGTGCACTAAAGTCCTTCAACACTAACAAGGAATCTTCTTTAAAAATGTTTAGCATGCTATAAGAGAATGCTCGTATCGGAAATGGAACCCAAAAAGGCAGGCAGCGGAACAATGCTCGTGCAGGCTATGCATCACAAAAAGGCGGAATATATATAATGCCGTCCGGCAGCCAAGAATATCCTAAACACAACAACCCCAATAATAATAATCGCCACGACAATGCAGTATTCCTATCAACAAAAGAGCCTAAGTCGTTTGTTGTCTCAATACATCAACCTAGGCTGCGAAATGCTTGTGTAATCATAAACGGGTATGCATAAAAAGAGTAATTTAATGTTAATATACTTAATGTCGTACTATGATTGATAAAGTCTAGCTAGAGTCAATGATACGAGATACCGGTGCGCATGGCATGGCCGCATAGGCCTAGTGCAAATCTCAAGTCCTGTGCGTCAACATATTACGTTATAATGAGGGTAGCTCTCTTGATAAACCTTAATACCGAAGTATTAGAGTCGTTCTCCCTGGCGTACCTCAAAGACAAACAATCGAGACTAGAACATGTGCAGAACGGTATAGTCAAAAAAGGGGCCCGTCCCCCATTCGCCATGCTCTACTCTCAATGGCAACACAGACTAGAATGTTACTCAATCAACGCCAGTTCTCAGTATGTCGTGCAGTCTTTTAAACTAAAGCCAGCACTCATTAGGAAACAATACCTTATAATATCGCGACTCCTAGTCTAGCATTATCTAAATCCAGGCAGAACACTAATAATTAAAGGAAGCAGTACTATGAAAGCCAACCAATGCTTCTGTGAGCAACTTATCTTAACACTAACATACATGGGTTATATCATACCTTAACGGCACAATACCAAAACTGGCCGGCATGAAGCTGAGGTTGTTGCAGAGTTAACCATAGCCGGGAAGGATAATATTAATAAAAAGGTGGTGAAAGATATGGAAAAATGAGAGAGATAGGCAGAGGAAAAGATTCTCAGGTGCGAAGCGGGGTACAGGTAGCAAGTCAAGGGAAAAAGATGAGTGCGTTCTAGAAACCAGATGCTGAGGGAGAGAGTCGCGAGGAACTGTATATATGACTCGCACCGAGCTCGAGCCGCGTGGGAAAAAAGCGGTTACAAGTCCTCTAGCCACTACCAAAGTAAGCTAGTCAAAACAATACGTCTCTCACCAAGCATGGCCACTAAAGCAATCACCGCAAAAATTATCAATGATAAAAATGAGAAACATTTAAATACTACTTGACAATAAAACAATATATAAATACAAACAAAATGACGAAAATATTACATATAATTATTTATTATGATAACAAAACACACAATCATATATATCACAGTTTCCAAAAGACAATGAAAGACAAAACAATGAAATAATCTCTATAGCAAATAAAAAAGATAAAGCCTTGACAAGAAGAAATACAAACAAACCACAAAACCGCTTAATCATAAACCAGATCTATCTAAGTACCATATACATTTTTTAAATAAATGACGGAGAGCAATAATGACGCCACACTCAGTCCTATTTAATTCATACTGTAAAACACATACCCGTACACAGACTCAACTAGGACACACACAACACACACACAAGCAAGCACGCACGCACGCACCCCACACTCACACGTCTATCTCGATCTATTTATCTACCTATTTATTTTGTGTTCTCTCTCCTCCTCTCTCTAAATTAATATAGATCATATATATATGTTACGGCAAATCCCTGGGCATATATAAACAACTGGGACTCTTTCTATTGACACGGTATGCTGGCAGACAAGCAACAACGGAAAACGCTAGATCCCACCCTTATCTATAAACCCCAGCAACCATAACCCCCCTAAACCGTCAAGCAGTCCTGCCTTAACAACAAGGTTATCCTATTACTGTCGGTTACAGGGTGCACGCATTAAAACACTATAGAGACTGCTGATAGTCAAGCAGGCTATATAAAAAGGATCACACAATTAGTTTGACTTAAAGCTTCAAGGAAAGATAGATAACGGGAATTAAATTGCAGAAAACAATTTAATAACAAACTAGAAGGAAAAGTACATTTAACGTTACGTTAATTAATAACCACTAATGCACCCCTGCGTGAAAAGAAGGTGAAAGCAAACAGTCCTCAAAACATCGTACAGGTGAGAACAAGATGCAGGTTTCTAAACTGCATGCTGCTACTGTAGGATCTGATGCCTTAGCAAAGAAAGTAATTTACGGATTTAGAGAACTCTTAACTCATCAGCAGGAATAAATACTAGTGATAGGACATAACATTGTATAATGTGCATATGTATAATTAAATAAAGGTCCGCAGACTCTCAACATAACCACATCCATAGTGTGCTTCCCACTCTTAGTCAGGCAAGTCTGCTCAGACAGAGTCCTCTAATGTAGTTTTCACACAAATAGGCGAGTCTAGCTCGCGGCTAACGCGAGTCACACTCTCCGCATACTCACCATGATGGAGCCCGAACCCAACGCGAGTAGCATCTGATGCCCCCGAGTATACACGCATGTAACACAAAAATAACACGAGTTTAACATGAGTTTGCACGAGTTTACACGAGCTTACCCGAGTTTACAGGAGTCTCCGAGAGTGTCGGCGAGTGTAACACGACCCCAACATGCACCGCCAAAATTTGAAAAATAACGGTCAAATTCCAGGGTACGAATAGTGCGAGTTTTACTGGAGTCTCGACGAGTGTCACAGGAGTTTACACGAGATGGAACGCGAGTTCTACAGGAAGTTTTACAGGAGTGTATGTAGTCTAACACGAGTGTGTAGCGAGTGGTGGCGAGTGTCAGGATACTTATATAAAGATGCCCCCACTGGCACCATTATTCACAACCGACGCAACACCACCATGGACGGACGTAGCCCTGCATGATACAGCCCAACCCTCCCACCCACCCACCCACCAACACCCCATTTACCATCAGGAGGCGGAGAGCGGCAGCTGTGCTACATACGGAAAATTCAGATATAAATCACATGGAATCAAACCAGAAACACAACATCAATGTATTAAATCACTTATTACAATTAAATATTGCATGCTGGCATGTTTTGTTGTTGGGTATCTTACCTGCTGACATTAACACCCAGGGTAGCAGCCTTCTCGTCGTAGGCGCGGAGTTTCCTGCCGCGTATCTTTGTAGGCCTTGCTACGCTTCATATA